>CM076907.1:43267386-43867386 GCA_039519145.1 Kokia cookei
AGACTCAGTGATGCTTTACTCCTAGTGAGGTGTCAACTTGCAAAATTGTGCTGCAACGGGATAACGGCAATAAAACCTACTTAAGAGAGATACTTATAATTAGAGCTATTCATGGGTCCGATCATCAAAAAAATGGGCTTGGACAAAAAAAAAAGATCCGTTTAGAAAATGGATCAAGTCTCGAGTAAGGTTTTAGCTCGAGCCCGACCCAGCTCGAATTTTCAATAAAAAAAATATTACTGTTTTTGTTGTTGTTTTCTCACTCCTGCCACCATTTCACTAATATGTTGTTATTATTTTGTTATTAATATTTGGATATTGTATAACATTTATTTTATTGTTAATTTTGCTATTATTTTAGAGGCATTTGCTTATTAAATTGCACTTATTTCAGTGTTATCTAAGTATAAACATTTTTTAAAATTTATTTTCAATTTGTTTAGAAATATTTATTTTATTAGTTTTAGTGTATTTGGTGTATTATATTTGTTAACCTTTTTATATACAAAATAAAATTTTAAAAATTAATACGAGTCAAACTCATATTTTAGCATTTTTATACGGGTCGGATTTGAGCAAAAATTTAAACTCATTTTTTGAGTCAAGTCAAGCCCTAATCTAACAATCTGGTCTAAAATTTTGTTAGAACCCGATCCGACCCATATACAACTCTACTTATAAGAAATTATGTGTTATTTTATTTTCTCCTATTAAAAGAAAATGTTTTGGTCTAGTCACAAAAAATATTCAATAATTTTGAAAATCTTACCTGATATTAAATTCAAAATTCAAATCTAAACAACCCAATCACCATTTCCTTATTTAAAAAAAAGTATGAGATTAGTATTAATTAGGGATAAATCCCAAAACTATACATGAGCTATGGTTTAATGTGCAATTGTATATATGAACTTTGATTTTGTGCAATTTTATACATGAAATTTTGATTTGATCCAATTCTTATAAATTATTAACACAATTATTGATATAATCCTTTTATGTTTATATATTGCAATAATAAATAATTATATTTATCCGATATAAAAAAAATTATATATTTATTTCTTTAAATGTGTATGATTCAAACAAAATTAAAGTTTTAAGTATACATTTGAACCACAACTAGAGTTTCACGTGTATAATTGCACCAAATTAAAATTCATATTTATAATTGTACATTAAATCAAAGCTCATATATAATTTTGAGATTTATCTTTATTAATCAATAACTATTAAGCTTTGCAACTTTGTAAACCTTTGGGCCTTGTTTTATTTGTATACCTTTGTAGAAGGCCCAACGCAGACTATTCAATCAAAGTAGCATGAGAGTTTCTATAATATATTAGCATAAAATAAAAAATAATAAAACTTAAATTTTAATAATTTTATTATAAGTCCTGATTATATCTGTTTTTTAATATAATACCTACAACTATTCATAACCTCTCCCCAACCTATAAATAAGAAGATAATACACTTCAGCGTACTCGAACTTATAATCTCCTTGTATTAACAATAATATGTATACCAATTAAATGTGACCCGGATAAACAACTTTTATAATAATAATTTATAAAAATTCATCCCGAACATATTTTTTTTCATAAAAGCGCACAATTATCTGTAAATTAATTGACAATTAAAGTCCGATTATATTGTAATACCAACCCAAATTTACTCATAAAAAAAATCGGAAAAAGAAAAATCAAAGTAATTAATCTGTAAAAAAAAAAAAAAAAAACAGATTTGGTTTTTAAATATGGATTCCAGCTTTGACTCTCAAACCAAAATCCAGTTAAGAGTCTGTTAACATCGAAGCAAAATTTAAAAAGATCTTTACCATATTCTTTTTCCTTCCTTTTAATGTCCCTTCAATTTTCTGTAAAACAAACGAGTTTACTTTTCTCGGCATCCAAACACGACTCAGAAGTCAGAACCGATCAATGATGATACCCGAGAAGCCAAAAGAGCCCATCACCAAGCGCCAACAACTGCACCACCTTTTCCATTTACGAAGGTGTTTTTCAGGTAAAAAGAACAGCAACACCAATTCCATCACCATCTTCGCATCGATAAACAAGTCCATTGTTAAATATTCCCATCAGCTCACCAAGGTTTTATCGGTGCTTGCCCGTAAAGTAACCCCAGCGTGTCGCATTAAGGAATTCGAGGTTATCGAACAGGAGGATAAACCCCAGTTCGATTACGTCGATGTTAAAGCCGTCCGTCCCGCACTTCAACTCCAATTCGAGCCATGTAGTTTTAACGTATTGCCTCGGTCGACACCGTTTCTTGTTTTACAGCGGAACTTGCTTCCACCGTTGGGACCGGATAAAAAAGGGACCATCGTGCTTGACTTGGATGAGACGTTGGTGCATTCGAGCCTCGGCCCGCCTCCACCGAGGTACGATTTCGCGGTTTCTAGGGTGATGGACGGAGTGACGATTTATTTCTACGTGTTTAAACGGCCTGGGGTCAACGAGTTCTTGGAGATCATCAGCAAGAAATATGAGGTCATCGTTTTCACGGCGGGGCACAAAGCGTACGCGTCCAAGGTGATCGACACGCTCGACCCTAAAGGGTTGATATCGCATAGGTTTTATAGGGATTCATGCAAGCAAGTGCGGGGGAAACTCATCAAGGACTTGTCGGGGATAGGGAGGGACTTGAGGAAGACTGTCATCGTCGACGATAACGCAAAGTCGTATTCGTTGCAACCGGAAAACGGGATACCGATCAAACCATTCTACGGCGATGAGCTTTGGGACAGGGAATTGATGAAGTTGGCCGGATTTTTCGAGAGATGCGATGTTTTTCAAGACATGAGAGACGCTGTGAACCATTATCTTGGAGGTGCTAGGAGCTGCAGATTTGATTGAAGAAGCAGTGTTTTAGAGCTTTCGACATGGGTGTAAATCGTGTCATCCTCTTCTTCGACGCTCTATGAATTGAAAATGATGTTTTTCAGTTAACCATACGATTATACAGTTACTGAATGGTTCAAGAACAAAAGGTTTTTAGGGTGATAGGAAGTCTCCCCTAGTAACTTTCCAAGATTCATCTTTGCAAAATTCCCTTGTTATATATTTTTTAATGAATTCCATGATTCTTTTATTTGAATATTTTGGATTGTTAGGTTTTTAGAGTTTGATTGCTATGCTCTGTCTCATATTTATTGGACAGTTTGTATATATTTATCAAAGTTAGCCAGCGATATCACGACAAGAAGCTTCCCGACATCGTGAAGATGCGAATGGGGTCGTTGTGACATGGTGACGTGTTTCTCACATAAATCAAGTTTTTTTTCTTAGTTAAACTCATTTTTAACCTATTTAAAGGGGTCATTGTATCACTATTATGAGAGACCAATTAAAAGACAATTAAATATGTAATACTACATGACTTTTCTTTTGGGGCGACAAGATGTAGTCGCAGATGATGAGTTTTGACGGGAGTTTTCGTGATAATTATGGAGAGAATTTTGTTCTTGAGAAGAACTCTATGAGAGTTAGGGTTTTGTTTTCGAATTTGCTCTATGAGAGTTAGGGTTTTGTTTTCAAGGTTTGGATTTGTACGTTTAGTACATTTAGGTTTATTTTTACCATATTGTACTCTCATTTGTTTACTCATTTAGTGAAAACCGGAAGCCTCTTTTGCCCGTAGTTTTTATCCTTTTTGAAGGAATTTTCAACTTAAAGTTTGTGTTCAATCTTTTCTACCTTTTCTATTTCGTTGTTTATATGGATCATTCCAAACAATAACAAATTTTATTTTTAAAACTGTTGATAAATAATTGAGTAATTATGAAATGCTGAAATGATATATGTAATTGCCGATTGAATTCATCTAACAAAATTGTTATTACAATAATCAAGAGGACAATGACGTAAGTTTAAGTATATTTAAACGTACCTTTTCTTAAGAAGTAGTTATTAAAAATTATATATGTAATCAATTTATCAATATGTTTATACATTGTAATCTCACAAGTGTTTTAGTTTTGGTTCGATTATTTTTATAATTTAATTTATAAATTGATACTTAAATTTTGTCGTTTCTTTTCATTGACATCTAAATTTTTTTGGTTCATAAGTGGTTCATAATTACTTAAAATTTTTTTGACCGGTTACTGAATTGGATTTATTTACATTGCATGGTGAAGCCCGATGATCTTAAACTTTCAAAATGTAGAATGCTTTCATAAAGAGAATTGAAGAGCAAGGAGATAAAAAAAAAAATTGTTATTTATTTGGTTAATTAATTTCCCAAAATTTGTGAAGGTTAAATCTTAATTTATAAGATTGGGGAGACATGGAAATGTCAATGCTTTTTTTTTTCTTTTTAAAATTTTTAGTATATTAAAAGAGTTTTCATCCCATTCATTTAGATATTTAAAAGATTTAGATTTAATCTTTGTCACTAATAAAACTGTGATATGTGCAAAACTAAAAGATAAAAGATAAGCCGATCAAGGTTCTTAGAGAAGTCTTCGTCTTTGTTGCTGAGTTATAGGAAATTTTGGATGGCCTCTTTCTGCTTCAAAAATAAGAGTATGATAGAGTACTTCTCCTGTCAGACAACTTAGAGACTGTCAAAGTTACTTGTAATCGTAATTTAGTTGTATCAAGTTGTTGAGAAATGTGCTTATATTGTAGTAAATATGTAATTATTTTCTATTGATTTGAATGATGAATAAATACATAAAGTTAATTTTACATTTTATTATTATGTTTTTTGTATTTTTTTTTCTTTCATATTTTGCATGCATAGTGAAATTGTGACAAGTAAATATGAGTTCATTGATTGTCTAAGTTCAAACTTGTTGGGCATCGATCGATTAAACAACGAACAAGTAAAATATAGCAGAATAAATAAAGAAATTGAACATACAAATTTAACGTGAAAAAACCCTTCTGAAAAAGATAAAAAAACCACGGGCAAAGATAATTTATTATAATGGCAAAAAAACGAAGAGTACAAAATATGGAGATAAAACTAAACCCCGAAAACTTGAAAACAAATAACCCTCAAAACGTACTTTAATAGGTATCTAATGAGTGTATTTTCTAAAGTTGTAAAAGAGCCTATCTATAGGCTAAATTTTTAGGTCAAATAATAATAAAATAATCTAGACTAATAAGAGTTTGACTTAAACAAATAAACAGAGTTTAATTGAAACAATTAAACAGAGTTTAACTGAAAGATTATTTCTCAAAATTGACTTGAAATAGGAGTCATAATTCAACAAAATTGAAGATAAGTGGTATTGTAGGAACATTTACATTGCAAGAAAGATAACTTACTTTAGTGGATAATCTAAATGAGTCCGTAATCCCGTAAAAGAATCAAAGTGAGTATTTGATACAAATACTGAGAAGGATTACTAGGTCGCCTACAAATCCAATTGGGGAGATGATTAGTCTTGGCTATCAGAGCAGTTGACTCAATGGGTAGAAACATAGATGTATTAATTGGTAAAATGATATATTGGACTGGACCCAAGATGAATTAATTCTGAATCCGTTTGTGAACTAATTCACTTATGATATTTATGGTATGATTTACCTAAACCCTAAGTTAGTCACTGACCATGCGTATACAACTGTACTTTGATATAAGTGGAGGCTTATGTTCTAAAAATGATCGAGCCCATAGTCAGTATCTTGGGTACATTACTTGTGTATGACATGGCTTTACTAGCAACAATGGAATTCATAACTCAATTAAAGAGTTAATGATATCCTCTCATTGGCATTGTGTGGATTGATGAATATGGAACGTGACCATAGGTTGCTTATTCTCGAACGAGCAATTTATCATAATCATTTGTTGACAGTGCTCATATTAATCATTAAGAAGACATAATGGTGACAATGAGATAAAATAGGATTGTATTAAGTGAATGGACTTAAGTCAAAGGAATTAAGGATATCATATGAGGGTAACACACATATGACGAGCTCACTGGACAAAACAACTAGATGAATTGCTTTCGTAAAGAGTATACAATAAGGAGTTTTCAATCATGATACTTCTTGTGGATTGACTCCATGATTAAGTAATTGTGAATTATCAGAACGATGTTTCTGGACGTAATTGCAATTACTATAGTCTAATTGTATATGTCCGATTGGCCCTCCGCTAGCTCAAAAAAAGCTCGATCGGACTACATTGAATCAAAATAAAATTCTACGACTTTAGAAATAATTTAATTGAGTTGATTTATTCGATATGGGATTAAATTAGGCGTGAGAATTGTTTAACTAGAGAATTTGATTAAAGAATTTTCATGAAAAATTAATTTAAAAAATCTAACTAATTTTTGGAAAATTAATTTTGATCAAGTAAATTAATCAAATTAATTAAAATTAATATAATATTTTTAGAAATTTAATTAAAGTGATTATCTTAATATTAAATTTAATTTAATGTTTATCTTGTAGATAAACATTTTATTATTTTAATAATATTTAATGTTAAATTTAATCTAATATTTATCTTGATAAATATTATGTTAATTTAATATTAAAGTGATTAAGTTTAATCATAGTTGTAAAGAATCACTAGAGATATTTCTTGATTTACAGCTTGACCAAAAAATTTAGAAAAATTACGAAATAACCTCACTAGTAATTTTGTGAAACATTTATGGTTCAAAATGAGCTCACACTCAACAAACATGAGCTTGAGAATAGCAGAGAAAATTACTTGGTCAAAATGCTCATCCTAGACGAATCGAAAAGGTACAATTTTGGTTAAAATGTTTATTACTTTAGATATCACAACCAAATATCTTGTTTTGGAAAAAAAATTAAACTCTGATTTTTTCCTAAATTTATTTTCCGCTGAATTTTTAAACCGTTTTTTTTTCAATACAAGTATCTCTCTCATTAAGAGAATTCAACATATTCTGTCCCAAGAAAGAAGGTGGTTCATACAACACATTCATGGAAAGAATAATCAAGCAACAGATACTTTAGCTAAAATGACCTTTGTAAACGAGAAAGAGTTATTATTATTTGAAGACTCGCTTATGGAGATTCAAGTAATTTTAGAAGAGGATATTGCTAGGGGTATTTTATTCCCTGGTTTTACTTTGTAAACCTTTGACATTTCTTTAGACTATTTTTACACCTAAAAAAAAAAGTCAATTGAGTTTTAGTTCGATTGGTATGGGTATTATTGTTAATGTAGGAGAACGTGGGTTCGATTGTGTTGACATAAATGACAATAGTTAATCCATTAACTGAAATTTTACTTAGCGACATGTGGAAATAATAAGCAGATATGACATTAACATATGATAATATGTTTGACGCATCAGATTTTGGAAATAACTAAACTTAACTTAATGAATTTAACTGTTAAGAGGATTATAAATTTTGAAAGTTAAATCCACAACTTTTGTAAAGTAGAGGGACAACTTAGTATTTAACATTAGTGCAAATTGAAACCCCTAATAGTTTAGTTTAGTTAATAACTTAGGTTAGGTTCAGAAAGAAAATTACATTTGTTTTGCCTAATTTAGCTGTTAATAACTCATTGTTTATCAGAACAGAAAAGTAAAGACATCCTTTATATCACCCAATTTCCATAGATTTCTGTAAATGTTCTTCTTCGTATTTCTCTGCATAACAATTCTAACAAGCTATTGTTTAATCAATACCCAGAGCCAAAAAATTATGTCATTCAAGGTAAACAAAAGGGTTCAACTCAAGTGCACCATGCGCTTCCACCGTCTCTTCCGTTGCCAACACCTCCAACGTGTCCACCACCCTAAGAGACGATCATCGTCGGTGAAAACCAAATCCTTCTCCGTTATTTCTTCCATAAGCAAGTCCATTCACAGATGCCAGTGCCGCATCCTCCAATTCTTTTCTAAGCTGGCTGCCGGCCCGAGACGACTCCAATGCCTCGTGATCCTCAAACGGGAAGGAGAACCTATCAGCTCGGGACCCAGAGTCGGGCCGAGGATTAAACTCAAATTGAACACCAGTTTCTCACCTGTTGTCCCTCGCGTTACCATGTTGAAGGAGGGGGAGCGCCAAGTTGAAAAACATCAATATTTGCTTCCTCCATTAGTTTCAAGTAAAAAAAGGACCGTCGTCCTCGACTTGGACGAGACCTTGGTCCATTCCACAACCGGCACACCACCACCAAACTATGACTTCATGATCACTCCGATCATCGAGGGTGTAACCATGAACTTCTACGTATTGAAACGTCCTGGGGTCGATGAATTCTTGGAAGCCATAAGCAAAAAGTATGAAGTGGTGGTGTTCACCGCCGGGTTGGAGCAATACGCTTCATTGTTACTCGACGTTTTAGACCCCAAAGGGCTGATATCGCATCGTTTATACAGAGACTCGTGCAAGCCGTTGGTGAAACGAAGGTTTGCCAAGGACTTGTCAACGACAGGGAGGGACCTTGGGAACGTCGTGATCGTCGATGATAACCCGAGGTCGTATGCTTTGCAACCTGCAAATGCAATCCCCATAAAGCGATTTGTTGATGATGTTGAAGACAAGGAATTGGAGAAGCTGGTAGGGTTTTTCGAGAGGTATTGTGATGGGTTTGAGGATATGCGAGAGGCGGTGAAGCAGTATTTAGGTGGTGCCAACAACACCACCAAACCGGCTCGGACATCATCGTCGTCTCATCATCGTAACACTAGGGATCTTTCATCAGTTATAAAATATCACCACATATGAAAATTTATATATTTAGTTGTAGATTAAACGTATTTTTTTGTAAACACAGGAGATTAATTCTCCTCGAGACTTAATAAGTGGATTCAAAGGCCGCTATTAATTCAAACCAATTGCTGGTTCATTTGTAGATTAAATGCGTTTACTTCTAAATTGTGAATCAAGAAAAAGTAGTTTTTTTTTTTAATGATAAGACAAAAAAAAATATTTGAAATTAAAGTAAAAGGCTTTAATTTTGGGTTTAAATATGATTACTTTTTTCGGGTTAGATTTTTTTTCTGTTTAAATTAGACCCTAAATTTAACAACTGTTCTCGTATTTGGGTTTGAGTTAGGTAATTATTCTCATATTAAGGTTTGAATTTTTTTTTTGTCTGAATTAGTCCTTTGAATTTGGTAGTCATTCTTATATTGGTACTGAAACTTTAGGGTTTTCAATGATTAACTTGGACAAAAAAAAATTCTAAGTCGCCCTGATTTGAGAATAATTGCAAAGTTTAAGATCTAACCTGGATAAAGAAAAGGTCAAGCTCCAATTTAGAAAAAAATTATCAAGTTCACGCTTCAAAAAGTAATTTAGCTCTATTTCAAGTAGGTAACATTTATTAGATTATGCCACGCACAATATGTGAATGAAAGAACATTTTATATAATTTTTTTTAAAATTTTAACTGATAATCATCATTTGGTGGAGTGATAAAAACATGTATTTAAATCTTATTAAATGTGTGTTTGCTCTTTGAATATATTATTTTTAGTTGTTTCATTTAAAAATTATTATATAAAAGCATGAAAAGATAAAAGTACCATTACAATAATATTAGTTATTATTTAAAAGAAAAGGATAAATAAATCTTTTCTAACTGAGTTTACCCAATTAACTTCTTACGTCAATTCAATCAAAAACTTTAAAATAAGTTTAGATTAACAAAAAAAAAAAAGTGTAAATGGAACTATTAGATTGCAATGGTCACTACGGCTTAGCATTGCAAAACTGTGCAAACAAAATAACAAATAACACTAAGGATTTGATTACGCAATTCGGTTTTTCTACATTTGCGGAGTTTAACTTAGTGAGAAATTCCACTATCTTTAGTTAACAATACAATAAGTGGCTTACACTTTATCACTCTCTAAGTATAGAGACCTCAACCTTGTACTTAAATACTAGAACTCTCACCTCCAAATCCTCCTCCTGAGAACTTGGGTAGTAAACACTTTCGACAAAATTAGTTCCTCAATAAACAGATTCAAGTGCTCTTAATAAGCTCTCTTGCAAAACCTAAACAAGTCTTACAACATATATTCAAATTGGTTTGCTAACATAAATTCTAAGTGAATACAAACTAACTCCTTAAAAATATATATTACAATCACAATAATCAAAGTATAATCAATCGAAGATTTGATTTCCAAAGAACAAATACATAGTTTTCATCATTCCTCTATGTTTCAAGGTATTATTTGATTCACTCGAATCGAATCGAATCCAATCTTCAAATGTCCAGGATTGGTTTTCTATAGATGGACCACAATAACTTCATTAAAACAACACATAATAAGGTCTAAATATTTTCTTTATTAAATTGTCAAATCAAATAAGACAAGTATTAAAGCTACCTCAATAGTAGTTTATAGTTGACACTACTGAGTGCCACTATAACAGCCCGTTTTTCAGTTGTGTCGGAAACAGTGGTTTTGGGACCACAAACCCGACGAGAAATTTTTTTTTATAATGAGTGATTAAATTAAATAAGTCAATATTAATTTTATATGGAATTTTTAATTGAGGAATTTTAATTATTGAATTAAAAGTTAGTATAAGTTGTTTGGTTCAAAAGTCAAGTGGTTTTAGAAAATGAGGTATCGGGATCTTGTTTCTGAAATTAAGGGTCATAAATATTTTTTTAAAATATTTACAGAGCCTTATTATATGTGAATTGAAGTTTGGTTGGGTAATTTTGATGATTAATTACTTAATTAAGGAAAAAGGAGTAAATTGTAAAAGAGGTAAAAGTTAATTGCTATTGATTAAAATAAAAGAGACCAAAGTGGTAATTACACCATGGTCAAAAAGTCCAAGCAGTGGTGGATATGATTACCATCCACTAAATTTTGGGTTATTTATTCATTAAGTCCTAATTAGTTTAGGACTAAATTACAAATAAGTTTGTTTAATTAAAATTTAATATAATGGAAGGACCAATTATGAAATTAGACCCTCTTTACATGGACTAATAATAGAAATTATGTGAACCTCTTTATATTTTGGTAAATTGCAATTAAATCCAAATAAAATGGGGACTTACTAATTAGTTTATTTTTAGTATGATCGGGAATGGTGATTTTGAGGTCACGACTTTGATATGAAAAACCGTAAATATTAATTATTTAATATTTACAAGGTCATTAGTATTGCATTAAAATTTGGTTATGAAATTTAATCGTTTAGATAGTTAATTAAACGAAAAGGATTAAATCGTAAAAGGTGCAAAAGTTGAATTCTCTTAATTAAAGGTATTAAATGCTAATTGAAAGGTAAGTTAAAGTACTTAGATGATAATTATACCAATAAGGAGGTAAGTGGACGGTCATGGCCTTGAATTTGTTGAATTTTGAATGTTTTAATGGAGGGTAAATTTGTAAATAAAGAAATAAATATTATAAACAAAATAAAAAGGAAAGAATCATCTTCCTCATTAAGCAATTGAAACCCGATTCAACCATAGGAGAAGAGAAGAAGTTCGGCCAAGCTTAGGGATTCAAATTAGATAGATCAAGAAGTGTTGATAATGGAGGAGAAAATAAAGTAGCACAATACTCCTTGTACTTTGACGATTGCTGCAAATCAGTCCGGTAAGTTCGCACAGTAAGATAATTGATTTAGTTTTTGTTTGTAAATTATTGAAATAATTTAAGTATGTTGTATTTAAATTTGTTGCTTAGTAAATATTAAATTGATGAATTGAATTACATTAAAAATGAAATTGTATTGGGAAGCATGATTGAAAGTGGTGAAATGATATAATTGAAATCAGGTGACAACGAAACGCTTAAATGATTAAGTGTTGTGTTAGTTATTATTCATGTTACGAATGAATTAAATTTGATTGATATATAACAAATAGTAAATTAAACTAAATGACATTGTTAGTTAATTCGATATTATGTTTATAAGGATTATATAGATGTTTGCTCAAAATGGTATAACATGATGAAATTTAATTGCAATGAATATAGTATATGACACATATGAACCTCGTAAATAATTGGGACATAAAAGACATGTCATTCGGGGCTATACAGAATTGGGAGCTAGTCTTGGATGTCTTACTGACGGGTAGTCCATGTACTTGAGTCGTTACTACAAATCAATCCTGTAAGTTCGTATTGTTAAATTCCAATTTAATTGCATATTTTGTACTTGTATACAATTGCTGTAAATTTAAAATGATGAACAAAAGTGAGGAAGACAGGAACAAATGAAAGGAAAAGATAACGGGCTTTGAGCCATAAATGCAAAAAGTCTAATGACTATGTATCATCGTGAGTATATGAATCCTTTACGGATTATAAGGTCCGATGACTATGTGTCATCGTGAGTATATGAATTTTTTACGGATTATGAGGTCTGATGACTGTGTCATCGTGAGTATATGAATCCTTTTCAAATTATGAGGTCCAATGATAATGTGTCATCGTGAGTATTAAATGTGAAATGAATCCTATTACAGATTAAAGGTCCGATGACTCTGTATCATCGTGAGTTACCGAATGCGAATTGAAACCAACCTCGGATGAATACAACTTACTCCTCTTGGTTAAATTTTAGATTGTACAACTTTGAAGTTTGATAAACCTATTTAACTCTATGAACTTACTAAGCTATGAAAAGCTTACCTATGTTGTTGTTTTGTAGATTCTATTTTGCTGCTTGAAGATCGGATTGTCTCGAAGAAATCACACTATCTCGAGAGCTTGTTCGGTAAACTTTAAATCACTTGGTTATATGGCATGTACTAGGATGGTGTTGTCCTTTATTTTATTTATTTGGGATTGTTGGATTCCTTGATATGATCTTAATGAAATATTATATGCTTGTTCAATGTGAAATATAGAAGTAATGTGATGTAATAACTTAGAAACTACGAGCAAGGTGTTAGTCTAATGTGTTTTCTTGAAGATATGAAATGTTGAATATTGATAAAATTGAATTTTGACATGATTAATTGAATTCTGCATACTTGTTTCGGTAGAATCACTACATGTATCGGTAGAAATACAGGGCAGGAGAGAGGTTGTTCACTGACTTGAGTTGTATCGGTAATTGCATAATAAGTATCGATAGTTATGCTCACAGAAGTATCGGTAGTTTATGTAATTGTATCGGTAGAAGCTGTAGGGTAGGACATCTTTGATCTCTGGAGTTTTTAGTACCGATAGAAGCATAATTTATTTCAGTAAAAGCTTAACTAGTATTGGTAGAACTGTCATAAGTATCGGTAAAATTCTGCACTATTTCCTGAATTATTTACTAACTTGACAACTACCGATATTTGTCCAACAGGTACTGGTAAAAGTCTCCAAAATCGTGAAAATGATATTTTTGCCCTTCTTGAATTGTGTTAATATTCATTTAATGATTCATGTCATGCATGATGTACCATTTTATGAAATAAGATTAAAAGAATTAAATTTGAAGGATAAATGACGATAGATGATCGGAAGACCTCGAGATCTTAATCGACGACGATTTCAGGTTTTGGGTGTTACAGCCACTCATCAACTATCAACTATCAACTCATTTTGCCTCCACATTAACCAAAATAGTTAATGTTTTAATTGTTTATATTAACTAATGTCTTATAAAAGTAGAGAAATTTAGCTAATAAGTGTTTGAGGTAATGATAAGTTACATTGCACTCTCAAGAAAAAAAACTAGGCTCAAGACTTGTAGATGATTTTGTTGGAAGGAACAACCATGAGTCCCAAAATAATCTTTTATAGATTATAAAATGAACATGAAAAATATCTTAATTATACCAAAAATAGAGAAATTTAATTATGTCTAATCGAAGTATAAGAATTAAGCCTCAAAATTGAGTATAGTAAAAGGATCAAAACTAAAATTTTACCAATATTTTTTTATTTAAATAAGGGATAATATAAATTTTGGCCCCTGAACTTCGCAATTAGGCCCATTTTGGTACTTGTACTATTTTTTTGTTCACTTTGGTACTTGAATTTGGCACTTAGATATATTTTGATCCCTGAACTTGAATTCCATTAAGATTTGATGATATAACCAGTATTCTTAAAATAGAATCGGATTGGTCTCCAGTTCCAACATGTGCATATGCCATGGATGCACTTTGTTCAATTCTTCATTTGTTGTATTTTATATTGTTTTGGTTTCTACATTGCAATTGCTTGGACTTGTATTTATTTTAATATTGTAATATATTTATAATGATAAAATGTTAAAAAAAACTTATATATGTAAATTTTATTAAAATGATTTTGTTACCAAATATTGTAGGATACTTATTAAGATTTGTATTAATGCATTAATTTAACAATTTTATTCATCATTCTAATACATCATTGGATAATTATGGAGATTGTATCAAAGAAAATACAATAATTATGAAGATAGTCACCCACAATAATGTAACTTTTTTTAAATATAAGAACAGGACAAAATCTAAACACTAAACACAATTAACGCAATTTGAACTTAAGTGTAAAGGCGAATCTAGGGGTTGGCAGGGGCCTTTGTCACGGGCCAAAGTTCAGAGCCCGTGACCATCGCACACAATAAGTCCCATGGAGGTCTGTCATTGACATTGGGATCATTTAGCCCACATGAGTTGGCCCGATTCAGAGAGCTATTGGTCAAGCTTATCAGATTGAAGCTTGGGTGGCCCAATGATGAAGCTTTGGCAACTTAAGGCATCTTGGCAAATATGACAACTAATCCTAGAAGATATGGAAGAATCATATCTTTAGGATTAGATAGGATTTGATTTGGTTGTAATCTTGTAAATCCCATAATTTAAGGGATAGGCAAATCTCATCCGTCGATGTAATTCGATCTTGACCATCGGCTGTGGGGGAGCTCAACTATAAATAGGGAGTCTCCCCTCATTTGTAACACACTCCATTCTTTGTATTGTTTCTTTGTGAATACAATAGAGAGTATTTACTCAAACTCTTCTCTCTTGTTCTTATTTTATGTTGCTTTTGTTGTCTTTTAAGCCTTTTTTTGGCTAGTCGCTTCCACTGTACAAGTTTGGTGCCTTGGAGGAATTCTCTTGGTGAATCCTTAATCGTGGTAATCAAGCTGACTTAGGCGTTATTTTGATCAAGAAGCGTCTAAGGTCGCACGCTCCAAGAATCAAGTTTTAGTTGACGTGACAAGTGGTATCCGAGCCAAGGTTGCGAAGGCACCGTCCATGATGTTGAAAGAAGTTGCTAAGCAGAAGTTGCCTTGGAGATCATTTAAGGACATGTTGTCGGCTATAGAAGATAGAGTGGACAAAGTTGAAGAGTCTATGGGAGACGCGAAGGAGTCCATCGATGGAGCTCAAGAGCGCATAGATGACTTGAGGGAACAATCAATGGACCATGTGATCATGAATCTCAATAACACTAAGGATGAGGTAAAAGAATTACTTAATTCCCATAGGTCTAAGCTGACAGAAAGGAGTCATGCTGTCATCTTTAAAGGAGGAAACAATGGCCACGATTAAGGCTTTGAGCACAAAACTGAAGAAGCTCGAGGGAGAGTTTGTCTTGTGTCGAGCATCCGTGCGGAATGGATGAGTGTTAAGTGCAGCACTCAATGATGTCCCAAAGCCGAAAGAGTTTGTGGGGACAAAGTTTGCATGCAATGTGGACAATTTCTTGCGGAGGATGGAGAACTACTTACATGCCAAAGGCATCGAGGATGATGCGACTAAGGTAAATATTGCTTCAAT
Source organism: Kokia cookei (assembly GCA_039519145.1). Classification (NCBI taxonomy): domain Eukaryota; kingdom Viridiplantae; phylum Streptophyta; class Magnoliopsida; order Malvales; family Malvaceae; genus Kokia; species Kokia cookei. Next base: position 43,283,074 of record CM076907.1, read on the forward strand.
GTTTCTTACTGATAATACGCTTTTATGGTGACGGGACAGGACCACAGATAAAAGGCATAGTGAGATTAGAACGTGGCAAGAGTTCCAAGATGAGATTGGAAGAAGCTCGGGCAAAGTTATGATAGCTAACGCAACGAGGCATAATTGGGGAGTACGTTCGAGAGTTCAAGGAACTCATGCTCCGAGTTAAAAATGTGACCGAGAAAGAGGCATTGCTTGTCTTCAAGAATGGATTAAAGTCGTGGGTCAGACAGGAAATGGAACAAAGAGGTGTCCAAGAGCTGTCAAAAGTCATTACGTTAGCGGAGTCCGTGGTCAAGCTTGGTCTAGGAAAAGACAAGCTTGGATCTTCCAAGTCCGAGGAAAGAGGCGCATGTGAAGGGAATCACAAGGAAGATGATAATGGCGATGGCAACGACAACAATGGTAGTAATGGGAAACCACGAGTTGGGAAGAAAAAACCCAACAAAAAGCGAGGCAAGTTAAATTGTTTTCTTTGCGATGCTCCACATTTGCTGAAGAAATATCCAAGGAAATCCGAGTTGTCTAAAAGGGGCAAGCCGGAAGGTAAGGCCATGAAACTTGGTTAGAGCGCAAGGGGTGTTGAAGCCAAGTGATGCAGTCGAAACTTAACTAAAAATATGACTAAGGCAAGCGCACCTATCAATTAATAGTATAGTTACGGTAAGCAAATATATCGTTCCCACGAGGACCAAAAATACTAGTAATAACTGTCTTCTTATTATCTAACCGGTCGAATAAAGTGATTGTTCTAAACTAATTTAACTAAATTAATAAAAAGTGTGTCAAAGATTAAAGTGATAAATAATAAGTGTTTTTATACCAAGAAGCAAACAATACCTAGGAAAGATTCCACCTAGATTTCATCTGTCATTATCATTATGAATTAAGCAATTTATTCACTTAGTATTTTGTTCCGTAGAAATCCCTAAATTATGCTAATACCTCTATTCAAGCATAAAAGCAACTGACTCTAGGTTGATTAATTGAAATTTCTTTCTAATTAAAACTCCTATTGTCACATTAATTAGATCTATGGATTCCCCTATTAGATTTTACTCTAATCCGGTAGATTTATGTCGTCCTATTTCTAGGATTGCATGCAACTCCACTCAATTATGCTAGATCTACTCTTAAACAGGGTCTATTCCTCCTCTTATTTAAGCTCATCAAACAAGAATTAATATATCAAGAATACTAAATCAAGAAGTAAGTACACATAATTGAGAGCAAAATCTAAGTATTTATTGCATAAAATCAGAAATCAAATGACAGAATTCATCCTAGGATTCATCTCCCCTAGGTATTTAGGAATTTAGTTTATGCTAATAAATGGAAACATCTCAGAAACAATATAACCACAAGATGAGGAAAAACTCATAGTAAAATCAAAAGAATTTAGAAAGAGGTCTTCAATCTTTGTGGAGATCTGCTTCAAAGATGGCTTATATGATGTTTCTTCAATTGTTTCCTTCAATAATCTCTGACGACTAGGGTTTAGGGAATGGAGGATTTTGTAGAAAATTGAAAGTGTTAATTCATATCACTCCATCCCATATTATAATACATGGAAATCTCTAGTTGGATCCAAACTAAATTCTAAAAAGATAATTAGAATTGAATCTAAACAATAATTCCCTAATTTGATCCAAATTAAACTCTAAAAGCCTAAAAGATAAATTAAAATTAAATATAAACAATATAACAATAATAATCCTAAATATTAATCCTAAAAAATAAAATTTAAATAAAGTCTGATCTCTTCCTAACTCTTCCACATTCACACTTTTGCCCCAAATTTTACTTTTTATCTTCGATTTAGTACATGGCCATGTGTCCAGCTCGTGTAGCTCCTAAAATCTGCTCATTTTGTCTGGTTTTCGCTTGTTTTTCGCTCCTTTCGCTCCCAAATGCATTCCTAAGTATAAAACATTAATTTAAAGGATTATGAACATAAAATTCATTAGATTAATAATCCAAAAACGTATTAAGAATGAGGCTAAAACATGTTACTTTTGGCACTTATCACCAAGAAGGCCGAGAGAGAGAAGAAGCCAGTGGAGTGCTTCTTGTGTCATGGTCCGCAAAGGTTGCGGAAATGCCCGAAAAAGTTTGTCATTGATGAGACAGACAAGGTGCCTAAGAAGCCAATGGAGCAAAGAGGAGCAAAAAGAAGTGAGTCAAGTGCTTCTTGTGCTATGGTCCGCATGAGTTGCGAAACTGTCCAAAGCAACAATCTGTGAGGGACAAAGAAAAGGCAACATCGGAGCTTATTGAGTCATCAGAAGGGCTTCCACCTAAGAAAGAGGTGAGTTTGTCATCGGACTTAATGGAGAAAGCCGCGATGAAAATAGTGAAGCTGGGACCAATGAGGCTCAATTCGAGGAAAGCGACGGAGTTGGCCGAGTCATCGGTGAGGCTACAACCCATAGAAAGGTCAAGTTTGGCATCGAACTCAGAGGAAGAAGTTGCGATGCAAACTTGGAAGTTAATATCAATGAGGCTCTTTTTTGTTGACACATCGGAGGAGCTTCCACTTATGGGAAAAGTGGGTGGTGCATCAAAGTTTGCGAGAATGACGATGCAAACTGGACAGTTGACCAGAGTAAATACGATAAGTAAGGTACATTCAGAACACTTTGATAGTGTTTTGCATTCTAACTTAATCACTTGGCAAGAATGTAAAGGCCCTTTCAGAGTTCTTAAGCAAGAAGGTCGAGGGACTGTGGGCAATTCGAGGACAAGTGATGTGAATAAAAAAGATTCCGATTAAAGAAAGTCAGAATATGGGCAAGTGAGTACGGAGACTTCTTGCCAACGTGATGTACCAATAAGTGAGACAGTTCGATTTAAGAGGCGATGAAAGTCGAGGCGAAAGTTCTGAAAGAAGGGACGGCTCGATAGTGAGACTAATCGGGATAATGCTAAGGTAACGAGACAATATCGAGGCGAATCAAGTCAGTACCATTCTGGAGCTGCAACGAGGGCGTTGCGAGAATGGGTGGGGGAGAATGTCACGGGCCAAAGTTCAAAGCCTGTGACCATCGCACACAATGAGTCTCATGGAGGTCTGTCATTGACATTGGGATCATTTAGCCCACATGACCTGGCCTGATTCAAAGAGCTGTTGGTCAAGCCTATCAAATTGAAGCCTGGGTGACCCAATGATGAAGCTTTGGCAACTTAAGGCATCTTGGCAAATATAGGAACTAATCCTAGAAGATATTAATCCTAGAAGATATGGAAGAATCATATCTTTAGGATTAGATAGGATTTGATTGGTTGTAATCTTGTAAATCCCATAATTTAAGGGATATGCTAATCTCATCCGTCGATGTAATTCGATCTTGACCGTCGGTTGTGGGGGAGCTCAACTATAAATAGGGAGCCTCCCCTCATTTGTAACACACTCCATTCTTTGTATTGTTTCGTTGTGAATACAATAGAGAGTATTTACTCAAACTCTTCTCTCTTGTTCTTATTTTCTATTGCTTCTGTTGTCTTTTGAGCCTTCTTTTGGCTAGTCGCTTCCGCTTGTACAAATTTGATGCCTTGGAGGAATTCTCTTGGTGAATCTTCAATCGTGGTAATTAGGCTAATTTAGGCGTTATTTTTATCAATAAGCGTTTAAGACTGCACGCTCCAAGAATCAAGTTTTTAGGGACGTGACACCTTGCCCCCTCTAAAATGGAAAATTATTGTTTAGACCTTTTGAAATTTTTTAAAATTTTAAATTAGTAAAGGTAAAATTACACTTTACAAATTATAAAATTTTTTACTATTAAAGATATAGACATATTAAAATTTAATTTTGACCCCCTAAAAGAATTTCTAACTACACCCCTACCTAAATCACATTTGAATAGGTGAATACTCTCAAATCAAAATTTCAATCTGACAATTTTCTTTATTTATTTGTTTCTCATTATTTTAAATTCTTACACTTTTCTTTCACCAAAACTACTACAAATCCATTTTAAATTGTCGACACTCAATAATAAAATCCAAAAATAGTCAATAAACTAAATAAAGAGTAACGGCCTTTAGGGTCTATTGAATTTTAATCCAAAAAATGTCAAATTCTATTAAAGTACCTATACTATGCAATTTTGTTAAATGTAGTCTTTCTACAATACTTTTGATAATTTTCTTAGTCTTCCACTTTCAAAATATGTATTTTCATTCTCGAAGCCAACCCTTTTATTTAATTCCACCAAATAACTCAATGTGGATTTTTTTTTTTAAATACATATTTTTAAAAATAAATTAAAAATATCAAATTGCTGTAGAAGGATTAAATCCTGTAAAATGTCATAATACGAGGACCTTTTAAACATTTGACCAAACAATTCCACCCTGTCTTGCTTCGCTACCCACCCAAGCTTGCACTCCGAAGCTCTATCTTCATGACCGTTACACCGAACCAAAATTTGAAACATAACGGAGCCTCAGAGCTTCCCGTTATTACCCGAACCAAAGTGAAACCTCCGCTTTGGCTTATGTTTTTTTTTTTAAAATCTACAAACTTATCGTATAAGCGGCTAATGATTAATCTCCATCGCCCTTTCATAATCCACAGCCCTGAAATGGTTTCCAAGATTATCAAGAAACGAACTCCGCCACGATCCATCAAGCGCCACCGTCACCACCACCGGAGAAAGACTTCTCCGGTGAAGAAGAATGGTTCGTTCTCCGTCATTGCCTCCCTCAACAAGTCCATCAAGACTTGCCGTCGTCGCATCGTGAGGCTTTTCTCGAGGATAGCCCATATAGCAACTCCTTCCACTGCCGCCAAACGCTACCGCAATGACTTCCAACTCCTCAAGAAAGAAGAAGAAGAAAAGCAAGAAGAGTTTTGTGGGCTCGAAAGCAATTTCATCGTTCCTCGTGCTTTAGTGTTCGAGCGGTGCTTGCTTCCGCCGTTGATTTCCAAGACGAAAAAGACGATCTTTCTTGACTTAGACGAGACCCTGGTGCATTCTAGCCCAGATCCACCTCCCGAAACGTACGATTTCGTCGTACGGCCGAGCATTGAAGGCCAGGTCATGAACTTCTACGTGTTGAAACGGCCCGGCGTCGATTTTTTCCTGGAAGAAATAAGCAAGAAACACGAAGTGGTGGTTTTCACGGCGGGGCTCAAGCAATACGCTTCCCAAGTCTTGGATAAGCTCGACCCGAAGGGCTTAATATCCCACCGGCTTTATCGGGATTCTTGCAAGGAACTGAACGGGAAGTTCGTTAAAGACTTGTCTGAAATGGGGAGGGATTTAGGGAGAATCGTCATCGTCGACGATAACCCAAACGCTTACTCTCTGCAACCAGAGAACGCCATCCCTATAAGGCCATTTGTGGAGGATAGTCACGATAGGGAGCTGGAGAAATTGGTGCAATTCTTTCAGTGGTGTGAACGGTTCGAGGATATGAGAGTAGCGGTCAAGCAGTATTTCAACGGTGGCGGCGCTGCTGATGATTATGGCTTTGTGCAGTTGAAGCTATGACTCTTGCGGTCTTGCTCTGCTCATAAGGGTGGTTCAATTCTTTTTCTTTTCTTGCTTGTTTTCGTTTTTGAACAATAGATTTTGTTCATGTTATAAAAAAAAAAGCCTGCATTATCATTAGATCGAATTCCACGTCTTCATTGTTATTTTCTCTTCTCTTTCTTTTTCCTTTTTCCCAGATTTTTCATGTAAGAATTAAAGATCTAGTTTCAAACTTTCAAAGCACAGATTTTCAGTGGCATCAAATTCTAATGAAGTCTGAAAAGTAGTAGGACCCTTTCCAGTGGTAAAAAACTATTGTTCAAATCTTTAATTTTTAATTCAAGTTCATGTTTTAGCCTCTTTAAAAGAAACCCATTGTCATAAATCAAATCATCATCATCATCATCATCAACAGCTAACCCTCTGGTTCATAGAAAAAAAACATCTCTTTGAACAATTCAATAATAAAGCACGTGTCAATTGAGTGATAGCTTTTGCTATCAGTTGATAACGAAAAGAAGAGAATTGGAAAGAGGGTGAAAAGCTTAGAGCTTGCTGTTTCCATGGTGGAGTCGTAGAGATTAAAAAAATGAAAGACCTGTTTTTTTCTCTCTTAATATAATTATTAATATACAAGAAAACCTAATTAATTAAGGTTCAGAAAGATTAGGAGAGAAAACCGTAAACAAAACGTAAACAACAAAAGGACTTCCAAGTTTCCAAGGCAACTCAAATAATCCATCTATAAAAAAAAAAGGCAATCTTTTTCCCTCTTGCCGGCCTCTATTTTTGAATATTTTCCATTATGCCCTTATTTAGCTAAAGAATTTAATTGAATTTCGATCACTTCATGGATGGCTCCAATCAAAATACTGGGTTTTATCCCGATTCCAGAGATTCAGAAAGCCAGGTTTTGGATTCTAGGGTTTCCTATTTGACCCCTAACGAGGATACCGGCTATAAGAACCCTAATTCTCTCACGGTAAGTCTTCCGAATTGTTTTTATTCTTTGAATTAGTCTTAGAATCTTTTGAATTGATGAGGTTTGGGATTTTGATTTTGATTTTGTTTTCCTTCTTCCTTTTGAATGTTTTTAATTACTGATCTATCTTTGTTCCTAATTTTATAAGCTTAAGAGAATGGAAATTAAAAATATATATAATTTTCCCTTAGAATTCGAACTTTTAGGGGATATTTCTGATTTGGGTGTTTTTTTCTTTTTATTTGATGGTTGTATATTTTCTATGTTAATAATAGGATGATAAGATGGGACATGAAAACCATGATACTGGGTTATTAGCGCCAACTAAAAGTATGGAGGAGTTGCATGATGAGGAAAAAGAATCGGTGACCGGCCCTCAGAAGCCGCGCAAATATTTCTTTTACGACACCCCACTTGTTGAGGACACCGGTGTATGGATACCAGTCTCGGTTCCGCCTATGCTAGAAAGTGATCACAAAGAGTGGACTGGAGGTTTTCATTCCAATGGTGGTTATTTCCCAGAAGGTGACATGGGATGGGACCAGTTTCTTGGGGAAGAAGATAAGGAGTTGACAATGTGGGATGTGATAGCAGAAATGGTTCTGGCTGCCCGTGGGAAAGTACACACTTTAACTTCCGGTGATCTTCAAAGACGTGGTATCTCATGGCTTTTATCGAGTCATTTACTTGAGCAGGCTTGGCAAGAGATGGCTCAGACACTAACCGAATCGAATTTGGGGAACATGAAGGAATTTCTTGAAGTAGAACCACCGAAGTGGTTGGCTGACAGTGCTGCTTCTGCTTGTATGCTGTGTGGTGTGAGGTTTCACCCGATCATGTGTTCTAGACACCATTGCAGGTTTTGTGGAGGAATTTTTTGTGGCGAGTGTTCTAGAGGAAGGAGTTTAATGCCAGAAAAGTTTCGTGTTGCTGATCCACAACGTGTCTGTGATGTATGCTGCGTGCAACTCGAGTCTGTCCAACCATACTTGATGGACCAAGTTAGTAATGCTGCTCAGCTGCCAACTCATGACCTGACCGACTTGAGTACTTTGAGATCTTGGGTTAATTTCCCCTGGGGACAGTCCATGGAACAGGAAATCTATAAGGCAACAAATACAATTCGAGGTTATATCACAAAGGTAAGAAGTGAGCTTTAAGGTTTACATGTGAATTGGAAGAGCCTGTTATTCTTCTTGTAGGTAGTTTCTCTGGACTATCATGTCATGCACCAAAAAAATAGAATGAGACTCCCTATTTGAAATGTCAGAGTGCTGAGTATAACGAAAAGAAACTATAAATTCTCACCTTTTCCTTTTTCATTGGCTAGGTTGCTTCTTTGAAACCCGAGAAATCAATTCCGGATGCCATTCTCCGAGAAGCAAAAGGCCTTGCAATAATATCTGTTGTGAAAGTTGGTGTCATGGTTGTTTATAATATTGGTACGGGACTTGTGATCGCTCGTAGAGATGATGGCTCCTGGTCACCACCCTCTGCCATTTCTTCAGTCGGTGTAGGGTGGGGAGCTCAGGTGAATACTTAAATCTTAGTTCTTTAGCAACACATACAATAGGCGTTTCCTATTCGAATTCGCATCCAACAATGTCGAAAATGGCTGTATGTTGTGTGTGTTTGTTGCATGTTTGAGCATCTCTGTGAGGTACGGTTAAACAATAACATGGCTTCAACTTTATTATTAAGGAGCACAGAGCCTCGATTGAGCACAGGGAATTCAATTGGGATTTGCCGATGATCAGATGCAATGGACCAATCTTGTAAAATTAGGTTATTTCCCATTTTGTTTCCTAACTACTAAGGGTTACATTTTGCAGGCTGGGGGTGAACTGACCGATTTTATTATAATCTTGAGAACAAATGATGCAGTCAAGACTTTTAGTAGCAATGCACATCTTTCTTTCGGAGCTGGTTTGAGTGCCGCTGTTGGTATTGTAGGAAGGGCTGCAGAAGCTAATTTACGAGTCGGTGATGGTGGTTGTGCTGCTTGTTATACATATAGCTGCAGTAAAGGTAAATGGATTCATTTTAGTTGCGTATTTGTTGACCATTAACATAGTGTGTGTCGTCTACTCGTTTATATCACGATAAAACCAGTGACCTACCCGGAAGGTCCCTTCTGCTTGCCATTATAACTGATATTCTATGTCTATGTTTGAATATGTAGGTGCTTTTTTTGGATGTTCTCTCGAAGGAAGTATTGTCACAACTCGCAGACGAGAGAATTCCCAATTCTATGGCAGCCAAACAATAACGGCATCAGATATACTTTTAGGTTCAATGCCTCGAGCACCCGCTGCTGCCATTCTCTACCGTGCACTTTCTGATCTATACAGCACACTAAGTTGAATGCCGGAAGTCAGGTACCGAACTAATTAGCTTCAAGATTCGGTATGAAGAAGGATCCAATTCAACATGAATCTTTATGTACATTGTGTAAATCATATTATATTTATGTGATCTTCCATACCATCATTATTTACCTGTGTAAGATGCAGGTACATATTGTTGAACAACGTTCAAATCATAAAAGAAAAGAAAGAACAAATATATTTGTTTAAATTATGTTGTTGCCTAATAATATATCCTTTTTCGATAAGATGTCGGTGCATCATCGAGACCTCGCCGTAGATGCTTTCCGTCCATCCTCGGCTCAGACATTTTGGCGTTTACAAAAAGGTAAAAGGAGAGCGTGATTATATTGTGCGGCTGCAGAGCAATAATTGACAAGGCAGCACCATAATTACATTACCACTACCAGACCCTTTTTCTTTTCTTTTTTTTTCTACTTTTTCCTAATTACCATTCAACTCCAAGTCTGAATCCTGATTTCTCAGCAGTCAAACAAGTTGGAATGCAACATGAGGGTAATAGGGAAAGGTAAAGGAGTGGAAGGAGCCGGGATCCTTTCATCCATATCTGTCTCATGTTTTGTAGTGAAGTTAAAAAGGGATAATATAATTTTTGGTCCCTAAACTTGACTAATAAGTATCTGTACTTTTTTTATCCACTTAGGTCTTGAATTTGGTAACTACATCCATTTTTATCCTTGAACTTGAATCTTGTCAAGATTTTATGACGTGACCAATGTTATTAGAACAGGACCGAATCAGACAAGTCGAGAATTAATCAATATAATGGTTTGAACAAGGGGTTGAACCGATTGACTCGAAAACTGTTTGAAACTGATAAAAATAAAAAATTGACTAAATCAAGGATCGATGGTCTAACCTGTTCAATCACCCATTTGGTTATTAAAACACTGAATTGACATTTAAGATTGTACCATATAATCACTTGAAAATTTATATAAATTTTTTAAATTTCAAGGGAAGATATGATACAATCTCAAAATGTCACGTCACTAAATTTTTATATTTTCAAATTCAGATATCAAAATGGATCTAATTATCAAGTTAAAGTGCCAAAGTGAATAAAATATATATATATATATATATATATCAAAATGAACCTAATTACCAAATCCAGGACCAAAAAATTATATGATGCAAATATGAATATTAGTTATATCAATTCAATAATTGTCCTACACAATTCCATACTGCTGTATGATTTTCATATATTTATAAAATATAAATAACATATTCAAATATCAAAGATTTTAATATATAAAAATATGATAAAAAGAAGATTGATTTTTTAAAAAGAAAAAATATTGTTTGGTCAAGTGCCCAAAATATAGATAAAGTTCAATTTTAGTCTTGGCATTACTGATTTGATCAACGTAAATGCGGTGTGCAAAAAGAGGTAGAAACATAAAGGAAATGGTGGGAGTGGTGCTCTCCATGGACCATGACACCATTTTTTGTTTTCTGAAAACATCATCATCATAGGATCAATTGATCTTTGCTTTGATTGCCCCCATACTGTTAAATTATATCCTCAGTGTTGTAAACATGCAAGTATTTGAACTGGCAATCATTCATTTCCATGTTTGCCACTGTTTTCCACTTTTCTTTTACCCTATCAAACGGATATGGGAAATGATTGCATTGCTTGCTATCATCATTGTTCATTATATATGCTCTATATTCGAACTCCATGGGAATAAAAAGAAGATATGTAAGAATTCAGACATTCAAAAACCACTTTTTTTTAATCAGAAAGCCACAATCATACAAATCAGCCAGTGCCATTGTTGATGCTGTTTGCTAACTTGGAGAAGACGGAATATGTAAAATAGAGGAATGAAGTGCATGCACTTAATAGAGGCAAATTCATAGGATTTAGAGCTATTCTCTTTGGTTTGAAAAGAGATTAATGGGGTGCTTCTTCTAGTCGTCGTACTAACTCTGAAATGTGTTGCCCGACCGAAACATAGAAGTCTTAGATTTTGATTTAAAATTTTTCAACTTCCGATCTAAATGACGAAGCTTTGATGAAGTCCCATGGATAATTATATTCTCACCCTCTTTCTGCTAGTGTTTGCTTGATGTGATGCTCATTCTCTTTTTATGAAGCTCTATCTGTTCATGAAAACGAGTTTATTATTAGACAACAGAAGAAGCCTATGAAGGATTGTGAAAAAAGCATGGATTGATCCCGAATTACCTGGTTTTTGAATTTCCAAGTGTAAGTTCGAGATCATCAGCTACACATTCCTCGTGGATCTTTTCTCCTTCCCAAGGCTTCACTAACCCTGTCAAGTTACTGCCAAAGGCAAACTCGGCAGCAATAGCATCAGACATGGGAACATCTGATGTTTGATCAACACCTGCAGGAAAGGCGGGTGAGCATGTGCCACTCTGCCCTGGAGTCCACATTCGTGAACCTCCACCTGATAAGGCCTCGTCTTTAAATCCAAATGGGTGTCGGGAGACAAGGCTAAACGTAGGAGATGTTGGCCCACTTTGGGGTATTTCAAGTCTGGAAAGCCAACCTGGATCAGGAAACACCTGACGGCTTGGACTTGGTGGAGTGGATGCAGGCAGGTAAGAAAAGCGCTTCCCCGTGCAAGTTGGGCCAACGTTCGTTTCATCCCAATCACTTCTGGTTCGAGGAGTTCTGGAAGTTGGAGAGCTAAGTGGTGGAGTGACAGGAGCACTTATGGAACCACCTGCGATGAAGAGATGGTGAGCGAGCTTGGATGAAGCTGAAGATGAACCAGAAGAAAGGTTTTTCAGCCAAGGGATTAGGGAATTGGCATCAGCATTGCCATTGGCATTGGCCGTGTAATGGGATGAGGCTGGACTTGGGAAGGAAGATGAACCAGGGCTTGGGTGATATGAAGAGCATGGACTAGCTGATGCAGAACCTCCCAATATGTCCATACGATCCACTGGTTTACATCCCTGAAGAAATGGAAAAACCAACACAAAATCACTGAAACAGCTCTACACGTTGGAGCAACAATAACAAAATACACATTTCTCTAAAGACCCTTTCCCTACTTTCTCATCCCCAATGAACACAGTTCTTGCAAGAAGCTCATTGTCCCATAGAATATGGACCTGACCATTGGTATCCCCTATCTTTAAGTATGATCAAATTCATTTCATAGCCACCATGACAACGTGAAGTCATATTTATACCCAAAAATAAACAAATTGCTTTTTGGATAAGTAAAACACCCCAAATCGTTGCTCATGCTAATCTTCAAGTCCCTAAGTTCACACCATCTACAATGACTAACTTTGTCTCAACTACTTGGCTCTAATAACAACGACTAGAAAAGAACAAGCAATGATTGACTATGAACATACATCATTTTTATAAATAGAATCTAACTACCAGTCTTCATTTTGTCAAACATCACATGCGACATCTTTGTCTCTAGACCATTTCTGATGAAAAAAAAAACCATGATGGGACAACATGGTCATTACAACCCGACAAAAACTTTGATTTAAAGAAAAAACTATTGTCAAAGACAATGGCGTTAGACTTACTTAGATAGGATATGTTAACACAACACAAGCAGAATGCACCATGCTAGCACGCTAACTCTTCTAACATGTTTTCTTATAAGCTTAATTAATTAAAACCCTATCCTCACACGCTTTGAAATCTCGTCACAAAAAGAGGAATCCAAGGATCACCTTTATTTTCTCCTTCATTTTCTCATAAAACTGAATAAAAAGCACTGCAGCTCGCAAAGCCAATAATCCCGGGAATGTATATAATAAACGTCAAAGAGAATGACCAAAGTGACCTTACCTTTGATAAGAAAAAGAGAAATAGAAAAGCATTTTTTTATCATTATTAGCTGCATTAACGCAAGCTGCAAATCTTCAATCTAGGAGATGCATAGTGTCCTCTAAATGTCAAAATTACCCTTGCCTGAAATGCTACAGTAGAAAGCAAAAGAATAAAACACCGGCAATTCTTTTGATGATCGACGAAGGGCATTATCGTCTTACTCGCAAACAAGTTCTGGTTAAAGCTGCCTGGACAAATCTTCTTCGTCCTTTTGTCTTACCGAAGCCGAAACAGTAACATCAACAGAAAAAAAAAAACGAATCTTTGATAAACCTTCGTGCTTTGTGCTTTCACTTTTTCTTAACCGACACCATCATAGTTTTAACAGACAACTTGCTGCACCACGGCGTATTCTATCACTATTAGCTACCTTTATACTAACATACGCATAATTGCATATAAAAAAAAGTTGAATGGTTTCTGGAATTTGATTTATTTACCTTTCTGTAAGTGGTGCCGTCTTCTTCGACGGTCCAACCGGCTTCGTTGCAGAGGGCTTTCAAGACCTCGTTGTTGTCGCAGTGCTTCGGTAGCTTGTAGTTACCGTACATTCGTAACCCCGCGAAGATCTTCGCCGCGATCGCCCTCCTCCTCCTTTCTCTCCGCTTGTTGTTCTCCCTCTCCTTCCACGTCGGCATTCTCGCCCCTGACGTCATGCTTCGATACCTTCCTCAAAACAACGCCGGAAACTCGATTAAGTTCACGGAATCCGGGACTGTATATTTTCTCGAGAAACAAACGATGAGATAAAAAAACAAAAAAACAAAAGGATTTGGCGGTTTTTTTAATATTATTTTTTCAAGTGTATTTTTGGGAGATGGAAGTGCTATTAAATGGAGGAAAAGTGTGAGCTATAAGGGAGGAGTGTAATTGGGCATGAGTGTTAGTTAAAATTACGAGGGAGCCACTTATTATATGCAATAGAAAAGATTTACCCAGGATCACGTGGGCAACACGTGTTTTTTTTTTTTATATTTTCAACTTTAGATATTTTTCGGTCAATTGGCTGTTTATGTTATGTTTTATTTTCATTTTAATTCTAGTACGAAGTATGTAATTGTACTTTATATAAAAACAGAAGTATAAGTAGTACTAAAAATTAATTATAGTAAAATATTAAATAATATTTATCCCAATAAATAAATAACACTCAATATACCCTTAAAAATAAATATCAAAATTATATATAAATTTTAAATAATTTTATAATGTTATACATTAATTTTAATTTAGTGCAATTATGTAAATCAAAAATTAATTTTAATTCAATTTTTACATTTCATTAATTTCATTATATGCAACTTTTCACTAAATCAACGTATAAATTGTTTACGAAGTATTTTATTATGTTAAAAAATAAACAAATAAATTTAATTTTTTTCCACTTAGATTAAAAAAATACACACACTTTAAAAAATGATTTTTATTTTCTCATGAAATTCATTTTTTTTAATCTAGGTTAAAATAATTTAAATTTGTTTGTTTGTTTTTTAACCTAATAAAATGTCATATCAATATTTTCACGTGATTTAACGAATATTTGTGCTATATAGATAATGAAGTTAGTGAAATGAGAAATTTTAACAAAAAATAAAGTTTGATGTATATAAATGCATCAAATTAAAGTTTATATATAACATTACAACTTACATTAAAATTTATGTATAATTTTAATATTTATCCTTTTAAAAAAAGTAATGCATGTTTGAAGTATAATGTGTTAAATTTCGATCTTAATCTCTATTGGTTTAATACACTTTAATTCGATATAATTTAACATCATTAAATATTTTTATTATTTAAATTGAATTTGATTCAAGTCGGTTGACTTAAAATATAAAAATATTGTTCGAACTCGACATAAGTTGGGTCAGATCTAGCGGGCTGCCCAACCCATGAACAAGTATATGTAACAAGCAAAATCGTAGCTCCCCCTAGACTGGAAAAATTATGTTTTAACTCCCTCAAAATCTATTAAATTTTAAAATAATCCATGACAAATTGATAGTTTATCCCAAAAATATATATAATTTTAATTTAATCTTTTTAAAAACTATAAAAATATATATTAATATAATGATAATTTTTCAATTTAACTATTGTAAAAGTATACAAACTACCCTCTAACTCCCAACTCCAGAAAATAATTCGTAACTTCAACCCAAAAATATATATAATCAACACCAAGGATTGAGTTTTAAATCTCTCAACCACTTATTCGTTTTAATATCTATTTAAAAGTTGTATTTTAAGTTATTTAAAATAAATAATAAAATTACTGAAATATAAATATTATCATAATATTTTTGTTTTAAAAAATAGTTTTTGTCTTCTTTAACTTAATTGATGTGTAATTAATTCATTAGATTAATTAAATTAATGACTTCAACACAAATTAAAAATATATATGTAAATATCGGTTGAGTCTTAACTTGATTGACAAGGATATTGTTATTAATGCAGAAAGACGTTGGTTCGAGTGTGCTAATATGCATTATCCTCTTTTTTATGTGTTGAAGAGAAACTATAAATAATTTTAGACATTATTTAAAAGAAACTTAAATATAATAAAAAATGTATATGCAAGTAGTATGCTAACCAACTAGTAATAAAATGTCAATTAACATTTAATCTCATGTTCAACCCTTAAAAACTCTTACCCATCTCATATAAAAACATTATAAAATAATAAGTTTTATCTACTCATAAATAAAAGTAATAGCAGTGTGCTTTTTGATTTTGTAAATTATATTATTGGGAAAGATATTTATTTATAACGGTGTAAAATTAATTAGATTTAAATTTATTTGTATTTTTTTATATAATTAATAATTTTTACAAATTAATCGTTCAATTTATCAATATATTTGTATTTATTGTGCATGTAAATTTTTTAAGCAATTCGATATCTTTATTTTATCGATCTAAAATATTATTTATACTAATATATATTTAATGGTTGAATTTTTTTTACATAAAACGAGTAGTTAGAAATTTTAAATTTATGCTAAATTTGACATGCACAATCTCTGTGAATGGAACATGAATGTCAAACTTAAGTTTTACACCGGTATAAGTAGATACCTCTAAAAAAAACTATTTTAGTTATTCATTTAATTTTTTTTGCTTCATTTAGTCATTGAACTTACACTGTTTATCAAATCACCTCAATATGAGTGAAAAGTTAATATCTGTCAACTTTACAAATATGGCATATAGTGTATGTGAAGTAAGCAATGAATTGTTTTTTCAAAATTCAATTTTTTTTCATCTATTTTTGAATGATTAAATAAATAGCGCAAATTTAAAATTAAAAAAATAAAAATTAAATGAAAAACTAAAATAAATATCTTTTAAAATTAGAACGTGAAATCAATCATTATACGTTATTAATATACATTTAAGTTACAAGTAACTATATAAAATTTATTTCTAGTGTGTCAATTTAATTTTATTTATTATATAAGTACATACAATATAAATCTATACTAAGGAAAACTTTTCAAAATTAACGAAAGTTAATTATCACCCACCATTGACTAACTAATTAAAATTTGCAATTGTGTTAGTGATTTATATTTAAAATTAATATATTTGCTGATTGAGTCATAGTTTGATTCGTAAGAATATTATTGTTAATTTAGGAATATATGGGTTTAAATGTGTTGAAGCGTATTATCTTTCTATTTATGAATTGAAAATAAACTATGAATATTCCTAGGTATTATGTTGTTCCAACTGATTACCAAAACAAAGAGTTTTAACAAGTATGAGCTATACTAGGTTACAAATAAATACATTGATTAAAAATTAACAATAATAAATTAATAATAAACAAATCAAACCATAATAAATTGAAATGTAAATATCATATTGAATCCAATAAGTAGCTTTAGTAGTAAAGAGGATGATGTTCATATTAAGAAACTCGAGTTTGAACACTTGTGTGTGCAAGATGTGTGTGTGTCTTATCGAGGGTTAAAAAAATATGAACAGATATTATCATGTAATCACACCAGTATAATATTATTACATCAATATAATATTATCATGATTAAGAAATGAGATGAACAACTAACACACAAAATTATTACAATTATAATATTTATGTTTTTTTTGTATTTTTATATAAATTTCCTAAGAGTGCACACAACATAATTTTTGAACTTAAAATAGCATAATTTTCAATGTATCAAATTTATTATTTTAATTGAAAGCTCCTTTTATTTTATATCAATTTTTTATAAATAGGCTTTATACATAAAATTTTCACCAACATGTAAGTGTATTGTAATCATTGTTTTCAAAATCAAATTAAATAACATTGAATCAATTAATTTTAAATTTATTAAATTAATAATTGAATTGATTTTTTTATTTTTTAATAATTTATTTAATTATATTAGATAAATTAGTTAAATTGAATATAAATGATTTAACCAAATTGACCATCAATTTAATTTTTAAAATTTTGATAGCGTGTTCAAATTTCTTATTATTAAAGAAAGTGAAAATTCCTTTCAGAAAAAGAAGAAAAGAAAGTGAAAATTCCTTTCAGAAAAAGAAGAAAAGAAAGTGAAAATAATTGGGTTCGTCTAGTAGCTAATGTATTGGTGGGGCCCTGAAGCATGCGAAGGACTGACTGAGTTGACTGACCGTCACATTTGTCAGTGTTGGGCCGCGGGTGGTCCCACTATGTGGGAGCCCACTTCTATGTGTACCCTTCATATACATATAGTTTGTGGGTGTTGAAAAAAGACCTTGTGTGCTGCAAGTTCAAGAATAAAAAAGGAGAAAACAGTTTATTTACGTAGATGAGTCTTAGTATTTTCTTAATTACTGTTCAACTGTTTTTTTTATAAGCAAAGAGATTACATTTATAATTAATTTTTTTTTTATTTTTAACGAATTTGAATGGATAAATGTTATTATTAATATAGAATTTTCGTTATTGATATGCAAGGATGTCTAATAGAAGTGGTCTAAAATCGAAATGCTTGTAAAGCAAAATAAATAATTAGGAGTATACTTGTACATTCAAATTCAAAATCTTGTTCACATTAATATAATTTTTTATTTTTTTTGGTAATACAAATTGGATAATCTCATATTGGTTGAGAAAATGCTTTTTAAGGAATTTAAATATAGTATTATCTTTTATTTTCATTGAGTAAATTGAAGGTTAAAAGTTCAACATATGTGTTGAAGTCGCTTAATCCGATCGATGTTAACTTTTATTTTGAATAATTTTTTTTATTCTTTTTATCATAACTATTTTTGTTTCTTTTTCAAGATATTTTTTCAGTTGCAAAACATTTTTTGATTATTGCAGAAAATTGATATTTATATTTTATCATTTTACACATTCAAAAAACAATATAAATAGCAGGTCGTTATTTTTATTTTTTCACAACAACAAGCAAACAATAATCTATTCTCGGTCTTTTTTAGCTTACCTATTTTCTTTTAGTCTCCAATCTATTTTTCTGTATATTTTTAAAAAGATCAATATCAATTGTGTTTTACTTTTTTTTATTCAGATGCATGAATATTGAAGTATTATATTAACATTGTGAAACGATGTTCACTATACGATTACACCGATCAAAATCAATTTACTTTTAGAACAATAATTCTTTCACCACACAATGATTATTTTTTTTTATATTCAATTTATTTATACTGTGAGTGCTAACTTAAACTAAAATTTAAATTAACTCGAGTTTAAACAGATGGCCTTATCTTATATAGATTATAAAATGTGGGACAATCTTCCCTCGTTTATTTTGGCATTTTTTTGCTTTGAATTGTTCTTCTATTTCGGCTAATAAAAATGGTATTGAGGGACAAACGGGAGTGAACTTATTGGGTCGGGTATAGTCAACCCTTCATACTTTGCCTTGTTTGTTTCCACAAGTTTTGTTGTTAATATGGTAATTACATTCTATCTTTCAAAAAATACTAATTCGAGTTTAAAGAAATTAATCCCAAATCAGAACTACCATAATTTAAAATACCAATAATGTCATATAAGAGTACATGTTTAAATCATATCAAGAGTAAATGTTGAGATTATTTTTTACTTTATAGATTTTTTGTGACTCTTAATAAAGTCAAAAAATAAAATTAAACATTAACCGCTTGAATTTAATATTGGATCTGTGGAAAGATTATATTGATTTTTTATAAATGACACTTCATAAATTTCTCTTGGATGGTTTATTCTTATTTTAGAAACAAAAATATGATAATGTAGTCATTCAGTTCAATAATCTCGAGATTGTAGGAATCATTTGTAATGATCAGTTAATCGTACTGAGATTATCATTGGTTAAGAAAATTCGATAGATTTTGTTAAGTGAATATAAGTGATTTTTAATATATACACCCAAAAAAATAATAATGAAGTGGTGGATGCTTTAATAAAAATAACTTTGACGGATGATGAGAAATTATGTAGGTTTAACCAACCTCCTGAGAGATTCAAGCAGCAGATAAAATTAGAGACATTTTGAATATGAATTTTTCTATGTAAACCATTTGTTTTCTTTGTATTTATATCACACCAACATAGAAAAGCAAACTTAAAGATAAATCAGTATTTAAAATACAAATCTAATGACATTTAAAGAAAAACATAGGTTGGGGCGGATTCCGAAGAGGGCATATAAATGGAGTTGAAGGTAGTACCGATGAGTCCACCACCCCCACTTTCCCTTTTGGAGCCATTTTTTATTATTAATTTTCCGTTTCGCAAGGCACCCATTACGGGAGAGAATGAGATAAGAGAGTGTACATTTTCCCTTTTTTTTTTCTTTTTTGGGGTTCTCACGGTGGTGGTTGAAATGTGGTGGGGTCCATGTCAATCATATTATCCGTTACAGTGGTGGGGTCAGGTGATGCCTGATTTGCCCGCCACCCACTTGGCTTCCCTATTTCTCTTTCGCTTATCAAGCTTTTCAAAACAACCACCGATCCAATAAATAATTATTTAAAATTATTTAAAATATTAAATTTGTTTATGCCTTGATCGGTTTAAAGTCTCGGTTTAACTAATCCGATTTAGGTAAATATGGTTTTAATATTTTTTTTTTTGTATTTAAAATTTAATTTTATATTTTTATTTTTCAAAATTCAATATTTGTTGATCTCAAACTTTTGACTCAAATTAAAAACCATATTTTCAAACATTTGGATCAGTACCTTTTGTATATTTAAAATTTAAGAATTATCCAAATTTTAAAATAAAAACCATAAACTTGACATACAAAATAATTGCACTCTAATATTTGACTCAAATTAAAAAATTAATGAAGTATTAAACTTAAGCCATACTTTGGGCCAATGAAATGAATTCAGCCACGAACCCATGAAAGATTCATATGGGCCATTTACTCAGCGTTGACTAAACAAAGCCCATTATAATTTCCTATAAGTAGGGCGCACTTTCCAAATGTTTTAGTGGACCAACTCTTTTGCCTAAAGTCAACCAAGTGTTACATGGCCCACTCCTCGAGTTTCATCAGCCAATCACGGAGCGATGGCCCAATTCTGTCTCTCTCTTAATTTCATTTTTCTTAAAAAGAGAGCAAATTATTTATTATTAATTTCAAAAGTAAATAATTAAGTATAATTAATCACGACGTTAATGTTTTTTTTTTATTGCACATATTTTTTATCTGTACCATATTAAATCTGGCCAATAACATTTATACATTTTATCATCATTTACGTAGAATTTGAAAATAAGAAGATTAAATTTGTTGTTATATCAATTAAAATTATGTACAATTGACTAAAAATATTACCATCATGATTAATTTTTTATAAGTTGTTCACTTTTTAAACTGACATGGATTAAATTATTCCAAATTTTTTGAGATAGACCAATATACTTAATATCGAAATTGAGAGAAACTAGAACTGTAATTTTACCTTTTATGTATACAGACTTGTGATGCTTAATCAAATAAGATAAATATACTAGCAAAAATGATTCATATCAAATATAATCCGAAAAACAATTTAGAAACGTATTCGGCATGATGTGATTAGATATATTATTTTGGAAAAAAATTATCAAGAAAGTGATTCATCTGAATCGATAAAATTTTGCATTGTTCGTAGATGGTGTAGATTTAAATATTGCTTATCGCAATTTAATATCTTTATTTTCTTTTCTTTAGCAATAATTTATTTTATATATATTTTTATTTGAAAAGATTTAGGTTCAAAATTTAAATATGAATTTGTTGACAAACCTCCAACATAAACTTTAATCACATAAAAAAAATTCACCCTCAAATTCAAGAATCAAATCCCTCACATATTTAATATATTTTTAGAGATTTCCAAATCAACCCTATTATTTTGTTTATATTTTTCTTTCTCATTTTTCTAGCGTAAAAAATATATTCTTCTTCAGATTTGTTTATTCTCAAAAAATATATATAAAGACTTATCAATATATATATATATATATATATAAAGCGAATTTCACTTGTTCACGTCAAATTCTAAAGCAATAATGCCCAATTTTTTAAAATTTCAACGACAATTTTAGTATTTTAGTTAATATTATTAATATTTAATAAAAATTTCTTACAAATTAGCATTGCTAGGTTCAAGGAACGAGAAATCGAGAATCTCCAAATATTCTCAGGAAAAGAAAAAAAAAACACCTCAGATTTCTAAAACGATTCGTTTTTTTGTTTTTGGAATTGTTTGTTTGTGATTTTCGATTTCCGGGTCATCATCATCATCTTCACTGCAACTTCGCTTTTTTTTTTTTTGGCCTATTGTCTGTCTCAGGTAACAACAAACTCAACTAACGCGTGACTCATTCATCAAAATCCAATTATTAATTCATTTTTTGTTGCTTTTGCTTCAAGTTGTTTCTATTGTAACTTTTTCTTTTCTTTTGTAAGAAAAATGAGAAAACAAGAAGTTGTGATTGTGGCTCTAGTAGGACTGTTTAACGGCTTCTTGAATATTCGATAGTTTTCCAGCTAGTAATAGAATCAGAGAGTTTCTTTTGATCCATTTTTTCATTTTGATTTTGCTTTTATTGAATACAGAAACCTCTGTTTTTTCAAATTTGAAGCTGAACTTGAATGATATGTAGTTTTGTGATTGGAGGACAAAGTTGTTTTATTTGATTGAATCCTGGAGAATTTAGGGGTTTGGATTAGGTTTTTTTTTTTTTTTAAATTAGCTGATTACATTGAAACACCTTACATATTTGACTGGGTTTTGTACAGGATTGAAGGGTTTTCTTTTATTGATCTGGTTTTGTGATTTTGGGGTTTTAAGTGGTCAACAAAGCTGTTGCTTATTTTATACATTCAGTGTTTGATGCTACTGCTATTAAGGGTTTGATCTTTGATTCAAATCATGAATTAGAGCCTTCTGACTAATTATGGATCCTGATTAATAAAGGATAACAATCTCCGGTCAGCCGCATATGGTTTAAGGGCGAGATTGATGGTTGGAGTGAGGATGTTAGTTTCTAAATTCTGAGATTTATGAGGAAATTGTTGAAACTGGTAAACATTTGACTGTTGGGGAACCAAACATTAGGGTGTTTGAGATTAGATACTGTGGAATTTGGGTATGGAAGAAGCTCAGGGCAGCTCAAGTTCGCTCCCTCCTTTCCTTGCGAAGACGTACGAGATGGTGGATGATCCTTCCACGGATTCTATCGTGTCCTGGAGTGCAAGTGATAAGAGTTTCATTGTATGGAATCCGCCCGAGTTTGCAAGAGATTTACTTCCCAGATTTTTCAAGCACAATAACTTTTCTAGCTTTATCAGACAGCTTAATACATATGTGAGCCACTTGTTTCTTTGTCTCCTTCCGACATTTATCGCTCGATCACATTTTTTTTATTTTTTATAGCTTGAATTAAATTATTTCCATGCTTTACAGGGTTTTAGGAAAATTGATCCGGAGCAGTGGGAATTTGTGAATGATGATTTTATAAGAGGTCAGCCTCATCTTCTGAAAAACATACATAGACGCAAACCGGTTCATAGTCATTCCGTGCAGAATCACTTAGGTCAAGGAACATCTTCATTAATGGATTCGGAGAGACAGAATTTAAGAGATGAGATCGGGAGACTTAAGAATGAAAAAGAGTTGCTTGCTTTAGAGTTAAAGAGGCATGAACAGGAGCGTCAAGGATTTCAGTTGCGAATGCGGCTTTTGAGGGAGCGTTTACAAAATATGGAACGGCGGCAACAAATTATGATGTCTTCTGTGGCTCGTGTCTTGCAGAAACCAGGAGTTGCCATAAATCTGACACCACAATTGGAGACTAACGACAGAAAGAGAAGGTTGACTAGAATTGCTTACTTGTATGATGAAGCCGGGATCGAAGATAGTCAGACAGGCAATTCCCTAACTGCTGGAGAAAATGTAGATAGTACATCATTGTCTAATATGGAGCCATTTGAAAAATTAGAGTCATCCATGGTGTTTTGGGAGAATGCAGTACACGATTTTGGTCAAACCAACATTCAACATGAGTCAAACCTTGAATTGGATGAATCAACAAGCTGTGCAGAAACCCCAGCAATATCTTGCGTAGAGCTTAATATTGATGCTCAACTTAAATCCCCTGGGATTGACATGAACTCTGAGCCTGCTCTCATTGTTGTTTCTGAGCCTATTACAGCAAAGGAACAAGCTGCAGGAACTACTGCACCTGCAACAACTGGGGTTAATGATATATTTTGGGAACAATTTTTGACTGAAAATCCTGGTTCAACCGATACACAGGAAGTTCAGTCAGAAAGAAAAGATTCCGACGCTAGTAAAAACGAAAGCAAACCCGGTGATCATGGCAAATTTTGGTGGAATACGAAGAATGTAAATAACCTTGCAGAACAGATGGGGCATCTTACTCCTGCGGAGAGAACGTGATATCAGTTGACTTTTCTTTTTACACCTTTTGGTGCCTCAGTATTTCAGATGTATTAAATTTAGGTATGATTGGTTTGATAACTAAAGCATGTCATTAATATTGACTTGTTCATTTCATTTTTAGGTGCTGTATACATGACTATCTTTTTTTTACTTCATCAATATAGTTCAGATTCACGTATTTTTTAACTCTGATTTTAATGTATTTGCAAAGTTGTCGTGTTACTGTATTTTATGGCATATTTGATGATTATCTTGTTGCCTGCATCATGTGAGGGTCTGCTAAAGGTTGCAATAGGCATGCTTCATTAACATGTTGAAAATGTATTCTGACGGTGATTAATAACATGCTGTGTTTATGTCGAGTTGGGAAATGAAGATGTACCTGATTGAAGTGAACGGTGTTGTTTCGTAGTTGTGAAATTACTGAAGAAATCAATCCATTTTGCTGGAAAAGTAGAATTAAGTGCTCTGTTGCAGTAGAAGGGTGCATGGCTGAGGGTTTAGGAAAAAATGTCTCAAGGATATAGCTTATGATGGTATGGACTTGAGTGTCCCAAGTAAAAAGGTTGATTTTCTTGTATTTTTATACTTGCAACTCAAGTAACTTCTAGGTAAAGATTAAATATATGAAAGCAACTAAAAAGAAACTCTCTGAAAGTACCCTGGATCTTCTCTGCTCGGCCGCCGGCAATCAGTTGTCACCCTCTCCCCTTCCCTGTTTCTTGGCAGTGCCGGGCTCCCGTAGGGACGACTTACTTTGTCTATCTCTTGAGAAGGGGCTCACCTGAGCCGAAGGATGTCAATAGAGCTGTCCTGGCCCAACCCAACTTGAACTAGGCTTGGACAATGACTTTTTTGTTTCGTTCCAGCTTGAATTAATTTAAATAGTTAAAAAATATTTTAAAATTAAATATAAAATAAAAATATATTAATATTATTAAACATAACTCAAAAAGGGCCTATGTTTGAAATTCTTTTTGGAATCCGGCTGTGGCCCAACCCAACTTGAACTAGGCTGTCACTAGAGCTGTCCTGGCCCAACCCAACTTGAACTAGGCTTGGACAATGACTTTTTTGTTTCGTTCCAGCTTGAATTAATTTAAATAGTTAAAAAATATTTTAAAATTAAATATAAAATAAAAATATATTAATATTATTAAACATAACTCAAAAAGGGCCTATGTTTGAAATTCTTTTTGGAATCCGGCTGTGGCCCATGGTACAAAAATCTTTCCATTGCCGGGAATTGAACCCGGGTCTCCTGGGTGAAAGCCAGATATCCTAACCACTGGACGACAATGGATAATTTGGTTAATTAATAATAAAAAATTTATTTGAACATTTAATAAAATAACACAATGACTTGCAATGACCAATTTGTCCCCACTTTCATCCCATATGATATCGGCCTGAGTTCGGTTGCACTCTGTGGGCTCTTTACGTCACTCAATAGAAGAAAAAAGTAGTCTTCAAAGCACTTTTCCTTTTGGTTAAATTGTAGTATCAGCCCCTGTACTTTACAAAAGTGTGGATTTAGTCTCTCAACTTTAATTTAGTCATTTTTAAGCTCTATACTTTTCAAATGTTAAAATTTAAATACTCACCAAACAATAATTATTAGGCCCATTATGTTAGGTTTCGCTATTTCTAAAATATGATGCAGCAAATTGTTAATCAAATTAATAGATTGATAACTGTTATTTGTGTCAATATTGAAATTTCAAAATTCAAAAAAGTATAAGGATTTGGAATGATCCAATTGGAGAATATGAATTAAATCTACAACTATATGCATAGTACAAGACTTGTAATTGAATTAATGAATTTAACTGTTACTGTTTAGATAAAGACTAAAGTTTCAAAATTTGACAAGTATAAGGACTAAAATTGATTGAATTAAAGTACAATGACATAAATCCACAACTTTCATTAAGTACAGGGACTAATAGTACAATTTAATCTTTCTTTTTCTAGTAAAATTGGAAATTAAGTGTGAGTTTGGATGGACGGTGCAGTTAGTGTAAAAGGGCGAATCCATTTTGAATTTGATAAATGCATTGCTTGTGAAGTATGTGTTCGTGTATGCCCTATAGATCTACTTCTTGTTGATTTGTAACTTTAAACGGGTATTTGAAAAAAACAATTGCTTAATTATTGTATTGATTTCAGAATTTGTATATTTTGTGGTAATTGCGTTGAATATTGTCTAACAAATTGTTTATCAATGACTGAAGAATATGAACTTTCTACTCACGACCGTCACAAAATGAATTATAATCAAATTGCTTTGGGCCGTTTACCAATGTCAGTAATTGACAATTATACAATTCGAACAATTTTAAATTCAATTAAAAAGAAAAACTTAGTAAGTAAACCTCTTGTTCTATTAAAGTAAAGATAAATTTTCCATTTATTCTTCTAACTGTTTGGTTTGAATTAAAAAAAAAATAAAAAAAAATGAGGCCTTTGGTCAATAAATAAAAATTCAATTACAAATTAACTTGTTGATAAGAATTTTGAATTCCTTTTTATTGAAAATTGAAAATATATTAATATATTCATAATTATTTTGAAATATATAGTTTCAAAAAACAAAATACCCTTTTTCTTTTTAACAAACAAAAAAAAAAAAAACTGTTCAATAATTGTACTTAGAGCAATCCACCCCTAATAGATTAGGATTTTATTCAATTAGGAGGTATCGTAAAAAAATTTTTTTGGTAGGGTCAATAAGATCATGAAAAGCATTTTGATTTATTTATCTCTTATTTTACATGGAATAGATTTGCTTGGACCAATACAAGATTTTCTTTTAGTTTTTCTGAGATCGGGTCTTAATATTAGGAGGCCTGAAAGTGGTATTACTTACCAATCCAATTTATTCTGCCTTTTCATTGGATTGGTTCTTGTTTTTATATCTTTATTTTCTATTCTCTCAAATTCTTATTTTGTAATTATTGCCCATCTCCTTATTTATACGGAAACCATAAATATTTTAATCCTATTTGTTATGATATTTATGAATGGTTCTAAATATTATTAAGATTTAAATCTGTGGACCATTGAAAATGGCCTTACTTCATTGGTTTGTATAAGAATTGTTCTAAATATTATAAAGATTTAAATTTGTGGACCATTGGAAATGACCTTACTTCATTGGTTTGTACAAGAATTATTGTTTCGCTAATTACTACTATATTAGAAACGTTATGGTATGGGATTATTTGGATTACAAGATCATCAATTTCTAGAACAAGATTTGGTATGTAATAGTAAACAAAGTAGAATTAATTTAGCAATTGATTTTTTTCTTTCATTTGAATTCATTTTAATAATTTTTTTAGTTATTTTGATAGGTGCAATTGACGTGGCACGTCAGTAATAAATCTTTCTAATTAAGAATAGCAAACAATCAAAATTAATTTTTTTTTTTGTCTTATCGCATCCATTTTATTTGAATTCTATTTGAATATTGTTGGTGTATACAATATAAATTCGTTTATTCGATATATTTCCAATAGATTCTTTTTTTTTTTGTTATACTCTAGTCAATCAAATCCGTTGAATTATTGTTCATATTAATAATGAATTAAAATTGATAAGGAGTTGGTCAATGATTATCGAACATATACTTATTTTGAGTGTCTATTTATTTTCTATCGGTATTTATGGATTGATCACGAGTCGATATATGGTTAGGGTCTTTATGTGTCTTGAACTTATACTGAATGCGATTAATATAAATTTTGTAATATTTTCTATTTTTTTTATAGTCGGTAATTGAAAGGAAATATTTTCTCAATTTTTGTTATAACTATTGCAGCCGTTGAAGCAGCTATTGGATCAGCTATTGTGTTCTCGATTTATTGCTAAGCATAATGAGTATAAGGACCTCAAAAATGCTCTTTTCATCCTATGAATCTTAAGGTGTATGAAGTTTTATGTTTGAATTTTTAATCAAGATGGTAAAGATTCCATTTAACTTAGGTTGATATAGGCCAGAAGCAAACTTACGTCAAGATAACCCTTCCCCGTTTTGAAACACTTTGAAAGTGCTTCTGTATCAATAATGAATTAAAGCACACGGAATCGTCTTCCTTTTTTTTTCTGTTAGAAAAAAAAAATAAAAAAAAATATATATATATATATACACGGTAGACTAAGTTAATGAAAGAACCCAATGCAAAAAAAAAAAAAAAAATGCATGTTGGGTCTTTGAAATAGGCCGAATTATTTTGATAATAATCAGTTCGATCTATTTTACCGAGAAGATTAATGGTTTAAGTCTGTATAATCCTATATTTTTTGATTTATTTTTTTAATTTTAAATATACAAAACGCATCGCCCTACCTTTTACTAATAAAAAATGACAATAACTGACAATTATATATACCAATATACAAGTGATATTTATGGTTTATAAATTTAATGCATTGCTCTCGTGTAGAAGTTTTTATTAACAAAAACCCGTATATATGTCTCTTGGATGTGGTGAAAGAAAAGAGTCCCCACATTCATCAACAAGTATTTGTCCCATCTCAGTACAATTATTGTTGGGAAGAAGATAAGTGTGGTTTGTGGTTTATGTTTGCTTTTCAAAGCTTTCTTCCAAGTAGTTCATATCAGCAATTCATTCCAACTTAGAATATTTGAGTCCATGGGTCGGGTTAAATCCAGGTACAGATACAATGCCATGATTATAATTTCTTTAAGGAGAGACACCAACGGTGTTCTAAGTAAGTTGGCAAGTTGCTAAATCCCACTTAATGACCCACTAGCAAACTGTGTAATGATGTGTGATGACATGGATAAGCAGTGAGAATCTAATGGAGCAAGGCCATGGCTGCCCACCGTAGAACAAACAAAATATTGTGAATAGCAGGGGGTTTAAAGTGATGTATCTTCCATGAACTTGTGAACAGTATTCTTTTCTTTTTCAGTATTATTGTATCATTGTGATTCTAATTCATTGGAATTACATATATGAAAATCAAGCTGGATGAACAGTACTTGTACAAACCTTTTTTTCAATGAAAGAATTTGTAATTTTATATTTGCCAACAAAAGAGGCAATGCCATTACAACACTGAAATGGACATGGGTACCACCGACACCTCGCTCGTTAAACTCGAATTGTTCGTAGTTGAGTTGCTTGCGAATGGATATCCAACACCTGATCCTCTGAAACGTGAGGTGGCGTTCTCGCACTTCTGAAACACTCTAGCAAGTGATGCGGCCTTTCTTCTTGCTCGTTTTGTACCAGTAAACAATAGTGTCTGGAGTAAACTAGCCATTGCAGGGGCCTTGAGCACTCTTCTGGTTGCGTCAGCTCCACCGGTGCGGCAAAACTCGAGCAATGCTGCGACGGCATTCTCTTTCCCTCTTGGTGTTCCGCATTGCATCATCGCTATTAGTCCTGCGACTGCCGTTTCTTCCTTCCCTACAGCTTCGGCCCCGATTGGCTGCCTGACGATTAATGCCAATGCATCTGCTGCTTCCTCCGCCACCCCTTCGTTTCCTAAAGCTCCTATGAGTGCTGTAACAGCTCCGGCCTCTATCATTCTCAAACAGTTGTCTGCGTGAGTCGCTAGGTTAAATAAAGCGGTCACGGCATCCTTCTTCCCTCTAGGTGTCCCTACTCTCAACAACTCCGCCAAGGCCCCAACAGCTCCTCCCTGATAAGCTATTCTCTTCTTATACTCGTGAACTGCTGAGAGGCTAAACAATGTTGCTGCAGCATTTTCCCTAGCCTCCACCGTGAGCCCGAGTCTCAAGACTTCAACGACCGATTCTAGACAACCATCCTCGTCCATAATTCGACTTTTGTTCTTAGCGTAAATAGATAAGTTCAGCATTGCAGTAACAGCATTCTTTTGAGCAACGGGGTTCGAGGATGACAGCAACTTCCGTAAGTGCGGTATCGCCCCAGCCTCCGCAATAACAGCACGGTTTTCCTTCCCCGTTTTAGCCAGCAAACGAATTTCACGAGCAGCTACAGCCTGAGCTCCTTGAGATCCATTTGCTAGTTGTTGAATAAGAAGCAGTGCTGTTGCTCTATTGGCTTCAATCGCTGCTTTGATTGGCAAAGCCGCAGCAAAAGACTCTGCAGATGCATCACTGGTCTCAGTAGGATCATACGGAACACCATGAGCAATACACCACAGCATGATCAAATTCCTCAAAGCTCGATTAGGAACAACGCGAGTATCATCAAGATTTTGCCCCGTCTTTGGACAAGTACAATGCCCGTCCTCCATCCACCGAGCTATTGAACTCCGATCATATGTCTGCCCTGTCGAAACTATCACAGGATCTTTCATCAAATCCAACGATATAGGACAACAAAAGTCCTTTGGGATAGTCAAAAACGTATGCACCATCTCCTGACTAATCAACCCTTTCCATGGTTTCTTCGGATTCTCGAAACACAACCGCAACTCATCTTCCCGGAAACGGAATAGCAAAAACTGACAATATCTAGTAATCGCAATGAATCCATTAAGCACAGAAGCTGCAGGTTCGATATCTCCTTCGTGATTAACAATCTGTTCTTCCAAAAACTCAACTTCAGACCTACAACTTTCAACATCTTTAATCCCCAGTCTCTCCACAAAAAACAACCTCAATTCCACATGATTTGGTATCCTCCCATTCTCAAATTCATCAAGAAATGAAAAGAATTTAAGCCTTAAAACCTCATCATTTTTATCAACATACAATTTGCCTTGTCTACCTTGCTTCTGCAAAAGCTCAATTTGTTCCTTAACATCATCACTCAAATTCAAATCATTTATAGGGAAAACATCCAAAAGGGTAGAAATTTCTTGATTCAAATCATGGAAATGGCCTGAAATTGTATGGCTTTTAAGCAAAAGCCATAACTTACTGGATTGAGAGCAATAATCAAGTAGTATCTTCGACCTATACAGCAACAAATAGAGTTCCTTGAAGCACAATACGGCTGTTGGAGACAAGTTCGACGAGGAACCAGACCTTGAATCCCTCAAATACTCCAAAACCACAAGGAAAATTTCAATCTTTCGGACCAAAGACCGAGAATTCCTCCGTTGAAAGAAGAAAACATGGTCGGAAAACCAAGAAACAAGATCGGACGACAAGGCGGCCAAGGTTTGGACAAGAGCCACTTGTGTTAAGTCAACGGGGACCAAGAAAGCCTCTAGAGACGGCGACCTTCTCCTCCTTAAAGAAGATAGTATAGCTGCTGATGCCATTGTTAATAAACTCAAGAACCTACAACAAAACAAATGAAAACTTTAAAAAACTAACGAATACCCAAGATTCTCAGCTTTATTCTAGTCCTTGGGTTGTTATTTGAATCTTCAAAGGATGTTCATAAACAATACAGCAAAGTTTTGTTTTTTCTTTTTTTTCTTACCACAACCCAAAAAAAAAAGAAGCTCTTTTATATACAAAATGAGAAGGGGATTTTGTGTAAGAGCATGAACCTAATCCGCGTTTGGGAAAAAGAGAAAAGACTTTGTGTATCGTCCCTTTCTCTTAAGCTTTTTTCATGCTTTGTTCTTTTTCTTCCTTCCTTGCTCGTGTTTTTTTTTTTTTTCTTTCCCTGTAAGAAAATTCAATGCAGTTTGCTATGAACAATAAATGGCGTATCGCTTTGACTGAAATAATAATATTTTAGTCCATAAATTGTTCACCCAAACAGCAATGGGTGGGGGGGGGGGGGATCTTTAAATGCGTACAGCCTTTTTTTTTGTGTTTACCCTTTTTACTGGTTCGTTTGTAAAAAAACTAGATTTTGTTAAACTATAAAGGTCGGCCCTTTTTTTAGGGCTTGGGGGTTTAGAGTGATGATGTCACTTTGTCTGGTTACAATTTATTTTTACCTAGTTTTGTTGTTCGTTGGCATTTGCCAATTTCTCAAATAAATAATTGCAAACTATTTGTAAATTTAATTTTTAGTATATTCTTTTATTTTTAAAATTTTAAAATTGAAGTTGATATTTTTTAAATTTGTTTCGAAATAAAAATATATATATTTTACTTTGTAGTAGTGTAAGTAAAAATAATATGGTAATGAATTTGAATTTAATAATATAAATAATTGAATTTGAATTTTAAAATTTTAAAAATAAAGAGATTAAATTTTTAAAATTAAATTTTAATTACAAAAAAATACATAAACTTATGATTTTTTTAATTTTTTTAATTTAAGAAAGTTATTTTTTTGGTAAATTATAAGAGGAAGATAAAATCCTAACAACAACGAGATTAACGCGACTCGAACCCACTCTATTAAAATTTATATAATTTAATAATGTGAGAAAAAAGAAAACGATTCTTTTTCATGATTTAGTCTAGTTCCGATCTATCAACACGTAAATGTCACGGGCCGCGTAAGATCTAAACCTGTGACACATACACAATTTGTGATGTAGGAGTATGATTATATTTGTATTTCACTACAAAACTTTAATATAAAGCAAAATTGGTTACAAGGTTTAGGTAAAAAGACCTCTTCAATTTCTTTCAATTTCGATTTTGAGCGAATTTATCCCCCTCAAAAAATGAAGCAAGTTAATCCTTGCCAATTACAAACACAAGCAATTAAAGATAATTAATAATGGGGTTATTATTTTCCATCCATTTTACAATATATTAATTAGTATAATGACAAATCTCACCATCAATATTTACATAATTTAGTCTTAATTCCAACAAATTAAATTAATTTAACCTTTTATTAGCTCTTGAGTTTGGGTCTTTGATGTTTGAAGGTATTTCTATTTTTTTTAATTATTTGCATATTGTTATTATATATGTTGCAATTCTTCAATGACTTAGTGATACTTTATTTATAAACTAGTTGGATTTCAATCCTGAAAAAGTTTTTTTTTTTTTTTTTTTTTTTAATTAACTCTTCCTTAGGGGGAATATTTCTTGGCATCAATTGATTGCTTCAAAGTTCAGATCATGTTTAAAAAGGTACAATTTAAGAGGGAACTTCGTGTATTTTAGTGGAAATAAAAAATATATAAATTTTCTAATATTTTTATATTTTTAAAATTTTATTTACATAGTTTTTTAAAATTAAGATTAATTTGATAGAATGTGTAAATATTGAGGGTTAAATTTGTTAAATTTATTAGAATCGTGATTAAATTGACATAACGTATAATTATTGGGGGTATATTTGTTATTATACCAAATAATATTAGTAAATTGACGAGAAATAGTACCACGTTATTGATTGTCCTTATTTGCTTACTTTTGAAATTGATAGGGACTAAATTGCTCAATTTTTTGAGATGGGTCAATTTGCTTAATATCTAAATCCAGAAGGACTGGAGAGTTATTTTTACCTAAGATTTACTTCAATTCAAGAGTTTACCCTAATTATGAAGGCATGGCCCACGCGACTTTTAGGTGCGTGAAGTCATTAGAAAAGGAGGTTAGCTTTATCATTTCGTAATTGCGACCACTGTTTGGTAAGAAAAAATGAGTCAAATATTAGTAATTTATATTTATATTATTTAATTTTAAAATAATATAAAATAATTATTAAATTATTTAAAAATTTTCATTTAAACTGCTGAGCTATTAAAATTATCATTGTATGGTTTTTTTCATTATTGTCTTAAACACCCGTTGAAATGATAAGTTTCCCCTTATTTTCTACAATTTAAATGTTAACAACACATGAATAAGAATTTGAACAACTTTCTTCTTCAATCTCTAACAAGGACAATCAGATCAGCTTGGATTTAAGATATATTCTTCTAATCATTGATATGTGCTATTCCACCGTATTGGTTGTGAAACAGTCACTCAAAGCTCACCAACCAAACACTAAAAAAAAAAGACTTACCAGTCAAGTAATTTAAATAAAAACATTCAAATCGCTCAATAATGATTTTGTAAATTTTTTAAGTTGAGTGATTGATATTTAAATTTACTAATAGTTTAGTGATATTATGTATAATTAAGTCTACTATCATATTTTTTTCAATTTGATCCCTTAATTTGAATTCTGTTAAAGTGTGATGGTATGATATTTTGATATTATATCATGTCAGTAACTTAATATATATATGTTACAAATTTTTGTGTTTTTATAGATTTTATATATATATATTTTTTAAAAAAATTATTGAAAAATATATTTTAAAATTTTAAGTGAGATGAGAAGATAAAATTTTAGAATATCATGTTATTATGTTTCAACAAAATCTAGATTCAAGAACCAAATTGTTAAAAGTAATCAAAGTGTTAGGATTAATATGATAAAAAGGTTGAAGTACCAATACAGACTTAGTTGAAGCTATATTAACCAAAAAACTACTTTGACTAATAACGGCAATAAGTTGACTTTTTAGATTTTAGACAAGATATATCCAACACTCGAAATAAACCGACAACAACAAAAAAGGAACCTGAAATGTCTTAAAATAGACAAAAGCTTCTATGGAGAGTTCAAGGAACTCATGTGCTACGTGTTTATCCAGGATACAGCTGGATCATCTCACGTCGGTTGAACCGCAGTTCTCCACGTGAACTCTCCTCACCCTTGGCCTCCACGTGTTGCATTCGCTCTCCGTCAAATCCCCTCGATAATTGTCGGCTACGATTACGCCACGTACATAGAATTTGGTCAGCCCTTTAAAAAAGTTGAAAAAAAAAAGTCAAAGAAATGTTTGGACCGTAATAAAACAAGCCGGTAGACCGGCTTATTAGGTGTTTCCTCATAGCCACAAAATTTAAGCTTAATTAAAATCATTTATTACGTTGAATTTATTTTCCAAATTATTTATTACATTTTTCAAATTTCAAATAAGAGTCAGATTTATTTTTCTGGGTTTGAAATTTATTTTTATTCAATCCTCATTTAAATTTATAAAATAAATGGTTTAGTTCAAATTTTAGTTTTTATTTATATAAAAATTTGAAATTTAATTTTAATATCTATAGATTTAGCATAATTTAATCTTCTATTTGTAAAATGTGAGTAGTATTTCTAAATGTATCACATTTAGATCTGTTCATGATCAGATTATTCACTTAGGTTAGAAGGTCCGTTCGAAATTTAAAAGAAATTGAATAAAAATATTAGGGTTTAAAAATGGGTTTGGCCAAAATAATTAGACTCGTTTAAAATATGGACCAAGGTTGGGCTCAGACTTGAGCATTTAAGGCTCGAACCCAACTCGATACGTTTTAAGTTTATAATATTTTATATTATGTAATTTAGAACACGTTAAAACAATAAACCTATACTAAATATATGATACTACTTTAATGTAAATATTAAAATAATGTTAAGATGAGTATAAAAAAATTCAATAAATAAAAAATGTATAAAAATATTAAATATTAAATTAATATAAATATATTTTTAAAAAAATTTTAAAAATAATATGAGGAGAAATAAAATGAGCTTGAGTTGTTTTTTGCAGATATGAGCGAATTTAGGTAAAATTTTAAATTCAAATTTTAGGTCAAATTTGGACAAACATAAAATATGATAATATCTCGATCCGACTCATGAACACATTTAATCTTTAAAGTGATAATGAGTGAACTGCAAATTAATTAAAGACATCAATAAATAATAAATTTTTATATTCACTTTAATGTTTAAGTTTATTTTTTAATTACAATTGAAGATTTTTAAAACAAAACTTTATTATAATAATCAAATTTATTATAAAATCGATTTTTTATATTTTATTCTTATTACTTATAACAACTTTTCACCTATAATATAAACAAACATAAATTATAAAGTATATTCATTGATCAAATTAATTCTCTATAATAACATTTTTTTAAATTAGTGTATATTCCAAATTGAAATAAAAATCATAAATTTAGTTAAAATATTTTTCCAATAAATTTTTTAAATTTTAAATGAGAATAAATGAAATTACATTTGTAATTTTTTTTAAATATATGGTCTAAATAACATTAACTAATATTATTATATTATGTTTTTAAATTAAAAATAAAAAATAAAAATAGTTTAGATCTTAAATGTTATTATAAATATATAGCATGTACATTTTTATAACAACCGAAATTTTAACAGACAAAATGAGGTTATTACAAAAAAAAAAATTGACTATAATTAATTGCATTAAATTAAAAACTACAATTAAACCAAATACAAATGATAATAATTTAATGTAATATTGAACCATTTTAATATTCCAATAGACTGAATTAAATTAAATTGACAGGTAGGAAGTAGTCAATGTCCTACATCTCCAACCATATATCAAAACAAATAGTATTAAATCCTGTGCATTGGTTTAATGATCGAGAGTATTTATTATCTTAGGGATAACTTGGATTCGAGTCGCGTTGCACACACACAAAAAAAAAAAAAAAAAATAGTATTGAAATTTAGTGAAAGTACCTAGCAAGTCCATCTATTATAACCACATTATCAAATTAGTCCATTTTAATTAAATACTTTAATCTGTATTATTAAAAAGAACAAATAAACTCAAATTTTAACAAAATCAACATTTACTTTTTTTAGTGTCATTTATATTTAATATTAAATAGTTTTATAGTTTTACAAATGAAATCCTTTATTTTGAATTAAGCTATAAATAAATAAAATCATGTTATTGTTTAAACAATAAAATTTAAATTTTGGTTAAAAATTAATGTTAACTTTATTAAAATTTAAAATTTAAAATCATTCATTTAATATCAAAAGAGTCATTAAATTATTAGTAATTTTATTTTTGGTCATTTAATTTCAAAAAGTTATAAAATGGCCACTAGACTATTCAAAAGTTTTCATTTAAGTCATTGAACTATTCAAAAGTTTTTATTTAATTCACTAGGTTATTAAGTTTTTTTTTTTAAAGAAAGACTTCGGTTAGCAAGCTCCAAGCAACATTTTGATGATTGATATGGTGGATTAGTACCCATTGATGAGTAGAAGAACATATCTAAGATCTAATTCAATCAAACAATCAGTCTCGAAAATCAAAGAAGAAAACTATTTGAATTTTGGTTCATAAATTCGTGACGCTTAAAGTTGTTTCATGAAAATAAAAAACAGAACTGCAGAAGAGAAGGGGAAATAAAACTTTTGATTGATTCAAGCGGCGCGAATAGAGAATGTCATACAACATTAATTTTAACAATTCAATGACTTAAATGAAATATTTCGAATAATTCAGAGATCATTTTAAAACTTTTTGAAGTTAAATGGTCAAAAAGTAAACTTACTAATAGTTTAATGACCATAAGTCAGAATTTACCCTTATTAATATTATTAGGGTCAAGGGATGGCCACATGGCCCACGTAGGCACGTACTTCCCACGGCTATCTTATGAAATGAAAAATAAATGGGACATTTT
This sequence comes from Kokia cookei, assembly GCA_039519145.1. Taxonomy (NCBI): domain Eukaryota; kingdom Viridiplantae; phylum Streptophyta; class Magnoliopsida; order Malvales; family Malvaceae; genus Kokia; species Kokia cookei. The sequence continues at coordinate 43,320,074 of CM076907.1, forward strand.
GAATCCAATGTGGTCAGAAAATGTCGTTATTTTTAAATAATACATAACGAACTTATAATTAATACAATTTTTTTAAACGTGAAGAAATAGAAAATGATAATGCAAAATTTTCTATTAAGTTATTTGAATCAAAGCATTTAAAAAAAAAATACTAAATTAAAATTTAATTTATAAATCAATCGATTTTCTGACTTTGGTACAGTTGAAAATAAATTGAAATAATATTTATTTGTTTTATATATTTGGTGTGTGAACCTTTGAATGTTGGAAAATTCGTTCCAATATAACTGATTTTAGACTTTGCTATATGAAGCTAACGACAAGAAAAATAAAAGGTATAAAAATGTGTGCCATTAGAAAAATTAAAATTTAGGCAAAATTAGGCGTAGATGTTGATTTTGCTAAAAAAAATTAAATCGCTTTTTGAGTTATTTAAAAAATAAATCGATTTTGTTGGATGGTTTCTAATTAGAAGTATTTTAATGAAAAGTTATCTTGAAAATTTTCGAGATAAAAATTATCAATTTTTGCTTGATTTTCATATTCTGATCGATGGCTGTAATTTTTTTTTTTTTTTTGAATTTTGATCCAACAACCTTATTTCAAATCTCTAAGTGGTATAAGATGTTGATGTAGCATCTCACAAGGTAAATGTGTACATTGTAAGACACCACATAAGTAGAAGACATTTGGGTGAATTTAAAGAGGTTGACATAAAATAAAAAAAAATTATTTACACCATTTAAAAAATTTAAATTAATAAAAATAAATTATATTTTACTTTTAAAAATAATAAAATTTTGATTTAATTCTTTAAAAATTACATTTTTATTATTATAAAAATTACAAATTTTGGCCTCCTACAAAAATTTTCTGACTACGTCTCTACTAAATATGCTTTTTTCACGTGTCGGGCCCAATTAAAATCAATCTATTTCTTTAAATAACTCAAAACCTATTTCTTTAAATTACTCAAACCCCAACATGTTCCCTTACTTTTATTTTCAAAATAAACATTATGTCAAAAAAAAAAAAAAAAGGACATGTATGCCTAATTTTGCCTTAAATTTAATATGTTTTGCAATTTTAATCTCCTAAGTGTTTTTTAAAAGTTATAATAGTTTGAATACAATTTGTTAATATAAGTGTGAGTTTAAACGGACGATATGACACGTTTAATTTTTTGTCTCATGCTATAGTTATAGTATCTAAGAATTTACTGAAAATTTTTGACGGTGTTAACAATTAGGTTTTTATTTTTAAATCGTAAAAATAGAAGGACTAAATTCCTCGAAATTAAAGTAAAAGACTAAATTTAAAATTTACAAATACTACAAAAACTTCCTGAATATCAAAATCAGCCACTGGATTCCAAGAACACAAGCAGTATGAAGAGGTAATATGAACAAAATTCATTCGAATCACATTACATTACATGACATGACATTAACACTTGCTCAAATATTTTAATTTTAAAATCATTCGCTAAACAAAGTTATGAACTAGGCAAACCAAGATTTCACTATGGCTATGGAGGTTTCAGGCCCCTCCCTATACCTGCCTTGGGTCATTTCTTCAGTTACCACCACCATGGATGGCAGAAAATTGAATCCGCAGCCACTCAATATAGGCTGAAATTAATTCCGGGTGGGAAGTGGAAGAAGGCTTGTAATTTATTCAAAGAAAAAAAAATTCACAGATCGAACTTCCGTCAACCACCAAGAAAATGGCTAATTACAAATGTAAATATGAATTCAATGAAGTTATGCACCAACCCTTCAAAGCCATCCAAAATTTTTTTCAATCAAGTTATGCACCAACCCTTCAAAGCCATCCAAAAATTTTCTTGTTATTTTCCTACCTAGGAGATTTAGAAGAGAGACATTTACCGCAGGAGACGAACTTCAATACTGAGTGTGGTCTTCGTGTCCTAATCTTCAAGCGCGAGAGCTGCAGAACATAAGCAAACCAATAATCGAACATTTTCATCAGGATAATGCTAATTTAAGTATGTTAAAATGGTAGATAAATTACCTTTCGACGTGTTACTCTAGTTGCTTTCCAGCAAAGCAAGCTTTTCGATCGAGGTTCCAATCTCCTGAAATTTTCAGACATGAATTTGATTCTTAGTTGAAGATAACAAAAGCTTGACATAAATGGAGGATCTATAGTGGCACTGGATATATACACATACAGGTTCTCTTGTTCAAGCTTTTCAGCAATGGAAACTGCTTTGCTCTTTGGCCATCCATTACGTTGCGCGCATCCTTCTGCCTGCTGAATTACGTGTGCGAGGGACACTTTACTTCTAACGATGCTTTGACTCTTACTTAGTTCCCTGGGTTTCCGTCTTCCTGCCAATGTCGGTTTCCTATAAGTTGCGGCATCAGCCAGTGTTAAACCTCTTCTGTTAGATTCAAAATTATCAGCATGTTCGTTATCCTTGGCTTCTCTTGGAGAAGCTGGTATTTCAACAATTTCATTCCCTGCTTGCTGAGCTTGAGAGCCGACCCCGGCATGCATCCTAATTCTAGAATTAGACTTTGGATCCATGACCATCTGAGATGGACCGACCCCAGGTCGGGCATCTTTCTTTGCTTCACATCTAATTTCAATTGTCACGGATGAACCAAGAACAGTCTCGAATGCTTGTAAAATATGTCCCCTAAATTTCTCGGCCTTAGATTTGGTCATAGGTGAACTGAACATCAACTGTACAGTTGGTGCTGCAAAAAAAAAACACTCGATTAAAACGGAGAAAGAAACAACTATGACTAAGGTTCATATCCCATTATCCTCGAGTACAGAAAGCATGCATTATGGATTCAAGTTTCCTAAAATTTCTCATGTACGAGTATGTTAAAGCCATTTGATCAAGGCACACCAAGACAAGCATGATGCACAGTAGGATATACCTGTGCCAAAACTGACAGAGATCAGCTTTCCTTCTGAATATAAAAACTCTTTCAGACCACTAACTTGAAACTTCTCGAGCACCTGCAACCAAATTTCTTCGATCCCGTTGCGGTTTTTGACTAAATTCTGCCTCTCAGTAAAGACTATTGATGTTTGTTGAGGAGCCATCCTGGATGCAGCATGCCTCTTCCTATCGAAATGTATACCGTTAACCATACCAGTTTCAAAATTCCCTAAACTTCCAGCATGGAGATTTTCTGGCCAAGCAATTTTTGATAAGCCTCTAGAACTCTTACGAAGATCATGTCTTCCATCCACATCGCTTAGAGGCAAGGGGCTGTGATGAGAACTAGTGCCAGCGGAAGATATAGGTAATATATACTGCTGATCTGGAGCAAGCTGAAGCAAAGCAGCGGTAAGCCATGTTAGTTTGTCATTTGACATCCTCAGTTGTTTTTCTGCCTCGGATAATGTTTTCAAAGCTTGGCGTAACTTCTCCATATCTTCTTTGGACACTGGATTGCATAAAGGTGTTCTGTTAGTTTTAGAAGATAAATATTGAAACAAACAGTCGAACTATTTAGCATTATTAAACAGAAAAAAATAAAATTTCTCTTTTAAGACTCACATGGTTGTCGGCGAAAAAACTTCCGTCTATGCCTTTCTTTAGTGAAATCATAACTGCCAGCAAGAATATCGGTTATCACTGCAGCAAGCTGTGACATCAAAGCTAAAGGCTCCACACTGGTTTCCATTACCACCCTCAAGCTCTTTACAGTGTTTACCGTGTCAGCAGATAATGCGAGATCGAGAAGATCCACCAGCTTTTCATCAGAGATAAGCCCTACCAGTTCTTGAACCAGAAGAACAGAGATTTTCTGCCCAAGCAAGCTGAGCTGCTCAAGTGTCATCTCGGCATCCCTCAACGATCCATCTGATCGTGATGCGATCAGTTTAACCGCATCTTTCTCGATTTCGATGTCCTCTCTGGATGCGATCCACTGCAAAGTATAAATGATATCTGCATCCTTCAGCTTGGGGAAGAAAAATTTCTGACACCTGGACACGATCATATGAGGCAGAATATCAAGACTTGAACTGACAAGAATAAAAACCACACGCCGGGGCACTCGATCAATGACCTTTGATATGGCACTCCAACAATCAGGGGACAAAGTATCGCAGTCGTCGAATATAAAAACCCTGTACTGCGAAGGCAGTTGAGAGATGATCATATTATCTAGTAAATCCATAATGCTCTCGAAGTCAAAGTTACTTATAGGACCAACTTCTCGAATATTTCGACTCTTTCCCACATCGTGTGAAATACAAGAATTGCAAAAACCACAAGGTTTAGGCTGTTCAACTGACTGACAATTCAAAGCTCGGGCAAATATCCGAGCACAGGAAGTTTTTCCTGTTCCGTGAGGTCCGTAAAACACGTAAAGTAACCCGACTTTCCTTTTCATAACGGCATTAGAAAGGGCTTGTGACACCAAGTTTTGTCCAACAAGGTCTCTAAAGGTTCTTGGCATGTATTTTTGTGTTATATTTTGGTGCCTGCTATGGAGGTTCCTGCCTAGCTTGCGTTTGTCACCGAATCTAGCTTCAGAAGCAAGGTCAGAATCAACATTGCGCTTCAATAAATTATCAGCAAATATACCTAGCTCACCTGAATAGTCATTCATCCAACGAGCATTCTCGGTGCTGTCCAGAGATCCAGATGCTTCTATTAGAAGAGGCAGCGCCTCCGCATTGGATTTTGCTGATGAGCATGATGGATCAGATTCAACAGGCATTTCGGGTGCATTTCTTCCATGGGAACCTGACCGACCTTTCCGTAATCTAGAATCTGATAAACCACAAGAAAAGCTCCTCCCTGCTATGTCAAGGAAAGTTTTACCCCTATCGTGAATTCTTGACCAATTAAAAGGGATCCCACACCCATTTCTAGGGGCCCTAGTGACATTCCGATCATCATTTTCATTTTCTTCCTCTTCCATACCATACTTTGGATGCAAAGAACCCTGAGCGAATGAATTAGAAGCCACTGACAACTCATTTTGACCTCCAACCTCTCTAGAGGAAGGAGCAGCCCGAGCTCTTCTTGTCCCTCGAAACTTACGCCTTTTCACCCTGTTTAATCCACTTGAATGACCACGAACAGCAGCGACTTCAGGTGTTTTTTCTGGTCTAACATGCCTGCCACAAACATTTGAAGATGCTACATCATCGTTATCCAGGGGGATGTCATTCAATTGCTCGGATAGAGTCTTGATTTGAACCACTTGTGTTTGCTTCCCTTTTACCTTTTTACTCTTCCTATTCTTCAGTTCAGAATTACCCGAGATTGCATCAGGAGCCAAAACATTAGCATCTTGCTCCATTACAGGCTCCTTGTTTTCACCTATAAGATCAGTCCTACCACTTCTCCTACCAGATTCTTCTCTCCTAACTCTTCTACTATCTCTAGCTCCACTCTTTGTACTACGATCACTAGTCACCGGTACTCCTTCATTGATCCCACTAGCTTCACCCATTGCAGCTAAAGGTGGTGAGCTTACCGAAACCCTCCTTCCATCCGTTTGCACCTCGGCACCCAAAGACCTTCTCCCTTCTCGAACAGCACCCTTATCACCCTTCTTGTAAAGCAAATCAACAACAGAAGGTGAATGCCAAGAAGGAGGACTGGCAGACGGGTCCCTTAGGGACCGTGATCTTTGAAGGACTATAAGGTCCCTCATAAGCGACCTATCCGCCAACATCGGACTGTGCTTATGGATATGGTTCTTCAAGTGGATACAATTAGTCAAATGAATGTGGTTCCGTAGATGATCACTAATGTTATCATTTGCATCCTTGAGTATCCTATCACTAAAACCCCTGGTCATCATCAAAGCATCGATGTGTACCACTGTGGAATCTCTTTTGACTTAAACAAACATACCAAAACATATAGCATTTTCATTAAATCTCCCACTCTTCAAATCTCAAATTTCTCACATCCCCTTGTAACTTGAAGCTCTCGCAGTCATTTCCTCAAAAACAAAGCATTCATTTTCAAGGACCAGAGCCCCATAACTTGAAAATTTCCAGTCAACCACAACAAGCCCTTTAAGCTAGCCATCATCATGTACTCAAAGACATATACCTACACAAGTATTAAGCTAAAAGTAAGCAAAGAAAATACATTAAAAAAACCAAGCTAGCTTAACTCCATGAGAAGCAAGAAGAGCTATTTGGACCAAAAGTTTTCAACTCCAACGCATGAGATTGAAGGCACAAAAACAAACTTTTGAAACATGCAAAACAAAATAGGCAAAAGAAACCACTAGCTCAAAATTCATGGCTTTAGATTCCTCAAAGTTAAAGCTTTTTGGAAAAGAAAAAAAAAGGAGAGGTGGAAACTAAAAACCCATGAATTTCAACGTCCTAAAAAAAGAGAAAAATGGGCAAAGAGGATGAAGAAGAAGAAAGAAAGGGAAAAAAAAGAGGTGCTTTCAACTGCATTCACCTGATAAATCCCAAAAAGCAAAAATGAACTGTTGCATCATTAAGAACCTCCCATAGATCTCTCTCAACTTTTCTTTCTATCTTTTTTTTTTTTGAATCTCTATCACTGTTTTGCCACCCCCACTTTCACTTGTTGGTTCACAAATTGGTCCCTGGGTCTATAGAAAACGATAGTCAAGTCCCACAAAAAGAGAAAAAAAAATGCCCAGAGATAGAATCAGAGTTTTTTTTTATCTTCTTTTCCTCAAGACAAAGAGAAAGTGATAAGAGAGTACTTGAAACGAAAGAATCCAAAGAAAAAAAAGAGTGCTCTTTTGAGGTGAAAAAAACTATAATCTTCAAGGAGAGAAAAGGGTGATACCTTAGATCTGTTAAAAAAACAGTAGTAGAGAAACATGTCTTGAAACAGGACATGGTGCCAATAAGGCGGTTTTGTCCGTTTGTTTGAGATTTAATTTTGGGTTAATTTTGCTTTTAGTCACTGTACTCTTTAAATATTTTCATTTTAGTTCTATACTTTTAATTTCGAGAATTTATTCTCTATATGTAGGAGTTTGAGAAGTGAAGCACAATTGACAACACTTTTAGTGGTTCTGTTTAATTTAAATATGTTTTAGGCCTTAGGCTTTGGTTTTTAAAGCAAAACTTTAATTTTTTTTAAAATTATATGATCAAATTTATCGAAAACTCATTAAAGTGTTATTAAATGGATTCTAATTTACAAATCAGATTAAATTCTTAGAAATAAAAGTAAAAAGACTAAAATTTAAAAGTTTAAAGAGTATAGGAACTAGGATATAATATAATTAAAAATTTAAATTTAAATGAAAAACTATAAAAAGAGTTCTCATTTGATTTCTTTGTGCCCATCCCGTAATTTTACAGTTTTTCTATTAAATTTATGTCGACAACAATGTAACTTTTTATTGCAAGAAAAGAAAAAAGATAAATCTCAAATTTATATATGAATTTTAATTTAATGTGTAATTTGATATATGAATTTTGATTTCGTATAATTATACACATGAATTTTAATGGTTGTTCAAATGTATATATGAAACTTTAATTTTGATTCAATTATACATGTTTAAAGAAATAAATACATCAGTTTATTTTATGTTATATAAATATAATTATTTGTGTATGTAATATATAAACATAAAATAATGTTATGTCAATAATTGTGTTAATAATTTATGAAAATTCGGTCAAATCAAAATTTCATGTATAAATTTACATAAACTCAAAATTTTATGTATAAATTTATATAAAATCAAAATTCATATATAAAATTGGATATTAAACAAAGTTCACATGTAGTTTTAAGATTTATCCCAAAAAAAAATTGACGAAAATTGATAATTGGACACTAATTTTAAAATAAAAAAAAAAAAACTAAATTTCCCATCATCTTTTTATAGAAGTTTCATCAATCAAGATTCATCAACCATGCATGCATAATAAGAACTGCTTTCTTCATTTATTTTTTGAACGTATATAAATCATGTCAAGAAGGGATTATAAATGAAAGCTGTCGATCAGTCGATGTAGGATTTTTTCTTTATATATTTGGGTTAATATTAAAAATATTTAATAAATAATATTAATAAATCATATTTCATTTTGGATGTTATTTACTCTTTCGGCTTTCATTTCTCTATGTATTGTTATCAATTACATGGCTCCACCTTTTTTAATTATTATAAAGAATAAAAAATTATTTCATGCATCAATAGTAGATTAAGATTTAAGAACTCGCCATACGTCCCAATTAATTATACACTTTTAATGTCGTTCGTCCCATAATGTTTCAAATAATAATCTTTATTCTGATATATAATATTTCAAAATTATAGTCAATGCACTCAAGTTTTTTATGTTAGAATGTTTTTAAAATCGGATTCATGATTGAATCGATTGAAGTTATCAATTAGTTAATTTAATCAATTTAATTATATAAATCGTTTAAAAATATATATATATATATATATAATTATTGAAATGTTATTAAATAAATTTTAAAATGTGTATAAATTTTTTCATATTCAATTATACCAAATAATTTCTCCCCCACAACATATACGATTATACTAAAAAAACAAATATATAATATAAAACAATATTGGAAAAGGTCCGACAAGTGGGCATTAGCCAAGTCCTCCAATTACATGCCCGTTACGGAGATTTTGTATTAAATTTATTCCTCTTCAGCTACACATCATATCTTTCAATATTAAACTCCAACCGCATATAAGAAAAGCAACCCCCACATACCACATATTGTATTTATAATTATAGGTGGATGTCTATTCTATTGTATCAATGGGTACATCAAATAATAATCCTTAATTATTAAAATAATTAAATTACATTTTTATTATCGTAAATATACAATTAAATTTTGATTCCAAACAATTTTTTTTAACTCCGCCACTGTTTGCTAATGTGACGATATGACCATATCTTATATGTTACTTCTTATTTAAGCTAATACCACATGTGCCTACAATAAAGAAGCATGAGGAAGGAATGGGTGGTATTTGGACATAGTATACAAATATTTGCATAATGTCAGGTCAATCCAGTTTCCATGTGGATTTTTCTTTGGATTCTCCAAATGAAAAATAAATAACGACACTAAGTCAAGAATGGACCACTTGAATAATTTTTGTTGCTTTGTGCACCATTGGAAATTGAATATTGCCTATCACTCTCCAACTCAGTCTGGTATGTCTTCCATGGGGGCATGGCATAGTCTCTAGGATTCCTTCATTCTGTTCATTATAAAATAGGACCCCCCACCCCAAAGTTCACTTATAATATTCAGATAGCATTAATATTTTGGATCTAGATAATTGAATTTCTTTCGTATGATAACAAGGGGAAATTAGTCTATATATAATATGTAAATTGTCAAATTTCAAAACTAATATGAATGCAAAAAAAAAAAAACCTCAAAAACTAAGTTGTGAAAAGTTGTCAATTTCAATGTTGTCTTATCCCATTTCATTAAGTTAAATTATGTCAGTTACAGAATTTTATGGTGAAAATATATTATCACATATGTAATGTCATTTCAATTTATTGTTTTCACTTATATAATGGATTTAACGGATACCATTTGAATCGAAAATGGGATTTCAAAATTCAAAAACTATAAATACTTAAAATAATCAAATTGGAGAATAATGACCAAATCTACAACTTAATATAATACAAAAATAATAGCACAATTTATCTTACTAAATTTTTAATTGTTACCGTTTAATTTAAAGTATAATTTTAAAATTCAAAAAATACAAAAACTAAATATTATATAGACGATTAGCAAAATTTGACCATAAATCAAATATATTCTCTAATTTTAATATATGATTTTTCTTCGAAGGAGCAGACCCTCGAGGTTAAACAATATTGGCTTAGTGTAATTTTATATATATATATATATAATTGAGGAAGGCAAAAATATAATAATAATTCGACTAGCGCAATTCGAACTTAGAATAAGCTTAAGGCAGTGAATATCTTAATCATCATACCAACACGGAATTTTGTATAATTATATATTAAGCATTTGTTAGATTTAAAGGTAAAAGGGGTTGTATGTAAATTTAATAATAATGAAGATTAAATAATAAAAGTTAATAATAGCGTCGAAATCTTTGACTGGAATTTTCTTTTGTTAGGGCTTTGCTTAAGATTACCCTAAAGGAACTATCTAAATTACTTATATTGTAAATGATTAATACTATTGTAATTAGTATATTTATTTTTTTAAAGTAAAAATTAGTTCATTCAACAATATAATTAAAAGAAAAGACTTATGATTCACGATAAAAAATAAGTTCCATCAATATGATAATAATTGATTTTGATGAAATATTAAAGCACGTCGATAATCGATTTTTTCATAAATTACGCATGACATATTTGACGCCCAAAAAATGAAAAAAAATTCAATTCAATCCTCTTATAAATAGAGAAACTATAAATTAATATAGTAAAATTACACTTTGATCCTTCAAAATGAAAAAAAAATTTCAATTCAATCCGTTTATAAATAAAGAAATTATAAACTAATATAGAAAAATTCACTTTAACACCTTAAAAATGAAAAAAAAATAATCCCTTAAAAAATGATAAAATTATAACTAAATTCTATCCCCTACTAAAAAAATTTTCTGGATTTACTTTTGATATCTAGGATGATTACAAGCACTTATCACGATAAAAGAATCAATCTCGGATAGTTCAAAACAATGAGTAAAATCAAGAAAAATACCAAATATTCACCAAACTAGATATGGCGACGACGAATCCATTACTAAAAATTTATACAAGATAATAATGACTTTTAAAATAATTGAATAAAAAAAAAAACAAACATAAAACTTAAGGACGATAAAAGTCCAATTCGACTTGTAAAATAAAGTATTATTTCGAAACACTCTTGGAAAAAAGAACCGACTAAAAATCAGTATTCAAGCATCTAAGGCAAATCCGCTTTGAATAAAAAATTATAATAACGAAGTTATTGGTTGGTAGTCTCAATGACAAGGGGTTTAAACTTGAGTAACTCATCTCTCCCCTCGTAATAATAAAGAAAAGGGAATTCACTAAAAGCAAACTGATTAAGATTTGGCTTTATATTTCCATGGGATGGGGGGGGGGGGGGGGGGAGGGTAGGCTTTGAAGATTCCTCACTTTTATGTATTGATGTTAACACACAAAAAAGAAGATGGTTTAGTGGAAGGCATCATTTTTAGTCATTGGAAAAAGCTTCTTCATGTCTAGTTCTCCACAGACAATATTCTTGCTCCTTGTTCCAATCTCTCCTCCTAATCATTCTTTTTAATCTTTATAACTCATGTCAGTGTTAAAATAAATTTAAAATTCCAATTAATATTATTTTTTTCATCAATATATTTGAATTGAAAATTTTGTTTACGAAATATCAAATTCTTTTATCACTCGAATTAATATTTTTGTTTAGTTGATTGAGCAGACGGTGCTTCCTTTTGCGGCCATTGAAGCAGGGTAGATGGTAGACTTGGAGGGTGTTTAATTAGGGAAAGGTAAGGTAGTGCGCATTTGGTACACTCTAATCTCTGCACGCTTGCAATAGAATAAGCCACCCCTAATCCCCTCTGTTTATTAATAAAAATACTGTTCCACCCCAAAAATAATAACAATAATAATAATAATAATAATACTGCCTACTTGTTTTCTTTCTAAGAAACTTACAGCTATCAGGCAATCAAACTGCGGCTATTTTGTAATTGTCTAGACTAGGTTTTACCTAAAAAGAATTAAAGTGGTACAAGAGTGGATTGGACCATGAATCCAGCCGCCCCAATTGATTTTGGGTTACATCAACTTCGATTGAATTAATTCAAACTTTTAGAAACTTATGTTATTTTTTTTCCAACTACTTTCGTGTTTATTTTAGATTTAAATTTATAGATTTGAGTTTGGATTATCAGGATTTGAGGGTTGATTTTCAAAGTTAAAATGATTATTTTTTTTGGTGAATTATAAGAAAGAGAATAAAGTCTTAACAACAACACAATTAATACGATTCAAACTCAGATCACACTTAAAATAATAAACACTCTATCCATCAAGCCAGGATTAATTTTTCTATTTGAATGATGTGATTACAATTGCTTGGATTTGAAATTCCTTTGGGTTTAAGATATTGTGGAATCAAGCTTTTTTTGGACTAGACAAATATAAAAGTTGGTTCTAAAAATAAAAATCTAAACTATGCAATTTTTTTTAGTGAATTATAAAAAAAAAAAACAATATCTTAACTATTAAATCAACACATTAGATTCAACTATACAACTTTTCTCATTTATATAATATAATTTTTTTGTTAAAATACCCAAAATTTTATTTCGTGGCATTTTTAAAATTAAATAAAAATATATAAAACCTAAAACTTTAAGTACATATTTTCTCAAGAAAAACTTCAGGTACGAAAAGTAACTCTATAAATGAGATTAAATAATCTGTGCAAACAAAATTAAAAAGCTACCACGTGTTTTTATTTATTTACTTTTTTACTTTTTCAAATATCAATTAAAAATAAATGACAATTTCTTAATTTCAACGGTGAATTTATAATAAAAAAAAAAACCTCCTCTAAGGCTTAAAAATGATGACAAGAAAACCCCATGTGTGAACTTTATAATCAAAATATTTACTGTTTCAAGTGTAATATAAGTCATACTAATCGTGTTACTGTTAAAGTTTTGACCTACTTTTGTAGTTCAAAAAAAAAAATGGTGATAAAGAAACAAGACTCCTTAGCTAAGACGTCAAGAAAAGAAAAAAAAAAATTCTCCAGCTGTTAAAATGAAATATTTGAATCCATAATACACCATAAAATGTACTTATAGTCTCCTTTAGCATAAAAACCTGTTTTTACTTGAAGCCCACAAGGTTAAAGACATAGATGAAACCTTTTACTGACACTAACAATATTGAGTACACAAATGTGGATTTTAACCAGAGGATAATGACCTTAATTTACATTCTAAATGAATTTCTGTACCCTTTTTTTCCGGTTTCTCTCATTAGTTCTCTTGAATCATATTGATCGGCTCGCTCAACACATACTTTGGTAGTTCATACTTGGCACCTGCAATCATATCATAAATTTATAAGCAAAAAATAAAGCATTGGGGGGGGGGGGTTAATTCAACTATTATTGATTTGGCACCTCTTTCGTCGTAGCAAATTGTTAGATCTTCGTTCTGGACAATCACCCCTGCACTATTGATAATTGCTTGAGCGGTGGCTAGGTCAGCTTCTGCCGCACCTCGAAGAGCATCCCATATCTCTGGTAAAAAAACTGATATGAAGAATAGCATGGCACGAATTGTATAATAAGGTTCCCATCACATAAACAATATCTCGTAAAAGAGTAATGAGAAAAAAGAATCTCCGATATTGAAACAACACTCACTGCAGACATTCCTAGTTGATACCTATAGGGATGTTGGTTCAGTAGAGAGAGTATTGAGCATAAATTTGAGAGGATAAACGACCCGATTCAATGACAAGATATAAAAAGTTTACATGTAATGTACCCCTGTTAACCTAAACCTTTATAGGTTGGCATACAGTGCTCACAAGTGAATAGGAAGATTTTGAATTGAAGAAAGATGTATATATTCAATATGACATTTAGTGGTAGTCCAGCTTCCGGACCTTTTACTTTCGAGAGCAAAAGAGGGCAAGCTTTCACATACAGGGTCAAGTTCTCACATCTCGCAAGCAACCGTAAATACAACATTTTGTTGCTCAAAGTAATAAGAATTAATGGTGATCTTAAAATTTATGATGTTAACCATAGTAAGTAAATCGAATTGTCTAAACAACCGTCTTAATTGAACAGATTCTTAATCACATTACATTTAGAAAATTATATCCGATGGGCAGGTTGATAACCTGATGCCAGCCCTGACTTAACTTCCAAATGAATATTCTATCCTCACATAAACCATTACTCCGACTCTCATTTCCAGGCGGCATTTCCTAGTAAAACCTATAAATGTGCTACGGAAACTGAAGAAAACATTGCACAAACAACTGGCATCGACCATATTGCATCGAACAAATAATCACTACGATATTATCGATCCTTCTAAATAATAATATGAATTACCTCTCTGGCCACCGTAGTGAGGAGCTGTATCCCAAAATTCATCACGCATCTGCTTAAGTTGTGTCCTCGTAATCGGTTCGGAATGTTTCCAAGGTTTTGATTTCCTGATTTTCTTCACATTTTCTGCAAAAAACATATTTGAAATCACCAATAAACTCCACAACTAATAAAATACACAATTTTAGCTTTCAATCTTACCATACAAACATGGATCAATCATCATAAGATATCAGTCAAGTAAAAAACAAAAATCAAACTATCAAATGGATTTACCGTAAATCTTATGATGATTAAATCTAAAACCTACCGAGAAAAATAAATTAATTCATTTTACCGTCATCCCTGGTTCGCTTGGATCCTGTACAACCCATCACGGCTAAACAGGCAGCAATAAAAAAAATTGGGTTTTCTTCTAAGGAATCGAAAATATTATAATTTGATTCAAACAGCAACAACTGGCGTGGTTGCTGTTGCTGCGGCTGTAGTTTAGGACTCTTTTTTTGTTGCCTTCGCAAAGCACCAAGCAGCGACCTTTAAAGCGACAGCTAATGAAAGAGAAAATGAAGAAGAAAAAGAGTTGCTCACTCTTCACTCTTCTTCTTCTTTTTTGCTTCTTTTTGATTTTCAAAGGAACTTCCTTCAATAGTCAGGTTTATATGATCTAATTTACTAGAACTTCGTTTCTCGATTCTCGTATAATTTGTTTTGGGTAAATTCGAGTAGCGTCCCTCAGTTGTTCACAAGTTTTGTTTGGATCATTCAATTATAAAAAATTTAAATGGGTCATTTTATCAATTTTTTTGCTTAAATTCTGGTATTAGTCCCTGTACTTTTCAAAAGTTGTAGATTGAATCTCTTTATTTTAATTTGATCAATTTTAGTCCATGTACTTTTCGATGCTTGAGATTTCTATCTTAACACAGATGATAATCGATAATCAACTGATTTGGTTGTTAATAAGTAATATGTGGAAATAACAAGTTGACATGTTATTATACATATTATAATATGTTTGCCGCATCAAATTTTGGAAATAACAAAACTTAGTGAACTTAATAGTTGTCATTTGGTAAAGACTGAAATTTTAAAATAGTCATTCAACTTTAAAAAGTTGTAAAATAGTCATTGAACTATTTAAATGTATTCATTTAACTCATTGAACTAGAAAGTTTTTATTTAAGTTACAGAACTATTAAGGTTTTCTTTTAAGTTAAGCTAGCAGGCTTTGAGCAACGATTCGATGATTAGTGTGGTAGACAAGTACCTATCGACGAGTATATGAACATACTTTAGATTCAAGTCGGTCTAACAATCAGTGTTGGATATCAAAGAAGAAAGCTGTTTGGATTTTCATTCCCAAATTCGTGACGTTCAAAACTGTTACATGATTTAAAAAAAAAAAGAGCTTTAAGAGAAGAGGAGAAGGAGATATTTCGAATGATGCAGGTAGTGCGAACAAATAAAGGCATAGAACAACAAATTTAACAACTCATTGACTTAAATGTAAATTTTTGAACAGTTCAGTAATTATTTTGTAACTTTTTAAAATTAAATAGCCAAACATAAATTTACTAATAATTTAATAACTTTGGATGTAATTTTACCTAAGTTAAAAAGGCAATTCAATCACTTTTCAATTGTTTTTCCATGATAGCTAAACCGTTCATCGAATATGGTAATTGGCAATACGTAAATGGAATGTTTAATATAAATGTAGCCTATCATAATGTATTAGTTGTCCTTGAGATTGCATCAAAATTTTAAAATAGTTAAATTTAAATATATAAAAAAATTAGAGTGAAAGTCAACCTAATAAGACTTTAATATGGTATGCAGTAGGTTAGTTTTGCATTTATTTATTCATATATTTAGTAATTTTTAATTTAAATATGGAAATTTCAAAAGTGTATTTTGAGGTAAAATATCCAAGTCAATGCACGACTAAGTCATAGAAAAGGATATCAATTTAAATAAAGTTAATTGCATTAGATGTCCTTCAACTATGATTATTATTTTAAATTGGTTCTTAAAATTTAAAATGTTCTAATTATATCTTTAAACTATTGGTGTTAAATTCAACTTTATCATTTCAATCAAAACTTCGTTTATATTTTATATAATTTTTTTACATATAAAATTTTACATATCGTGATTGTGCTATAATTTAATTGTGTTTAAAGGACTTTCAAGATTACAATTACATATACAACAAATTATACCTTCAAATAATTACAACCAAAATTAAAATAAATCTCATTAATTTACCCATTTAAGAATATCTACTTTGTCGAGTTATTTTACTTTGAATGTTCCAAATCTGATTGTTGCTGCAATTCCAAATAGGTGTTAGTGGCTGATTTTTTGTGGTTTTAGGTATAGTTTTGTAGGTTTGTTGGTTGAGAAAGATTTCGTTCCTTTTTCAAATGTAAAAAGGGAATGCTTAAATGAAATGAATTAGGTCAAGATCATGTGCAAAAATGAGATTAAATTTGATATTTTTAGTAAATTAGTTTTTGTTGAGTATTTTGGAGCGTGTGTTTTAAAAAAAAAAAAAAGATTTTAAGTTATCTATTTATATGATATAATTATTGTTCGTGAATGTAACGTCGTGGGTAGATTTTCATGCATGTCAACACATACTCTATTCTAGGATTAACATGTGTTTTTTAGATGTGGATTCGCCTACATAATAGTGCGGAACCACATCTATTCACACACATTGCAATCACATAGAAAGGTGCGAACACCTCACGTGCGAATTCAAAATGCGAACTATATGGAATGCGGGTCAAGACCCAATCAGGTAACAGATCGATAATAGCGAATATCATAATAAGTTTAGTTTTAAGGTTTAATTTGATATTTAAGATTTCTTCAATTCTAAATTGACATATCAATTTGATTTCAAGGCTCAAGTTGGTAATAAGACCAAATTGTATCATATAATCTAATGAATATTTAACACGTGTTGTAAGAAAAAAAACACAAATATTTAACTCAAATATCAAATAAATATTAAAATCAAATTCAAGTACGACCTTTAAAAATTTATTTAAAGATAATTTTAAGATTAAAATTTCGTAAGATGATAAGACTCTTTTATTATTTTAATAAATTTTATGGAGTTTTCAAATAAGTTAAAATAATATTAATATTATATCATATATTGAAAAGAAGGTATTTTTAATAAATAAAAAAAATTTAGGGTAAACCCCTTCAACCAGAGAGGTAATACGGCTACAAGTCCCCCAAAACAAGCACCAACAACCATAGACCAGGCCAAAACAAATGAAAAAGATGGAGGCAAGAGCTAAACCATCATGCATGGCTTTAGTCACCAAAAACACAAATCTAATGCAATGACACCGGATCTCCATCTTTTCTCATTGGACAGTGAATCAAGGTGGCAAACTATGCTTCACCTAGGGATGCTAAGAACGAGAACCAATGTCACCCACCATGCGTCATTTTATTTGCAAGCTTTCGAGTTTTCTTTACGTGCGGTTATTATAAACAGATCTTAATTTAGTTAGCTCAATCAGTTTGTTTAATTTTAATTTCGATTATATCAATTAATAATTTGATTTTTGTAATGTATTCACTATACTTAAAAATGAGAATCAAGGTAAAAAAGGGCGAAATAAAAAATAGATCATAATTTATAATTTTATAATTTTTTAAGGTACTATGAAGTTATTGAATCATTTTGAAGTGACCGTCATTGTATGCTTTTTTGGTTTTGCCCGTATTAGTTAGAATATGGTGTACGGATTGGTATCAAAAAATAATTTTAACAAATCTTTTAAATTTTAAATTTTTATTGTTTATTTTAAATTCATTGAATTATGGATTTTTTTATATGAGATTAACTTATTATTTAATTTAGAAAACAATTCTTTTACTTGTTTATTTTGAATTTGTTAATAATATATTGTATTTGTTAAACTTATCAAATAATATTTTATATAATTGATCAATTTATTTAATCTCATTATTTAATATATATATATATATATATTATCAAATTTTAAAAAAAAATAACGGTACGGACTACCTTAATATAATTGCATGTATAAACACGCGTTCCACGGAAACAAAACCCGCCTTTTATCACCGTCCCCGCCGCGGCGAGACTGGGAAAGCGAAAGCAAATAAGTTTCAATTTCGTAGCGCCACGTCGTGTCCTTCTCTACACTCCACGAAAACCATACACTCAAAAAGAGCCAAGCGCCTTTTCTATTATTTCAAAACATCTTTTTCACTGATTTTAGGGGATCAATCTCAGTACCCTCAATCTCCAATTTCTTATCCTTAAAATTCGTTGTGAAAATAGAGAAATCGTAATTGCGAAGATGAATATACTCAGATTTGCCGGTGACATGACTCATTTAATTAGCATCTTAGTGCTACTCCTCAAAATCTACGCTACCAAGTCTTGCTCAGGTAAATCTTTCCGCTACTCCATTTTTCCGTTTGTTTCCCGAGAAATCGCTAAAATTTTACGTCGGTCAAGTGTTGAAGTATTTCCAGCGTTTCTTAATGTGTCAACGGGAAAATTTTGCTGTTTGGTTGCTTAGAAAGTAGAAACTGTTGTTCTTTCTTTTTTTTTCCCTGGTATTTCCAGTAAGCATAGCGTTACTGTTTTTTTTTTTTTTTTGTATTCTATTAGTTGAATTTGCTTTTTATTTTTATTTTAGGTGTTTCACTGAAGACACAGGAGCTGTATGCGCTGGTGTTTTTGGCTCGCTACTTGAATCTCTTCATGGATTTTATATCTGTGTACAACACCGTTATGAAGGTGGTCTTCATCGTCAGCTCTGTCGCCATTGTTTGGTGTATGAGAGTGGACCGAGTCGTGAGGCGTTCTTACGACAAGGACCTCGACACGTTTCGTCATCATTTTCTCATCTTGACAAGCTTCCTCTTGGCGCTTTTGGTCCATGAAAAGTTCACGTTTCAGGAGGTGGCGATTTTATTGAAGTTTTAATGCTTTTGAAAGTTTGATTATATGAATATGGATATTGAGAATTTGGTACTTTTTTTTCTACTATTATTTCGTAATGCTACCGTAGAGAGCTAGTTCCTGATCTAGGATTCTTAAATCTTGATAAATTCGGTAACTCCTAAAGTGCTAATTATACCTTCTGAAAACAAAGCAATGGCCTAAGTAGAATCATGAAAACAGCATCTTCGCTCTTCCTCCTTTTCCTGCACGTGTTAAATTATTTATTCCTATTGCTCTGCCATCACCCGTTTTCTTTTCTCAATGAACTGTAAGTGTTCCTTTTGGGTGCATGTTTTGGATATTTCCTCCTTTGTAGCCTTTGATTCACTTTTTTCTCTTATGCAGTATATTGTTTACACTTTAAGCACGCATTTTGGTGCTTTTGTTTTGCTTTATCTCTTGGTTGCATAATCTTTTTTTCTCTATCTAAAGCGGTATATTGTTCCCTTTTGCAAATAAGTCTCTCTTATAGTTCTTGTAAATGTTGATTTCTTTGTCTTAGTTTTTTTATCTCAAGTTGCTGGCCTTTAAGTTAATTTACACCAATGAACTTTATAGGATTTCCCCTTTTTTGTGAGGTAGTTCAATATATTATTTTATCTTCTCATGCAATGTCCCCGTTCTTCATGAATTCTTAACTGCGACAAGTTTGTTATTAAACTATTTTATTTATTGCAGATATTCTGGGCATTTTCAATATACTTGGAGGCTCTTGCTATTCTTCCCCAATTAGTTTTGCTACAACGGAGTGGAAATGTGGATAATTTAACTGGGCAATATGTCTTGTTTTTAGGGTATGCCTAGTTTTCATTCGTTGACTATTAGTATTAGACAACTTCGGTTTGTAATTCAAAAGGTTTTCAACCTTGGCACCAATTATCGGTAGTGTAATATAGAATATGTTCTTTGCATGAAAATTATATAGTTTTATCCTGTTTCATTTTACTTTAGCCCTTTCCAATGCCTTCTGCATCAACTGCATTGGTAATAAATTGCAGTGATTGCCTTCCTTATTTGTTGCTAATCCAACCTTTTGGCTTAGCCATGGAATACCCAGATTGGAGGTGTAAAATAAACTGAAGTAGTTAGCATTGGGATTTTAGTTGCTAAACATATTTTAATTTGATTGGTGTCCAAATATGGTTGCATGTGCGCTAGTTTGCCCTTGTTCAACCTCGATTGTTCTCTTGTAGAGAATATATATTACATATAAGTGATGTATTTATGAAACAAAAATTGTTTCTGCAGGGCTTATCGTGCATTCTACATTCTTAATTGGATTTATCGATATTTTACGGAGCAACATTTTACTCGATGGATAGGTGAGAGCCTAAGAGCAATGTTACCCGATGTGTTTATTTATCTCCGAATGTTGATATTGATTCTTGACTTGTGAATATTTTTGTTGGTTTTTAGCATGCGTCTCTGGTATTGTCCAAACAGCCCTCTATGCAGATTTCTTCTACTATTATTTCATCAGGTAATTACTATCCTTTATATATATATATATTGATTTTGAACTCTCTTACAACGTCTCTGGTATGTGTGAAAACTGTTATCTTTTGCTTGGCAGTTGGAAAAACAATGCTAAACTGCAGCTACCAGCTTGATCCGAGAGAAGTTCTTTTTTTCTTCAGAGAAATCGAAGTTATGGAGCAAAGGTAGTGTTGGAACGGCATCTGTCGCAATTGTTTTTTTCTTTTGATACTTTGAAGAGGAAGAGGAGAATTCATTATATATATATATATATGTAGATATACAGATAGGGAGATATAGTTATGAACAAAATTAGTAGATGTATTTCATCAGCCTTGCCTATCCCCGTTATTAATTGTAATGAGTGAGTATTGAGTTTGTAAAGATACTATAATGATTGCAATGGGGGAAGGTGAAAAATGAATAGAGGCACAGCCAGCAGTGTGGTTGGGAGTTGGGAGCTGGGAGTTGGGACTTGGGAGGGGAGGTGTAGTGTTCCTTGTTCATTTTCATTCGAGCATAAGTCGGAAAATTTTGATTTAATTGGTCCATCCATTCTGTTAAGTCGATTTTGGTTAATTCAGTTTTTGTGGTTAAATAAGTTAAGGTTTCAGTTAGAATGGCTTTTTTTTTTTTTTTTTTCTTTTTGAATAAGCTGGTGGGTAATATAATTATTGCTGTTGATGGAGGAATATGAAAGCGCCCAGAAGGTAGTTTAAAAGATAGGCCCATGTCCAATAACGAATCCTATTCTGGCAAATACAATATCGTGGCAACATCATTTCAGTCATGGTAAAGTTTTTACAATATCGTGAAGCTTTTTAACTAAATTTTTTTTTAAATAAAATTGAATTTAAAAATTTTGTAAATATTGAGAATTAAATTTATTAAATATTTTAAAATTTAAATTAAAATAAAATTTTTATAAATATAAAAAATTAAATTTCTTGAATATTTTATATTAAAGATTAAATAAATAGAATGGGTAAAAAAAAAAAAGAGGGATTAAATTGAAAGAATTAATAAGTGAATAATTAAAATAGAATTAAACGCATACGAGAGATGAATTTTAAATTGAGAAACTAAATTTGAACTTCAAACACTATTTAAGTAGGTCCAGACAAGATTACACCCCATTCTATGTACATTTTTTTTAATGGAAAGTTAGTAATATTTTATCATCTATTCCGATCATATCCTATCCTAATATCCTAGTAGTAATATACTATTATTTAAAAATAATTATATATTTTAATTTTGAAAAGTTGCATGATACTGCATATAATAATACAAAGATTTTCAAATTTCTCGAAGGTTGGCCCGCCATTTGAATACAAAATATTTACTAATTTAACTTCTTCTTTTTTTAAATACAACAATACCACTAATAAAAATTGTTTATTATAAATTAATTAATTAGGTGTAATGATATTTTTAAAAAGAAAAAACAAAATCAAATTTAAAAAATGATATTGTTAGACATCCACGAATTTTAAACATAAATTATAAAATGACATATAAAATACCAAAAAAATTGCCACACACATTATTACCGGACAATTCATTTAACTCAAGCTCATGATGTGAATATAAAGATGAATACTATTGACCAGTTAACCAAACCTTGAAGTTCATTACAACCATTATTTGTATATTATGAAAATATTATATTTTTTAGTTTTTCTAAAATTTGTTTTTAATTACATTTATTATGCATAGTAATAAGAGAATATTAAATGTCATTATATAATTAATTATCGATATTATATAATTAATTATCGATATTATATGAATACAAATTAATGTTAATACAGGGATATTAAAATGTGTGATGAAATATAAGTTTGATGCTCTAATTAAATAAAAAAGATTGAAGAAATAAAAATTGACAGCCAACGCCAAATCAAGGCTGAAAAGCTGGATAATGGCAGACAGTAACGGAGGATGAAGGGAGGCACCTCTCCTCCTTACTCAAATCAAAGATATGAATCGTCACTTTCAACATTTTGTACCGTGTACTATTTTATTTTTAAAATCTGAACTAAATCTTTTACATCTCAAATTCATTAATGTAAAATTTCAAGCTTAATTTTTATTAATTATAAATTTTAGTGCTTAAATTTAGTAATTAAATCTAATTTGATTTCTAGATTTAAAAATTATAAATGTGATAAAATATGAAATATGAGAAATTGTTTTATAGATCATTTTCAAGTTTCACTATATTATCTATATCTCAATTATTTAATGATATTATCGTAAATTTTTTTTATTTTATTAAAACATAATTTTTATTTTTTTATCTTGAACCTTGAGTCTCGAATTTCGAACCATAAACTCTAAATCCTAACATGGAACTCTGATGAGGATTGAGCTTGAGAAGAAAAGAATTGAAGAAATTTGAAGAAAGAAGAAGAAGAATTACAGAGAAAAAGAGAGATTCAAATTTAAAAAAAGACAGATCTGTATAATTTCATAACTGTCAAACCACAATCTGTTTGGCTAATAAAGGAAGTACAACGGCTAATAGATGTATAAAATGCATCGTATAGTTAAACATAAAACGCAACGTTATCTAATAGTACTCCTACGCACTGTTTCATTAATACTACTACTTAACAAAAATATAATAGAATTATACCATAACAAATACTCCCTCCCTCAAAAAGATCCTTGACCTCAAAGATCAAAGTCAGGATATTTATGATGAAAATCAGTCCATTTTTCCCAAGTGGAGTCTTTAGGAAAGGTGTTAGCCCATTCCACAAGCACCTCTATCACAGGTTGATTGCCTCTATTCACCATTCGACGATCCAGTATACGAATTGGTGTTTTTACCCAAGCTCCTTCTCCATTAGTAGATGGTAAAGTAGCAACAATAGGAGCAGTTCCAACACGTTTCTTGAGTTGTGAAACATGGATTATAGGATGAATACGAGCTTCAGGAGGAAGGATAAGTGTATAAGCTATCTGTCCCTTTCAAGCAGCAACTAGATAAGGACCAAAGTAACAAGGAGCAAGTTTTTGGTTACCTCGCTTTCAAATAGAATGTTGCCTGTACGGCTACAGTTTCAAATAAACCAAATCCCCAACTTGAAACTCCCTTTCTGACATTTTCCTATCAACCATGCTTCTCATCCTATCTTGAGCTCTCTTTAAGTGGAGCTTTAACATATCATGAGCCATTTCTCTATGTTGCAAGCTTCTATCCACAACAGTAACTTGGGATGCTCCTACCAATTATGGTAAATGATCAGGTGGCTCTTGACCATAAAGAGCCTCAAATGGTGTTGTTCTAATAGCTGAATGGTAGGTGGTATTGTACCACCATTCAGCCAAGGGAAGCCAACATGACCATTCTGAAGGACGTTCTCCAGTCATGCAACTTAAGTACCCCTCCAAGCATCTATTCAAGACTTCTATTTGACCATCAGTTTGGGGGTGATAAGCCGTGGACAAATGCAATTTAACCCCCAAATGCTTAAACAAAGCTTGCCAAAAAGAATTCACAAACACCTTGTCTTGATCAGAGATTATATATTTCGATACCTCATGTAGTTTATAAACATTTTTCAAGTCCTGTTAAGCTACCTGTAGAGCAGTAAAAGGATGGGACAAGGACAAAAAATGTCCATACTTTGTAAGTCTATCCACTACCACTAGGATAGTGTCTCTGCCCTACGATACTGGCAACCCTTCAATGAAATCGAGACTTACAACTGCCCAAGCTCTCCCAAGTATTGGTAAAGGTTGTAACAAACCAAGATAAACAGACTAGTCATATTTACACCTTTGGCAAATCTGACATTCCTTGACCCAACGTTTCACATCTTTGGAGAGCCCTTTCCAATATAATAATCTGGAAAGCCTATGTCTGGTAGCATGCACCCCAGAGTGTCCCCCCACTGCCTCTCTATGGAATAAGTCAAACAATAGTTTCCTAGGGGTTGCATCTTCTCCCACCACAATCTTATCCTTTCTTCTCAACACTTGTCCATCCCAAGTATATTTAGCATGCAACTGAGGATCCTTCTCTAAATTAGTGCATATTTGTTGCAACTTAGCATCAACATGACAAGAATTAATAACATGCTCTCATACTTCTGACCAAGCTATACTACTAACATAATGAAATAGTTTTACTTCAGTTGATTGTTCTTTCCTCGATAGAGCATCAACAATAGTATTTTGATTCCCCCTTCGATACACCACTGAGTAGTCATAACCAAGCATTTTGACCACCCATTTCTGTTGGTATGGTGTGATAGCCTGTTTATCAGTTAGAAACTGCATACTTTGATGGTTAGTCGTTATGGTAAAATGTCAGCCAAACATATAAAGGTATCACTTTCTGGCTGCCAGCAGAATAACCAACATTTCTTTGTCATATATGGACAAAGTTTGGTGTTTAATGCCTAAACTCTTACTAAAAAATGCCACATCTCTGCCTTTTTGCTGTAAAATAACACCAACTCCATAACCACAGGCATTAGCTTCCACACATAATTTCTTTTTGAAATCAGGAAGTATCAACACTGAAGCACCAGTAACAGCCTGTTTAAGCTAAACAAAAGCCTCCTGCTCCTTTTCAGACCAAGTTCAAACAACTCCTTTCTTCAACAATACTGTTAACGATCTTGCTATGACACCATAATTTTTTTATAAATCTCCTATAATACCCTGAAAGTCCCAAAAATCCCTTTAACTCCTTCACTGAAGTAGGTGTTGACCAATTCAAAACTCCATCCACCTTAGAAGGATCATAAAAATAATATCATGTTTTATAATGTGGCCTAAGTATTCAACTTGTAAAGTGCCAAAACTACATTTACTCATCTTGGCAAATAGTTGATTTTTCCTTAGAATGGTTAGAACTTCTCCTAAATGATGTAAATGTTCTACCCAACTAGCTGAGTATACAAGGATATCATCAAAAAACACCAAAACTATTTTTTTTAGTAGTTGCTTAAAAACACTATTCATCTGTAACATCCTTACACCCAGTTCACATTTATAAACCCGGTATAAGAGTATTACATACAGTGTCAGAGAATTAATACAAGTATAACAAAATTTTCTTTCAAATAATGTGTAATTGAACCGCTTTACTCAAAATATCACAAAATAATCAATATAATGAAAATCGAAACTTAAAACCAGTTTGAAAATAATGAAAATGTAATTTTTACTCAAAACAGGGCAAATATCGATACCACTATAAAAACATTGATACCTCTGTTCTAAAATCAATAAATATAGCCGAAAACTTAGTAATAATCCCCTGAAACAACTTAAAAACTTCCCCAATATTTCAAATCAGTCCAAAACACAATTTTAACCATCTCATTCAATTCATGTAAAATTTCAAAGCAACATTGATAATCCATTCATTAGAGACACATAGGTATACCATTTGTACATGACATTTCACACAAAATAAATATACATTGTCTTGCAATCTTCCGATGTTGATGTGATTTAATGAGAGGCACCTAATCCAACCTTAACTTCACGGAGGTTTTATACCTACGCGTTGAAATAAACGCGTTAAGCCGGTGAAGGATTAGTAGGTACTACAAGAGTCATTAATCATTCATATTTTAATCACACATTTCAAACTCATTCATATAATTATTAATTCATGTAAAATACATACCTTTTATGTGTTTAAGTTACAGTAGTGTTATGAATTCACATATTCTTCCTCATTTCACATTTTAGCCGTTCCAATCTCTTAGCTTACTTAGTTTTATCATTCTTTGATTTCTTATACATATATTGTACTTACCTTTCATGTGATTATCATTTCACTTACCTCAATGTTACAATTTGCACATTCTTTCTTTTTCACATTATTTACCCTATAAACAAGACTTAGACCTTGACGGATACACAGATCCAACCAAACACACCAGAATGACACTCAGTACCTCATCGGATAGTTCGAAGCAATAAAGTGACACCCAGTGTCTCATCGGCCTAGCTGAAGTAAAGTGGTACCCAGTACCTCATCGAATCTATCCGAAGTAAAATAATGACACCCAGTGTCTCATCGAGTCGAGGTCGAAGTATCCCTAAACTCTTCCAATCCTATGGCATGCCAACTATATCCAATTCAGCTTGACTAGTTAATAGGGATTTTCAATTTATAATTCATATCACTTTTAATTTCAATTCCAATTTCACTTTCACTTTTGATCACAAATCATTCAAATTCAATTCAAATATACATATTCATGTATTTCTCACCTTTGTTTCCTCAAATAAATCCACAATTTCACCAATTAATCACACAATCAATCTTACTAATTAACCACGTAATATTTCACACATATATTTTTCTCACATATTTATCATCATATGCCTCTTACTTTTATTTTCACATTAATTTTCAAAGCTGTCCACTTGCGTCACAGTCACTAAATTATTTAAATCTTGAGCTAAAGAATTCAAAATTATAATCCGCTTGATTTTTCTAAAACTAGACTCAATCATATTTTTACCATAAAATTTCCAGAATTTTTAATTTAGCCAATTTGTACAGTAAATTCTTTCAATTTACCCCTTCTCTGTTGCTTGACAGTTTTGACCTTTCTTCACTAAAAATTAATTATCTTTTAGTACTGGAATCCAATAATGTTCCCGTCTGTTTCTTTTGAAAATAGACTCATTAATGATTCAACCATATAAAACTAGTATATTTACTTTTTTCTATGATTTTTCAAAGATTTTTCAAAGTCAGAATAGGGGAACCCAAATCCACTCTGACCTTGTTACACTAAAACTAGTATATTTACTTTTCTTTCGCTGTTTCTTCCATATGAAACTATATTCAATAAGCTTTAATTAAATATTTAATTCAACTCTTAACTCTTTTTATACAATTTTTTGTGAATTTTCGAAGTTAATCCTCTGATTCTGTCTAATCTGTTTTAATGAGAATACTTCCTTTCTCATGTTTCTTTATACTAAATTTCATTCAATCATACATAATTAACATTTATAATTAAACATATTATTTTTATCATAATTAATCATATATGTTAAAATTATAAACACTTTAACTTAATTAATTTTAAACCTTTTAATACTTGTAGATAATTTCTTCTCACTCCATGGCTTTCACCTTTCCTTTTCCTTCAATTTGGTCCTTCTCCTTCTTTTCTTTCTCTTCAATTTCATACAAAATACATATATTCACATTAAAATCATTCTAACATATCATAATCTATATTTCTAAACCAAAACTAACATGTATTTAAAGAGGAGTTTAGTTTTCTTACCTTAATCACTTGTATTCAATACTAATTCCCATTTTCTTTCTCCTCTAAGATAAGTATGGATGCATTTCTTTTAACAAATTGATAGCTACTCCACTTCTCTATTAATTTTATTCACTAATCTTGAAGAAATTTGGAAAAAACTAGCTTAATTGGTTTGTATTTGGTGAAAAAGGACTAATTTGTAAGAAAAGCAAAAGTTGAAATGATGGAAAAATGGTGGCTAACGTGAAGCACCATGGCTGATGGCTTTTATAGCCTTTTCATCATTTCTTTTCTTCATTTCTCTAGATTTTTCTATCAATTTCTCTTTATAAAAATATCTTTCTTTAATAATGGTAAATTTGCACTTTTAGTCCTTGGGCCTTCCAACTTTACACTTTGGCTCAAAACTTTGCCTCCAAAAATATCTTCCACCAAATTATTCTTTTGCCCCTCCTTAATCAATCTAATTCCCATGATGACTCATAATTCAATTTGGATAAATTGTTATTTAGTCATTCCTCCTTTTTCACAATTATTAATTAATCCTTAAATTTTCTTAATCTTCTTATTTTAGCTACATATTCTAATTCTTGACTCCTTCCCTATACTATTCCAATTCTGGTTCAAAAACGCGGATGCTGCACCATCAAAGCTTGGAAACTTGAGAGTGCATTGGTTAAGCCAAAAGGTATTACCAAGAACTCATAGTGCCCCTCATGAGTTCTAAGAGCAGTTTTATGAACATCTCCTTCCCACATTTTGATCTGGTGATAACCAGACCTCAAGTCCAACTTAGAAAAGTATACTGTTTGCCCCAACTCATCCAATAATTCCTTAATCACAGGAATTGAAAATTTATCTTTCACAGTAAGTTGATTCAATTGTCTGTAATCTACACATAATCTCCAACTACCATCTTTCTTTTTCATCATCACAATTGGTGAAGAAAAGGGACTATTATTGTCTCTAATAATTCCAGCATCCATCATCTCCCGCACAAACCTTTTTATCTCATTTTTCTGAACCATAAGGTACCTATAAGGCCGTATTTTAACCACTTGACTTTCATCCTACAAGGGTATCTTGTGATCCTATAATCTTGCAGGTGGCAACCCTTTTGGCAATTGGAAGACATCTCCAAACTCAAACAGCAACTCTTCTAGATCATGTGAAAATTCACCCTTAGGCAATGTCAGGCCAACTTGCATAGAACTGGTCATCAATACAAGACCAAGTCTCATCCCATTAATTGTCATACACTTCAACAACTTAATTCATGAAAACACATGCAATACACCAGGCTTAATACCTTGCAAAGTACAAGCCTCTCCCATATAATCAAATTGCATTATTAAAGATGCAAAATTCCATATAATTAGTTCAAGAGAATGAAGCCATTGGACTCCTAAAACCATATCACAACCCTTAATAAGAAGAACCATAAAGTCAGACACAAATTGATACCTTTGAGCCTCCCACTTCACTAATCTAGAAATTCCATTAGTGACCAACTGTCTACCATCAGCTATTAACACCCTTAATTTGCAAGCTAAATCAACAGACAACCTTGCTTGTTTCACCAACTTACTGTCTATGAAATTATGAGTGCTGCCCGAATCCATCAGAATTACCACCTCATATTGACCAATCTGAGCGACAAACCTCATGGTATTATGACCTTGAGATCCTGTCAAAGCATGTAAAGACAGAATAGGAGATCCTGATTCTACTTCTGGCTCACCTCCTTCCAGTTTTTCATGACAACCTTGATACTTATCAGAATTGGAGCTCTTCAAATCACTTTCTAACTCCCTTGAAAATTCCACCACCAATTGATATAATTGAGATTTATCACATTTATGTCCTGGGGTATACCTAGTTAAGCACAAAAAACACAACCCTTTTTCCTCCTGTCTTCCAATTCTGCTTGAGATAAAGCTTTAACTGAAGGTTTAAAATTACTAGGACCATAAGTATTGGTAACATGAGACTTTTTCCCTTTTACTGGCAACAAAGGCTTAGTAACTCTAGCACTCCTAACCACATTAAAATTTTTCTTCACCACAGGTCCTATGATATCCTCTACTTCTATTGCACTGTTAAATACCTCCACTAAGGACATAGGCTTAAACAACCTTAAATACTGACCTATATCAGGAGACAGATTATGCACAAAAATTTTCAAAGCATAAATCTCAAGTAAGTGTAGTTGATTCAGAAGACTTACAAAATGGTCTTAATACTGCTCAACAGTACCAGTTTGTTTTAGTGCAACTAGCTCCGCCATTGGATCTAGATGTTTGACGGAGCCAAACCTCTCCTTCAAAGCTCCTATATTCATATCCCAGGATAATTGATGAATTCCTCCATGCTTTTACGCAAAGAAATGATGCCATTCCAGAGCCCTCCATTCCAAATTCAACATCACCAATCTCACCTTAGTAGCATCATCTACATTCTTAGCCTCAAAATACTACTCAAACTTAGAGCACCACCCCCGAAAATCATTGCCATCAAACCTTAAACAATTAACTTGATATAACCCCTTCTCAAACTCTCACCTGAACCTGCTCAAGATTGAGATCTCGTTTGTCCTAAATCTATCCTTGGTGATAATGCAAAACCAGGAGGAGTGCCTAGAAGACCTTTGCCCTTGCCAGAAGTAACATTATGAACAGTAGCTGAAGGAGGAGGAAAATACTGATAAAAAAATGAGTGAAGTTTCGACCTCACCTTTCCTCGAATCTGATGAATTTCACTCTTCACATCCTCCTTAAACTCTTTAAGACGCAGATCCAACTTCGCGTCACGCTTAGCCTCAAGCTTGCTGTTCATTCAAGTCATCTCATTTTGCAACAAGCTCAACTCCTTCTGTAATCGAGTTGTAATTCTGTCATTCATCATAAGGATCTTAAAGCTCTGATACCTTTGATGAGGATTGAGCTTGAGAAGAAAAGATTTGAAGAAATTTGAAGAAAGAAGAAGAAGAAATATAGAGAAAAATATATATTCAAATTTAGAAGAAGACAGATCTGTGTAATTTCATAACTGTCAAACCACAATCGATTTGGCTAATAAAGGAAGTAAAACGACTAATAGATGCATAAAACGCATCGTATAGCTAAACATAAAACGCAACGTTTAACTAATAGTACTCCTACGTACCGTTTCATTAATACCGCTACTTAACAGAAATATAACAAAATTATACCATAACAAACTTAAACTTAAACCTTAAACCCTGAACTTTTATTGTTATATTGATATTGTTATTGTTTCCAGATATCTCAATTGATGAAATTCGAAGCAATTGCCCTCTTTTGATAACTGCCTGAAAGAACCGCTTCAAATAATAAAGATTGTTCTATTCAGATTTTGAGACGAAGGAGTGCCCTGTCTATATCAAGATTGCAATCAAATATGTCGAAAATTTTCGCGGGTTATCTAAACTATATATAGTCTAGAGTCCAGGAATAATTGAAAAAAAATATGAAAAATATTATGCTGATAAAAAATGAGTGACAAAAAAAGACAGAAAAGTTATCATTATGTTTATCATTATGTTATAAGAAAGAAATCCACTTGTTTAGTTCTTTAGTTCTTAAGGAGCACAAAAGAAAGGATAAAAGGGGAGGGGCCAAACCCTAACTATGAACCCCAAACTCGAACCTTGAAACTCGAGTTTAAGGTAAAAATTTATCAAAATTATGTGTCAATGACAAGAAAAAAAAATATTCAAATATCATTAAATAATTAAAAACAAATATATAAACGATGTGGTGGGAAGGGTTTATAAAATAATTTCTCTTGAACTAACATGACATCAAATTTTAACAAATTTAAATTCAAAGATTAAAATAAATTGGTAAACATTTCAAATCATTTATAAACTTCACATCATATTTAAATTGATATTATGTTTTAATGATAAAATGAATAAATTAATTTTCATTTGCTAGATGAAAAAGTAAATTAATTATTTTATTAAAAAATATCGTCTATTTTAATAATAAAAATAAATAAATATTTTAATAGAAAAAAAATCAATTTACTTATTAATTTTATATACAGATACTATTATATCCATTTTTGAGTAAATGGTTCATAATACTTTTACTTTTTTTAAGATGAAATTTTTTTACTAAGGAAAAAAAAACTTTTAAACTTGTTTTAAAATAATAAAACAAAAATAGAGGAGATAGACAGTAATATCGTCCCTTGCTCCCTCCCATGTTTTGCCTCTGCATGCTGCTGCACCGCTTGCTCCTTTCTAGGACTACTACTGCTTGTGAATCTGGTCACTTTTTCTATTAATAAAAAACTTATGAAAATGTAAGCTTCCATAGCTATAAAGAAGACACACACAGAGGCAGCAGATTTGATAAAAAAAAAAGAAATAGCACATGGGTACCTCTGCAAATTGGCTATCTGTCAATGTCTCTGAATTCTGAATCACGTCACCATTAATTACCTTTACTTCATGGTAACAATAGATGCTTTCCACTGGCTTCAGATTTCTACTCCTTTCTAATTTTAGTCGCTTGCATTTAATTTAAGTCTCCTTTAGCATTATATGTGAAACCTGGTCCAAGTCTTACTCATTTATTGCATCTCTTCATAACTCAAATGGTTGTTTGGACACTAATTTTGTTTTGAGGAGGGATGGGTAGAATAATTGTTATGTTACTTGTCATTGTCAATATTTGATTGGGTTTTGATCTATAATTTATAAGATTCATATTTTGAGTTCACGCATAAAGTATTAGCATATTTTTATGAAACTGCACGATGTAGATTTACATTTTTATAAATAGAAAACATGTTTTAACCCTATGAAGAATAATGGTTCATATTTGCTGTGAAAAAAGAGAACTATAACATTTCTCACTTAAAGTAGATTTTGTTACCCAAGTGGTATTTAAAGTTTTGAATTTATCTCATTTTACACTTAAAAACGATACTAATCAGTAAAAATGTGACACATGATATATATTTATTGAACGTAGTATACTTTTTGAGTAAAATGAAATAAAATTAATGATTTAAATATTATTTTTGACAATAAAAACTTTAGGTACCTAAATGAGAAAATCAATATAATTTAAGTT
This sequence comes from Kokia cookei, assembly GCA_039519145.1. Classification (NCBI taxonomy): domain Eukaryota; kingdom Viridiplantae; phylum Streptophyta; class Magnoliopsida; order Malvales; family Malvaceae; genus Kokia; species Kokia cookei. Next base: position 43,353,032 of record CM076907.1, read on the forward strand.
AATTTTATAATTAAATCTAAAAGGAAAAACAACAAAACAAAACAGTGACCTAATTCCTAGAAATGGTGAAGGTGTAGTGCAGTCAACCATGTCTGCCCAATGTCTCTTAACTTCTAGACTCCATGTCTCCTTTTGATTTTTCTTACAACTTGGTCCTACATGTACTCACCTTCTCTTCTCTTTTCCTAATTTATTTGTATTCTACTAAATTTTAAAATACTTTAATATCTTTTTTTGAAATTTTAATATCTAAAGATGATCCAACTATGGTATTTGTCTTGTATATTTATATTTTATTTTTAATTTTAAGAATATAACTCTTTACTCTTTTGATTTGATAATTAAAATAAACTGATAACACCGTCAAAGAATTTTATTTATTCGATTAAGTGATTTTTTTTAGAAGAATGTTTATACAGTCCATTTAAAACCACAAGAAAGGCAATGCAAGTAAAAAAATAAAGGGTAAATTACATTTTTAATTATTAAATTAGGAGCAAGTTTTTATTTTGATCACTTAATTAAAAAACAGTTACGATTTAGTTATTGAACTTTTCATATGTTTTCATTTATGTCATTAGGCTGTTAAAATGGATGTTATATGACTTTCTTTATACTACCTGTATCAATCGAAAGCTCTATTTCTCATTCTCTTATACAATTCTTTTTTTTTTTTTTGGTAAGAAGAAAATAACTTAGGCTAAAGGTATAACGAGCCTAATCACCAATAGCTTTCGTAGATAATGCGTGATGAATGTTTGCTTCCAAAATCCGTCGCAAAACGATATATGGATCATAAAAATTAGACAACTGATCCAAATTACCTCTAGCCTCCTTTGTCATACGGTCTGCAACTCTGTTACTATCTCTAGAGATGAGACTAATCCTCACTTGCCAATTTTTAGAAGTATGAATCAATTTAACTTCAGCAACATTATTTATACAATTCATTTTTTTTTGTGAAATAGTTTCAGACGTCACAAATTTACGAACCAATATTCAATCAACTTTTTTATTCAATCTCCAATATTAACCATTAGATCGATTTGGATCTAAGGTACATTTTAAACATATAATGACGTGACCAATTGTTTTCATTTTAAAATGCTACGAAATTTAATTTAATGAAATTTTCTTAAGAATAATAAAAAATGATAGATTTAAATATCAAAATATTATAGGGATTGGAAGCAGAATTAGACATTTAGGGATGAAATCAAAGTTTTATTACTCTATTGAGAAGAGAAACAAGGTTTAATTTAGTAAAAACTTTTTCATCCAACTTAAATTTTTCATCTAAATATTTCTGCCTCCGGGTATATTTATTTGCTATTAAAGTAAAAATAAAAATAATATAAAATTAAATATGGTCACGTGCATTGAAAATAAACGAAAGTCTAAAGAAGCCGATTAACATAATTTATGTTAATGCAATTCCACCATGGAACTTGCCTGTCATTGTGCATCTTTTTTGTTTCTTTATTTCCCGCCTTTTAAATCCTATTTTTCTCATGTTTTTTTCAACCCACCACCGTCTCCGGCTTCAATCTGCTAGTCAAATTTGTTCTCTTTGTTCCTTTTCAAACATATAATCTTTTTTTTTTACGCTCACAGTCACATTAATTCACTGGAAACAATGAAACCCAGATCGGCTCTCAACAATGACACCCATAATGAGAGCAAACTAGCAAGAACATTCCGAAGGGTCATCAACTTAAGAACCGCTTCGAAAATCGCTTCAACCAATGGGGTCGGAATCGGAACTTATTCCCATGGCGACGACGGCTCCGACGTTAAGCGAAAAGCTGGTTTAGAAGCTCTAATAGCCATGGTTTTCGCTAGTGTTACTTCCATCAAAGCTGCTTACGCCGAGCTGCAAATGGCTCAACATCCTTACGACGGTGAAGCTATCCAAGTTGCCGACCAAGCTGTCGTGGAACAACTCAAGGTTCTGTCAGAGTTGAAACACAAGTTCTTAAAACAAGACCTTGATCTTTCACCTCAAGTTACTTTAATGCTTGCTGAGATCCAAGAACAACAAAGTATGATGCGAACTTACGACATCACAATCAAGAATCTAGAATCTGATATCGAAGAAAAAGATTCATCCATTGATTTACACCATAAACAGCTCGAACATTGCATTGCTTTCAACAAATCCATGGAGAAGAAGCTAAGCGAGACCGGGCCATTGTTTATGTTTGATAATATCCAGTTCACAAAGTTGAATCCAAGTCACTTCGTTCAAGTTTTACACTGTGCTTTGAAATCTGTTCGTAGTTTCGTGAGGTTGATGATGAAGGAAATGGAGTTAGCAAAATGGGATATTGTTGCAGCTACTAAAGCCATTGAACCTTCAGCCATGCTTGCTAAACAAAGCCATGCGTGCTTTCTGTTTGAATCTTTTGTGTGTAAAACAATGTTACAAGGCTTCGATTCTCATGATTTTAATGGCTTAAAAGGTCTCCACCCTGAGCAGTATTTCAATGCATTCAAAACCCTGAAATCTGCTAACCCGAAATCGTTTTTAGTTCAAAACCCGAAATCTGGTTTTGCTAAGTTCATCAGAGACAAGTACCTTAAACTTGTTCATCCCAAAATGGAATGTTCATTTTTTGGGAACTTGAACCAACGTAAAATGGTTATCTCCGGTGGGTTTTCCGATACGGCTTTTTTCATGGCTTTTACAGAGATGGGTCGGCGATTTTGGCTCTTACATTGCTTGGGGTTGTCGACGAGTGACCAAGTTTCAGTCTTTCAGGTAATGAAAGGTTACAGATTCTCCGAGGTTTACATGGAAAATGTTAGCGAAGAATCTCTTTTCATCGATGAAATCGTCGACGGTGCCGATGTTGATGTTAGAGTCGGTTTCACGGTGGTTCCCGGGTTCAAGATCGGTAAAACTGTGATACAAAGCCAAGTTTATTTGTCTCCGGTGATTAGTCCGGTGAGTTAAATGTATAGTATAGTACTTCATTATTAGATGGAAACACGTTAAGATGGTGTTATTCAAGCTCGAACTGGTACACGCGCCGCTCTGGTAAGGGGAGCTAAGTGCTATTTTCAAGTGGAGTTTAACTTTAGTTTTCCACTTGAGGAGTGCAGTTATCTCCCATGTTATCGGGAAGACAAAGCGGAGCGTGGGGTGGCGAGTGAGATTTGATCCACACCCATGTGGGACCCAAGGGGAAAATGGAGTAGGTAGGTTTTGGCATTTTTATTTTTTTTCAAGCTAAAAATGAGTCTTATTTTTATATTTATAAAAAAAACCTTACTGTTAATATAGTTTATATTATTGTAGTAGTGGTAGTGGGATGCGACTCTTGGAATGTTAACTTGTCCCCCAAAATATCAAACACTAGTATTGCAAGTTGCGTTTATATAAATATTTTATTTGGTAAAATTATAAAATAAAGATTAAATTTTGACAATAATACTATTAGTATAGTTCGATCTAATTAATATACAAGATTCATTCATTTATGGTTCAACTGTATCAACATTACTTGTTGATATTAATATTTTTCAAAATATTTTAATAATTTTTTAATTAAATTAACATTTAATTGATTAATGATATTAATTTAATTAAAAATTTCATATAAAAATTAACACACTCTAAATAAAAAAAATTAAATGACAAGTATGTTTATAAAAAAAATTTATATGACAAATATGTTTATAAAAAGCTCATAAGAAAATCAAATGATATTTTGGTTATTCATGGTAAGAATTAAACGATATTTTGGTCGAATCATTACTTCGAGTTTATTAGTCAAATCTTTAAATAAAAACTTGTGGATGATTCAATGACTTCAATAAAAACTTTTGAATAATTCAATGATCACTTCGTAGCTTTTTAAAATCGAGTAGCCATCAGTGAGTATAGTTTACTCTAACCTTAAATCATTGAAGAAGTAAAACATTTGGATAAGGGACTAATTTGATAAAAAGAAGTAAAGGGGCTAACAGCATAATCTAACCTTTTATAATTGAAGTAAAACTTTTGTTCAAGAGGAAGAAACCGATCGATCCTTGATAAGCAAAGAGTACCTTCGAAACGTTTTTTGGTAATTGCATAATTTTAGCAACAAGTTCATAGTTGTTTCAGCCATTGCAAAAACCCTCACCGCATCAAACAATCATGAATCTAAGCATAGAAAGAAAAAAAAGTCACAAATATTTGTGTAGAATTTTTACAGATTCAACAAAGCACAGAAGGAATGGATCCCAACAGATATAAAACACTCCAAAAAGAAAAAAAATTATAAAATGACATTTGAATATGTTCATTTCAACAGGATGATTTTTCAGCCCAGCTGAGAAACCTTCTCATGTTACCACCACCACCACCAGAAGTGAAACTTTCATCATTTTGTGATATTAATGGGTATACTTCTCTGACTGTACTGCATTTCAATACACACAATCTACGTTAAACCCTTGTCAATGACCGCACAAACCTTAGTAACATATAGCATCTAGTCAACCGATTTTCTTTCGATCCCATGTCCGTCTCCATGAATCCCTCCCCTTTCTGAAGTTCATGTAAAAAAATGTTCTCCTCAATTCTTCATGAATGTCGTTTTCAATAGAAGTGCAGAAACCGAAATCTATACCCTTCACCATTGGTCAGGCATATGGCATTCTTTTCTCCAAAGTGGCCAAATACGATAACAGGCTCAATGAAATTCGATACTAAGTGGAGGGTGTTTCAAAGGGAGCCTTCTGATTCAGTATCTGTGAAGGATTCGGGGTCTGAAGCTTCTGCAAGAGCTTCGAGCATGTTTAAGACCTCTGCCGGGTCGTCTAAATAATACCTGGCTTTGCTAGGTTTTTGGCCGACAGTGCAGGCAAAAACAGACGTACTTGAGGATAGAATACCACTAGAAATTGCACTGCTGATGATCTCGAACATTTCCTCATCGGATCTGTCATCACCAATGCAGAGAACGAAATCGGCTTGCTTTCCCTTCTCAGACATGGTTGTGAAGATCTTTTCGGCAACCATACCTTTACTTACTCCCTAAAAGCAACAGTGAAAAGTTGATTAAAAGATTAATGAAATTGCATACAAGTTTCGATACATTAACTACACAAAAATGATTAAAAAAAATATATGAAAGCCAATATATTGTATTCATAAAGCTAGCAAATCAAGGTAAAAATACCTGCGGTTTCACTTCAACGATGAACTGGCCACTCTTCACAGCCACAGGTTCATTTGCTAATACACTCTCAAGATGGTCTAACATCTCCTTCGCTTGGCTAGATCCAAAACCCGGGTCTGCATCTCGATGGTGCCAGACCAAAGCACTCTCCTTGGTTTCAATAGACGAGCCATCAGTGGACTCTGTGTACAATTTCATAACAGGCTCTGCTATTTGTTTCCACCCAAATTCACTATTCTGCCCACAAAGTTCCCACTCATCATTAGCAGACCACCTGAAAATATCAACAATTTCAAAGTAAGTCTACTTATCGAAGAATCACTACACAGAAATGAAAGGGTAAAACCGAAACAAAGAAAAGAAAATAACTTACCTCATGAAATAACCATGTTCAGCTGCAATTCCCAGTTTTTTACATGGGGAAAACCACTTGCCTAAACTTTCTCTTCCTCTTCCACTTACAACAAAGACGGTATTCTTCGTGTCACCAGAGAGTGCGTTTATGATCGAGATAACCTCTGCACTCGGTGTCTTGTTATGTGATGTTTGAGGCATAACTGTTCCATCGTAGTCCAATAGTATGGCCCTGTTTTTGGACCTTAGATAGACGGATACAATGTGATCTATAGACAACTTCCTGAAGTTAGGATCTAGAGCTACCACTCTGAAGCCAAAGCTCAAACCAATTCCCCAACATCGTCTTCTGAAATGATCTTTACACGTCCTTTCCATATCTTGGAAGAAGCTTCGAGACCAGAATGCCACATCATGTGAGCTAACGTACCTATAATGCTTCTCGTGGCGCAACTGCTTCTCAGCATCGGCCATAGAGATTGCCTCATTCATTGCCTCTGCAGTTGATTCGGTATTCCAAGGATTTACACGAATTGCACCACTCAATGAAGGGGAACAACCAATGAACTCCGACACAACTAGCATGCTCTTCTTTGGTCCACTTGATTCCGAGGAAGACTCTGATTCAGACACTCCCTGCCGGCCCACAATGTACTCATAAGGAGTAAGATTCATTCCATCCCTCACAGCTGTGACTACAACGCACTCGGCTATAGTGTAATAGGCAAACCTTTCACAAAGGGATACTGGCCTATCAATTAAGACAATCGGTTCGTAACCAGGCTGACCAAAAGTCTCATTAATTCTCTTGCAGCTTGCCTGTATTTCAGCCTGTATGTCCTCAAGATCTTTCCCTCTTCCCCTACTAGGGTTCGCGATCTGTACCAGAACCGCTCTTCCCTGCCACTTCGGGTGCTGTTTCAGCATCTGCTCCATTGCCAACAGCTTCAAATCGATACCCTTAAAGACATCCATGTCATCAACTCCAAGCAATACAGTCTTTCCTTCAAACTGTTGTTTAAGCTCTGCTACTCTCCATTCTTTATCCGCAAGACTCAATACAGACTTAATCTGCCCCATGTGAATCCCGACAGGCATGATCTTTATCCCGATCGTCCTCCCATAGTACTCCACTCCGATATAACCCCTCTTTGACTGATACTCTAACCCTAACATTCGACTACAACAAGACAGGAAATGTCGTGCATAATCATAAGTATGAAAACCAATGAGATCAGAATTCAATAGTGCCTTCATGATCTCTTCCCTAACAGGTAAGGTCCTATATATCTCGGACGAAGGGAATGGACTATGTAGAAAAAACCCCATTCTCAATCTATTGAACCTTCTTCTCAAGAAAGTTGGCAGCACCATCAAATGATAATCATGTATCCAAACATAATCGTCTTCCGGGTTTATAACCTCAATAACCCTTTGAGAGAAAATCTTATTCGCAGTAACATATGCCTCCCATAAAGACCTATCGAACCTTCCTCCATGACTAGCGGAAAACGGAAGCATATAATGGAAAAGCGGCCACAAATGCTGCTTGCAGAACCCATGATAGAACTTTGTCAAAATGTCGGGTGGAAGAAATGCCGGTACACACTTAAATTTATCCAACAAAAGCTGTGAAACATCATCCTGTTCGACTGGATCAACATCGACCTTCAAAGAACCAACATACAAAACCTCCATTTCTTCAGGCAAACCATCTTTTAACTGTAATAACAATGAATCGTCATCCCAACTAAAACTCCACCCTTTGTTATCAGGTCTACGCTTAGCTTTAACCGGGAGTTGATTAGCTACAATAATAATTCTATCCTGAATAGCCGATGACGGTGCATCGGAGGTCACACTATTAGCTTGATCATCATCAAGCTCCGAAATAACCCCGGGAACGGTCATAACCCGCGGCAACCGCTTCTTTTCTCGAGGTTGACCCATTGCCGGGAAATTACCAGACGCTAGATCTAAAAGATTGGTATACGATCTTGACATCATCTTTAACCTCTTTTATTTTGCTTATTAATCTCAACAAGAATCAATCACAAAAACCCTAAATCTGTAGTTGTTTTTGTTTCTCTTCCAAAAGTACTTTTTTAATTTGGCATCACCTGCATTGGGTTTCAACAAAGATATCATCTTTACATGAAAAAAAAGTAACAAGAATCACATAAAACAAAATAAACCCATGAATAAATAAGATCCAAAAATAGAATAAAAAATAAAGCTTACCCCAAATCAAATATCATAATAGAATTCAATCAAAAGGGAACTTTCTTTCAACTAGATGAATTCAAAATAATGGGAGTAAATTAAAAAAATTTGAAACTTTGAAACTAAACTTACCCTTCAAAGCACAAAGTTTTGTGTGATTAATGGGAACCCTTTGGATCCAAATATGAAATTTCTTTTCTTTCTTGTGAAGGGAAAAAAAAATTAGGGTTGTTTTGGGATTGTTTTGGTCCTTTTTATCTCAAAGAGCCACATTTACTACAATTCCCTTCTTTTTTCTCTTTTTTTTTTCTGTCTTTGGAATGAAAAATAAAATAAAATTCATATTTTGAAAAAAGAATATAAAAAAGCAAGAGGATAAGGTCGACCAGTTGATAACCCAGTAATGCCAGCTGGCGCTGTTGTGTTTTTCACATCACGCGCTCTTTCTCTCTTTCCCCGAGGTATTTGCTCACGTGTCTTACAGTAATGTCGCCACGTGTATAATTAGTGCAATCCGATGGCCCCACGCGTCATCTTCGTTAAAAAGTGGAGAAGAACGAATCACATGTTCTTCGTATGGACTGAAACCCTATCCTAACCACTACTGCTTTTACACGTAATGAACGACAAGAGCTTTATCTTACGTGTCACTAAATCATTTGAAAGGAACTTCAACTATCTGTGGCCCGCCGCCGTATTTGAACATAATCTCGTTTTTGCACTTACCCTGTTCACGACATCGCCACGTAATACGGACAAATGTGTTTTGCGGAATAGGTGCTGACATGGAAGTGAATGACGTCACCAGTGAAGTCATAATGGTTAGGTGGCAAGAGATGATTGGAGGAGCTATGTCTCGATTTAACGCTGCGTTTGTCTTTATGTTTTTTTTTTTATTATGACCTTGTGGTTCGGTGAGGTGAGCGGAAACAAGCTTTTTTGTTCCTTTTATTTTGGACATAAAATGTCATTTTCACCCTTGTGAGCATTGGCAGGTAGTGTGGCCGTAGGAATGGAATTTAGAATTAAAATAAAATATAAGGTCTGGACTGAAATTTGTGAAAAAGAAAATAAATGTGGGGTTATAAAATTTAATGTAGGTATGGCCAGACTTTAGACAAGCAAAATTTCAAAACCGAACCATTGGTTCAACTGATAGTAATATTGATTTTCGGTTTGATTTATTTATTTATTTTAATTAAATAAATTAGTGGAAATTTATACAGTTTCTAAAAATAAAAAAAATAAGTTTGATTGATTTTTTTAGTTCAATTCAATTGAGCTAATTGTCTCTACGAAATGATATCTCAACTTATTTTCGATTTAATTGGTACAATTTAAACAACACCTAAACTCGTTGATTTTTATATACCAATAATCAAAGGGAAAAAATAGGTAGATTTAGGGTAAATCAATTCAAGAGTCGAGTTAATCATCCAAGTGAATCAAGTCCGAAGATTCGTTTGAAATTTGAAAAAATTTAGAATGAAAATATAATGCTCGAGAAATAAGTTTGAACAAAAATTAAAAATCTATTTAAAATATAAGTCAAATTCGAATTCAAACATTTAATACTTACCCATATTGTATATTTTTAAGTTTATAATAGATTATATTAAACTATATAATTTATACACATTGAAATTAAATTTAACCTGGTCCATTTTCTGGTAATACCAGACTTTAAAAAATAAATTATATCATGAATATTTTTAATTTAAGATTTGACGAGATTGATGGGCCCATTTTTTTTCTCACATGATGCCTTTTACCTAATTTTCCTTAGTGATGTGTGAGAAAGAATTGAAGAAGAAAAATAACAATTATATAAGAAATAATAATATGAAAAATTCCTAAAAAAAAACAAAATGAGAAATTGAAAAAGAGATGAGAGAGAAATTTGAAAACTGAAGATTCCACTTTCATTTTCATTACCCAAAAAGGAAAAATATAAAGGGAAATACACAATGAAGGGGAGAAATTGGGAAAACATTGCAAAATATGGTCAAAACCTAAACAAGAAAGAGAATAAGGAAGAAGAAAGTCTTTTAGATAGGATCGCCACCTTTTGCTTACCTTGCATTCTCACTTTTCAATATCCACAACCATAATTAATTTTTATTTTTTTCCATAAAAAAAGAGTTAAAATTTGTTGTTGGGTGGGAACAAAATATTTAAATGTAACTTATTTTTTAAGATAATAATATTTAAAATAATTGTTTTAAAAATATTAAAAAATTTTTGATAGTTGATTGAGTCTAATTTTAATTGACATGAGTATTATTGTTTATGTATGAGGACATAGGTTCGAGTTGAGGTGAGTATTCGATCGAGTCGAGTTGACGAATCTCATTTTAGCATCCGAATTCAATTTGAAAATTTTTTTAATCGAATCGAATCAAATCAAAAAATTTCGAGTCGAGTTAAGATAAAATATAAAAGAGTAAAATCATAAAAAAAAATTCTATGAAAAGAGGAAAGTAATAGAGAAAAAGAAGAAGTTAAAGTAATATAAAATTAAAAACTAGGAAAAATAAAAGAGTAAAGTAAAATTATAAAAAAAAAAAATTCTACAAAACTAGAACTTTTAGTAAAATCATAAGCCTGGTTTAACTAAAACTGTTGCAGACAAAGTCAAAGTAAAATAAAATTACAATATTACCTTAAAGCTTAAAGAATCGGTGGAGTAAAAAATGGGTAAAAGAGACATGGGAATTGGAGGGAAAGAATCAAAATTCAAAACGGCAAAAAACAAAAATAGGATGAAATTAAAATTTAAAAAATATAAATTTAATATTTATTAAGACGACGTAATTTTGGTTTTTTTATTCGGATTTTCGGATAACTCAAATTGTGTAAATCATATCCGAGTTAAATTAAAAAATTTAAATTTTTTATTCGAGTTTATCCGAATAACTCAAACTATTTAATTCAAAATTTGAATTTTATTCGCCCCTGGTTCGAGTGCATTAAAGCAATTATATTTTAATTTATGGGTTGGGAATGAATTATCAGTTGATAATTTTTTATTGATAAAAAAGTTAGGAGATGTGTCAAAAAAATTAGGACATTGATTCACTTGCACCAATGTAAAAAAAAGATAGTTTTATATCTTTTATGTTTATTTTTTTGTACTAATAATAGTTTAACCAGTTCGATCACTGATCTGATTACTTAAACAATCAAAATACACCCATAATAAAAATCAACGTAAACTACACTTAATGTCAATAAATTATTAGTAAATTTATGTTTTGATCATTCAATTTCAAAAGTTACAAATGGTCATTGAACTATTCAAAAGTTTTCATATAAGTCATTGAATTATTCAAAAGTTTTTATTCAAGTCATCGAGTTGTTAAGTTCTTTTTTTAAATTAATTAGTGAGCTCCAAGCGATGATTCAATAATTGATATGGTGGATTAGTATCCATCAATAAGTAAAATATCATACCTTGGAGGAAAAACCACCTTATAAATTCATAATATTAAAATAAAATAAAAATGTCTAATTTTAGTGGTGGTGTGAAGCATGGGGATGGGGCCATTAGTAGGGCAACGAAGAAGGTTCGGCGCAGGTCTAAAGGGATTTTGGATTTATCTGATCCAGTGGTAGATGATCAGGGGGTTAAGGTGGTTCAGGTGGAATCTCCGAAGATTTCATGGAAAGAGAAGCTTTTAGGCTCAATTAGAGTGAACGAGTCTTTGTTCTCGGATGAGGACTTTGACTTGCAAGAGAATGATGCTATTATAGTGATGGTGGATGGTATCTTGTCTAATATATTTTCTGATCGAGTCCATCAGTTTATTGCTAAACGGATGGCGAGAACGGCAATTGTGAAGTTGATTGGACGGTCACTGTCTTATACCTCCATGGTTAATAGACTGAAAATCCTCTGGCAAACAAGTCAACCCTTTCAAGTGGTTGATTTGGAAAATGATTATTATTCTGTTAAGTTTGTTGGTGAGGCAGGCTATCACCATACACTCTTGAGAGGACCTTGGACTATTTTTGGCCACTATCTCATGGTTAACCCTTGGTCTCCGACCTTCTCTACCACCCAAAAACAACCTTCCGATCTTTTTGTTTGGGTTAGGCTTCCAGGGCTCCCGGAGGGTCTATATTTTAAAAGCTTACTGAATTTCATCAGTGGTGTTATTGGCCCAGTGGCTAAGATTGATCGCACAACTGACAGCAAGATAAGAGGTCAGTTCGCGAGATTGGCAATGTTTATAAACGTGGAGAAACCTTTAGTTTTAAAAATTCTAATTGATGGTAAGGTTCAACGGGTGGAATATGAGGGTCTTCCCTTGGTGTATTTTGGTTGTTGGCGTTTTGGGCATGCTTGGGAGTTTTGTCACCATACTAATCAGCAAGATGGACAGGAGGGTAAAAAACATACAGAGAAAGTCAAAGAAGGCATGAGATCGGGGGAGATTATTGGTGATGAACCGTTTGGCCCATGGATATTATTAAACGGTGAAAACCTCGTCCTTCTAAGGCTCCGACAACCAATCTTGCTAAGTGTAATGATGGCACGGTGATTAGGGGTTCCAGATTTGAAATCTTGAGCAATAATACAAATGCTTCATTGGGGGCTGAAAATAAGGATTCTTTGGAGGCGATAATTAGGAGGAAATTTAATATGGGTGCAGATATGAGAGGATATTCTGCAGTTAATGGTAGGAAGAAGCAATTAGGTAAAGATAAAGGAAAAGGTATTGCTATAGCAAGTGGGCCAAAAATTAAAGTCAGTGTCCTAAAAGCTAGTAATAGTAATAAGGCAGGGACCATGTCAAATAACCCATTGGATGAAGGGCCTAAAATGGGTTTGAAATTTAGGGATAATGACCAAGGTCCAATTACCTTTACTGCTGTAGGTAATGGACTATACAAATCAAAACATGTAGTTGTTCGATTGAATTCGGGGAAGAGGGTGGATTGAGAAAAAGCTGTTTTGGATGGGCAAGCCTCTTCTGGTGCTAATCACCCTCCAATTACGATCTTTCCTGATGCATCTGATGAAATGGATGTTAGGGAAAACTTTGGACAGGTCCCGTTGGAGGTTGGGACGGGGTTGAACATCTTCTGTCGCTTGATCGTGCAATGGAAAACGTTTTGTCGAGTCTCTGCAAGGACGTTGATCAATACATTGTTATGTTGGGCGAGTCCTTAGAGGTGGCTATGGTTTCGAGCATTGATGCTCGAAGTTATGGTTGTGTGTTTGTTACTTTTTCCTATTGTATTATTTATGTTTCCTTTGTTTAATGGTTTTTTCTAGAACTGTCAAGGTTGTGGTAACCCTCATTTTAGCAAAATAGTATTAAAATACAGGAAAGAATTTGATTCGGACTTGATTGCTTTTTATGAAACCCAAATCAATGGGAAGAAGGCAAATTTGGTGGTTAAAAAGCTTGGGTTTGATAATTCCTTTCGAGTTGAAGCAAAGGGGTTTGTTGGGGGTATCTAGGTATTATGGAAGTCTTCGATTGAGGTAGATATTCTGCGAATTCATGAATAATACATTCACATGAGAGTTAGCTTCTCATCGTGTCATTGAAAATTTCTTTGCACGACTGTTTATGGAAGTCCACACAAAGAGCTTAGAGATAGTTTGTGAGAGGATTTGGATCGGCTTTTGGTTTATATCCATGAGCCATGGCTTCTTGCTACCGACTACGACATACTTAACACTATTGATCGTCTTGGCGGCCAGGAGAAGAGAGTTGTTGGATGTAGTAAGTTCGGTTCCTTTGTTTTTAACAATAACATTGCAGATTTAGGTTTTGAAAGTCTGAGGTTTACTTGGCATCGAGGTAACCTTCATCAGTGTAACATCCGTGTTCTTGAACCGGATTTGGAACAGTAAAAGAGTATAATTGAGAATTAAACTATGTAGCTAAAATAAGAAAAAGTTAGAAAATTAAGGATTAATTAGTAATTGTGAGAAAGGAGGAAGGATTAAATAGTAATTTATCCAAATTGAATTATGGGTCATCATGGGAATTAGATTGATTAAGGAGGGGAAAAAGAGTAATTTGGTGGAAGATAGTTTTGGACGCAAAGTTTTGGGCCAAAGTGTAAAGTTGGAAGACCCAAGGATTAAAAGTGCAATTTTACCATTTTTATTAAGTGAGATATTTTTGAAGAGAAGTCTAGAGAATTTGAGAGAAAGAAAAAGAAATAAAATATGAAAAAAAATATCATCTTTTTCATAAGCTTAACCGTCCATGCCTATTCTCTCTCCATCCAACTTTTGCTTTTATTCCAATTTAGTCTTTTTATCATTGTTAAGCCCTCCAAGCTCCAAAATCTCTTATTTTCTTTGAAATTTTTGAAAGAAAATTATAGAAGGAGGTTAGTAGACACCTCAAACACCTCAAACTTTTTATAGAATTCATTTTGAGGTGTTAGAGAGCGTAGGGACTAAATTAGAATTTTGTGATTTCAAGAGCTAAGGTAAGAGATGACTCAATTTTCATGATATACATGTATTTTTCTGCATATTAGCATAAAAATCATTGAATTATAGCTCATAAGTTTACATTTCTATGTGAAATTGAAGAGAAAGAGAAGAAACAAAAGGGACCAAATTGAAGACAAAGGAAAAGAATAGAGCAAGGGGTAAAAAGAGAGGAAATTCAACGTTCTTGTTATAAGTACTACAATAATTTTAGTTTATAGTCTATATTCCATAATATATTTGAATTGCTAGCATGAAAATTGTTTTTAATTATGTGTTATAAAGATGATTAAGTTAGGTTAGTGAAATGAAACATGAGAAAGAAAATGTTTTCATTGGAACAGACTGGACAGAATCAGAGGATTAACTTCAAAAATTCACCAAAAATTGTATATAAAGAGTTAAGGGTCGAATTATATATGTAATTAAATCTTATTGATTTTAGTTTCATATGGAAGAAACGGTGATAGAAATGGATCTCTATATTCTGAGATATAACTGAGTTTGTGTAACAAGGTCAGAGTAGGTTCGAGTTCCCGTGTTCTGACTTTGAAAAATCATATAAAAATTTGGAAAAATAATTAGAGGCTGAAATTTATATTTTTAATTCCTTAATGAGTCTATTTTCAAAAGAAACAGACGAAAACATCATTTGATCTTTGTACTAAAAGATAGATAATTTTTAGTGAAGAAAGGTCGAAACTGTCAGGCAGCAACGAATGGGTAAATTGAAAGAATTTACTGTTCTAATTGACTAAAGTAAAAATTCTGAAAATTTTAAGGTAAAAATATATTTGAGTCTAATTTCAGAAACATCAAGCGGTTTATAATTTTGAATTCTGTAGTTCAAGATATAAATAATTTAGTGACTGTGACGCAAGTGGACAACTTTGAAAATTAATGTGACAATAAGAGTAAAGAGGTATATGATGATATATATTTGATGAACAATGTATATGTGAAATATTATGTGTTTAATTATGAATATTGATTATATGATAAAATGGTGATATTGTGTAAGCCTTTGAGTAAATAAAGGTGAAAAATACATGATTATGTATATGTGAAAAGAAATGTAAATGTGATATATGAAATTATGAGAAATAATGAATATGAGAGATTATGCCCATGTCGACAAGTTAGAACCATTGTGATAATAGTGGCATGCCATTAAGGAACGCTAGCACGCTTCTGTTCAGCACTGTGTGTGCTTCTATTCAGCACTGTGTGTGCTTCTGTTTAGCATTATGTGTGCTTCTGTTTAGCACTATGTGTGCTTCTGTTACCCAGCACTGTGTGTGCTTTTATTTCCTCAGCACTTATGTACCTCTATTAAGTACTTCGGTACTTTCTGCTTGTTTCGTTTATCCGATAGGTTTTATGAAAGTCTACAATGGGCTAAAATGAGAAAAAGGTGAATCACTGTATGAAATGTGCCATGGTGGTAAGTTATATGATACAAATGAATAAAAGTAAAAGCTTATAAGCAAGAGTATTTACATGATTTTACATTACTTTTGTGGTACTTACTAAGCCTTCACCGGCTTAACGCGTTTGTTTTAACGCGTAGGTACAAAGTTACAAGGAGTAAAGTCGAGTTCAGGGACCTCTCATCACATCACATCATCCTTTGGAGGACTCCAAATATAGGTATTTATTTTAAAGGAAATGCATGTACAGTGGTACTTTTATGAGTCCCTAATGAGTGGGAAAAATGTTATCTCGAATGTTATGAATTATGAAATGAAATGATTAGTATACGATATTTTGACTCGAATGGTCTTAAAAGACATCGGTTTTTAAAGAAAATTTTTTGTTACTCGACTTTTTGTGCCGTACTATAATGTAATGCTTCTATATTGGGTTTATACGTATAAACCGAGTATAGGGGTGTTACAATCATCGTCTCGATAGAGCCTTAGCTAATGATTTGTAGCAATTTGTAACTCCTCTTATGTCTGTGAGCCATGTCCATAAATTGAAGTCTGATCATCGACCACTTCTAGTTTCGTCTTCTCATTCCATAGATGGCAGGAATGAGCATCCTTTTCGAATGCTTGCGAGCTGGTTTGATCATGCTAAATTCAAGAAAGTGGTTAGTAATGCATGGAGTGGGGATATTACAGTTTCAGACAATTTGGACCATTTTACTACCATGGCCAAGGTTTGGAATTTTACTGTTTTTGGTAATATTTTTTCCCGCAAACGTAAGGTCATTTCTGAGCTCAAACGAATTCAACGGGTTCTCAAAGTTAGAAACTCCTTTCGTTTACGTCAGCGTGAATTTGACCTTAGAGGTGAACTTGAAGAGATCCTTAAACAAGAAGAAATACTATGGTTTCAGAAATCTCATTACCAGTGGCTTAGTGAAGGTGACAAAAATACGAAGTTCTTCCATAGGAGAACCTTAAGTCGCAAGAACCGAAACAAAATTTTAGCTTTAAAAGATGAAAATAATGAATGGTGTTATGAGGCTAATTGACTCGAGGCTATTGCTTTGGATTATTTTACTTAGCTTTATACGGTTTATAGCTATTCTATTGGGGATTTTCCCATCAAAGGACGCTTCCTTAAAATTGTTCATGAGGATATGTTGGCTCTAACGACCCTGTCACTTGTAAAGAGGTTCGGTGTGTGACTTTTAGCATGAATTCGCTTAAGGCACCTGGAGTTAATGGTATTCACTCAAAGTTGTTTCAGGAATATTGCAATATTGTTGGTGACAGTGTTTTTCACATGGTGAGCGAGGTGTTTACTCAGGGTTCTCTTGATCCCAAGTTGAATCAGACTTTACTGGTTCTTATTCCTAAATGTGCAGGGCGGAAAACATGAGTCAATTCCGACCTATAAGTCTCTGTAACATTGCTTACAAGATTATCATAAAAACTATTATTCAGCGACTTCGAAGGGCGATGCCTCTATTAGTACGGCTTAATCAAGTAGCTTCATTCCGTCGAGATGTATCTTTGAGAATATTATCATCGCCTAGGAGGTTATTCATACGATGAGACATGTCAAGGGGGTTGTGGTTGGATAGCAGTCAAGATGGACCTAAAGAAAGCCTATGATAGGGTTTTGTGGGACTTACTTCATGACACTTTATCTGATGTTGGTATTCCTTCTTCTTTAGTGAGGGATATTGTGGCTTGTGTTTCTTCTGCGCCAATGCAACTTATTTGGAACGGATCGATATCTGAGTTTTTTCTCCCAACTAAGGGTGTAAGGCAGGGTGATCCATTGTCACTTTACCTGATTGTGTTGGGAATGGAGAGACTTAGCCATCTCATTGAAGTAGCAATTGAAAAAAAACAGTAGGACCTGATGTTTTATCTCACAGAGGTCTTGGGTCTCACACTTATTTTTCGTCGATGATCTCTTTTTGTTTTGTACGGCGTCGAAAGCTGGGGCTGCCAGTCTAAAATATACACTGGAGTTGTTTTGTCACTTCGCAGGTCATAGGGTATATCAGAGTAAGACTCAGATTTTCTTCTCTTCTAATGTTAAAAAAGATGTGGGGCGTTCAATCTGTAGAAAACTTGGATACACAAGAGTAGAAGATTTGAGAATATATTTGGGGATGCCCTTGTTCCATGGAAGACTGGGTATCAATACATTCCAATTTCTAATTGATAAAGTCCGAAACAAGCTATCTAGATGGGATGTTCGTAAACTTTCTTTGGTCGATCGTCTTACCCTGGTTAAATTTGTGTTGCTGTCCATTCCAAATTACTTCATGGTTACGGTAAAAATTTTAGTAACTGTTTGCAATATAATTGAGAAGATAACACGAATGTTCTTATGGGGTGCTTCTCCTCCTACCCGTAAGCCCTCTTTGGTTAATTATCATGAATATTATACTCTTATCGATAATGGTGGTTTGGGGTTACGAAGTCTACATGTACAAAACCAGTTGTTTTTTTTAAAGATTAGTTACAATATTTTGGTTAACACTGATGCATTTCAGGTCCAAATTTTACGAAATAAGTATAAATTGTTGACCTTTATTCCGGCTGACATCAAGCATGCGAATGCGTCTCACTTTTGGCAGGCTCTAACTTAAATTTGGGACAAGGTTAAGGAAGGGATATTGTGGAGAATGAATGATGGTTGTTCCATTAATTTTTGGGATGAGGATTGGGTGCATGACATTGGGCCTTTGCACCTTCATTACACTAGGCATGGAGAATTGGATTTAACCCTTCGAGTTTGAGATGCGACATTTGCGGATGGTGGCTGAAATATTACTTGGCTGCATTCGGTGTTGCCACCGGCTGTTGTCTCTCTATTTGCTGCAGTTACACTGCCTTTTCAAGGTGTTGGTCCTAATAGGCTTTAATAGAAGTGGTCCTTAGCTGGGATGTTTTCTACTGTCGAAACGTACAATAAGTGTTTCAACATTCATACATAGGATCAATCTTGGAATCATATAAAATTATGGAAGGTTATTGCGCCACAACGGGTACGAATGTTCCTTTGGTTGCTTTGTCGGGATAGTTTCCTCACCAATGAGGCTAGTATAAGGCGAGGTATGTGTTCTATGCCATGTTGTGATATATGTGAAGCAGTGGTAGAGTCCGCATTACATGTGATTTAGGATTGTCTTGATGCAAAGCTAGTTTGACAAAGGATTGTTCTTCGTAATGTTTGGGATCGTTTTTTCAATTATTCTATGGTTGATTTGGTTTTATGGAATCTAGAAAATGGGGGCGGTTTGAAGTTGATGGTGGTCATTGTTGTACTATATTTGGGATCACTGAAAGGTTAATATGGAAAAATAGAAATAAAACCATTTTCTTGCAGTCCCATAAGTCTCCTATTGAGATTGTCTCCAATGCTATTACATGGACTAGATCCCTTATGGTGAATGGCATTGGACATAAATGGTCTGCTATGGGGATTTCACCTGGTTGGTGGTAAAAACCTATTTCTGATTGGTTCCTTATCTTGTGATAAATTAACAGCAGCTATTAGGGTGTAGGAAGAGATTCGAATGGAAGCTGGCTATTTGGTTTTCATCAAAGGGTTGGCGTGCTTGACATTTTAAAAATTGAAGCTGCAGCGTTATTGAAGGGGCTGCAGATGGCTTGGATCAAGGGATACAAGAAGGTAGAAATTGAATGCGACAATAACCATCTCGTTGGCATTTTACAGTCTGGTCTTGCACCGATCAATAAGACACCTAGTATCCAACAGGTTGGCAGGTTAAGTGAGAAGGACTGGTTTATTCGCTTTCGATGTATTGGTCGTTCCTACAATGCTGTGGCTGATCATTTGGCTAAATTACGCAGTTGCCCGATAGGTTAATTATCTATATTTGAGGAACCACCACATGAGGTGGTGTCTTTGCTGCAACAGGATGCACAAGCTCGCCCGTAACTGCTCTATTTTAGGTTCTAAAATGTTTATCTTTTTCTAGGCTTAGCCTATGTTATTTTTTTACCAAAAAAAAATATCATACCTTAGATGCAAGTCGATCAAACGGTCAATGTCAAAAATTAAAGAAGAATACTATTTGAATTTTGGTTCACAAATTCGTAATATTCAAAATTGTTTCATTAAAAAAAAGTGAACCGTAAAAGAGAAGAGGAATGAGAGTTTTTGATTGGTGTAGGCAGTGCGAAAATAAAAGGCCATATAACAACGATTTTAATAGTCCAATTACTGAAATGAAAACTTTTAAATAATTCAACAATAATTTTCTTCCTTGGTTCAATCATAGACTCTGGAAGTAGGGTCTGATCCTCAGGGACTGGAGTGTAAAAAATCTTGTTTGTCGAGATCGTGGGTGAAATCGTGGCCAAGAAAAGCAGCGTGATCTAGGGAAAATTTAAGAGAAAACAAAATTAAAAGAAATAGAAAATAGAAGAGTCGAAATAAACATAAATAGCATAAAATAAATAAGTCAAAAGAAGAAGAGTTTGATCAATATTCAAAGATCCAACCTCCGGTTATCTTGATTCTTCCTTGGTTCAATCATAGACTTTGAATGGTTCTTCTCGTGCCCGAATAAGCCAGTTATAGTGAAAGAGGACGCCTATGACCACTAGCTCCGGATATAATTTTTAGAGGAACCTGACTCTAGCCAACTGTCTCTCAAATGAGACTGTTTTACACTAGATCACCTTTTCCCAACGACGAATGCCACGTCGTTTTGTCTCTTTGGTTTGGTAACCTTTGACGCAGTAAGTTAGCAAACCGATTATACAACCTTCTCAAAACACACAAAACGATCGTCTTTGCACAAGATGAAAAAATTACTTTTGTAGGGATTTTGGACAAAAGCGTCGATCCCGTAATACAAAGAATTGATGAATACTCGGGTGAGAAGAATTAAGCACAGATTTTAAGCCTCATGAACTTTGGAGAAATATTTGATAACCTTCGGTTAGAAGGGTTTTTAGTTACTTATAATTTTGGGGAAGAACACAAGATAATAAAATAGAGCTTTTATTGAACTAGAAATTTAAGGAGATGGAGGATTTTTCAATGAATGAGAAGTGATTAATTCAATCACTCCACCCCCTATTTATAGTGCATAATATTCTTAGTTGAATCCAATCTAAATTCTAAAAGATATTTAGAATTATATCTAAACATTTAATTCCTCTAATTGGATCCAATTTAAACTCTAAAAGATAAATACAAAAATATAAACATAAATTAAATACAAATTTAAATAATAAATAATATCTTAAATATTAAATCCTAATAAAAATATATTTTAAAATAAAACATAGTAAAACCAAATCTTTTTGTTTTATAAACTCTCTCTTTAAGTATTCCACATTCACACACTTCTAATTTTCCTCCAAAACTATGCTTTTTGTCTCCAATTTATCTTTTATTACCGCTTGAGTCCTTACAAAATAAAAAGACAATAAATAGCCAAATTTAATAAGATCATAGTCTTAAAATATATACAATTAATATCCAAAAGTATGTCATATTTAAGCATTATCATTTTTTAACTTTTTGAAATTAATTGATCAAAACGTAAACTTATTAATATCTTAATAATTTAGTGAAGTTTAGCCTAAAAAATATACTTGTTTTGTGGCATCTAGAATGATTGATGTTTTTTTTTATTTTATGGCATAATGATTTATTTGACTCTTCAATTTATAAAAAAAATCATTTTAATTTTTCATCTTTTTTAGCCCTTAAACTTGGGTTTTTTTGTTAAATCACCCAAAATAGATGAAAAGTAACGTTATTAAACTTTGTTGATATGACATATACATGGATTGCCATATGTATGACATGTCAACATTTGATTAATTTTTTAAAATTTTGAAAATTCAAAAGATATATAAAAGTTATTTTTAAAAATTAAAAATCATTAAAATTATTTTAAAAAGTATAAAAATTACAAAAAATATTTTTTAATATTTTTAAAATTTTAAAATTAATTAAATCTTGACATGTTATCTATGTGATAATCCACGTGTGTGTCAACAAAGTTAACATTAATTATTCTATTCATTTTGAGGTGATTTGATAAAAAATACAAATTTAAAAGTTAAAAACATAAAAAATTAAATAGAGAGTTAAAATAATTTTTTTTTTTTTTGTAAAATTGAAGTGCAAAAAAAGTTATTATGCTTTTTTTTCTTCTTCAAAATGTTGTCATCGAGGCTTTTAAAGGCATTGTATTTTTCCAATTAAACAAGAAAAAGCTTAGAACAATGCGTAAAAGTACTCTACTTTGTAAACATCCATTAATGGGAAATATGATCAGTACAGCATTGAAGACAAACAAGAAGAAGAAGAAAAAAAAAAAAGGAAAAGACAAACACCAATCTAGACCTTGGGTTTGGAGAAGATGTCTCCAATGTTGCATTAATGTTCTTTTTCATTAATTTCAACAAAAAGTTGGGATTTGAGGCCACACGTCTGCTAGCAAACATGCCTTCAAAGAATGACAAAATTGCTGTTGAATTGGCCACCAAGGTTGCTGGGAAATGGAACTACACTTATCAATGGATACCAACATTCGGAGCTTTTGCCACCATTGCAATGGCGTTTTCAGTTGGTGCCAACAATCTCCTAGCACCGGTTTGTCTCTCAATTTCGCCCCCTTTTTTTTAGCTCAGTTGTACGGTTCGTAGATACGTTGCTAAGCAAGGTATAAACTTAAAAAAAAAACACATGTTTTTGACATAAAAATTGTTTCTTTTAATGGCAGTTCTCAACATCAATAGGTTCAGGGGCTTTAACCCTTTTGAAAACCTCAATCATGGCTTGCGCCATATATATTCCCGGAGCAGCCTCTGCAAGCAACAGTAGAACAGTGGATGCTTTATTTTCTGATGTAAGCTAAAAGATTGTGGATTTTCTTACACAGACAAGAAAGTCTTGTTTGATGCAGTTCCTCAAAGAAAGTCAACCCACTGAAGGTTTCTTGATGTGGAGTATGGTAGTGGTTCTGCTGACAACAAGTACTTTTTATAAGACTTGGTCTCATTGATTTTGTATTTTCTTTGGCTTGACATTGAAGTAATATTAGTTCATCATGCATGGGCGGTATCGAAACCATCCTTTTTTGGAAAACGATGTGTCTAAAAAAAAATCATTTTTAAAATTGATAAATAATGGGAGTCGCCATCAATCCTTTATTCGGTGTGATTAGATCACCACAAAACGTTTTAAAAGCCGTTTTGAAAACATGTAGGTCTTCAAAATCCGAAAAAATTGGTTCGGGAGTCGGTTACGCATGAGGAAGGATTAGCACCCTCATGCGCCCAAATTGGTACCGTATTAATTATTTTCGGATCTTAATTTGTGACATTTAAAAGTTCAAAAAAAGGTTAAAATACGATACGAGTTAAGTTTAAAAGAAATTGAGTTTGTTTGAAAATCCCGCTACTTCAGAGTGACCGAGGAAGAAAAGCTACGTCCAGTGAGTTAGGACACGACATTTCAAGATCCAGAAATAATGAGCTTTCCTTTGTAAAACCTTTTGAAACTTTTGCGAGAAGGATATTTGATTATCTCGATTTGAAGAAAGGTTGTACCTAGTAAGTTAAGGCGCAATATTTCAGAATCAAACATAAGAAAACATTGCCTCGATTAAGGGTATTTGATTACTTCGATTTGAAGAAAAATTACACCTAGTGAGTTAAGGCGCAAATTTTCGAAACCCGAAATAAAAGAATATTGCCTCGATTTTAAAGTTTTTATTAAAAAAGACAATTTCAAAAACAAGCATGCGAGTTTAACGCGAAGCAAGATAAATAAGAAGATAAGTTATTCACGAAAGAAATCAAGGATACGAAATACGAGTGCTTAATAAAAAATGCAAATGTTGATGAGAAAGAAGAAAAGGTTCAATTGGAGTTCAAAATGAGACCTTCCAGATGCACGGGGGCAAAATGGTAGTTTTGGGGAAGGTTCGGAGTCAAAAATGGGATTTTTAGAAGTTCGGGGGTAAAATGGTAATTTTGGAAGGTTCGGGATAAAAAATGGGACTTTTTGGAAGTTCGGGGGTAAAATGGTAATTTTTGGAAGGTTTAGGGTTAAAAATGAGATTTTTGGAAGTTTGGGGGTAAAATGGTAATTTTGGAATGTTCGAGGTTAAAAATGGGATTTTTGGAAGTTCGGGGGTAAAATGGCATTTTTTGGAAGGTTCGGGGTTAAAAACGGGATTTTTGGAAGTTCAGGGGTAAAATGGTAATTTTTGGAAGGTTCGGGGTTAAAAATGGGATTTTTGGAAGTTTGGGGGTAAAATGGTAATTTTTGGAAGGTTCTAGGTTAAAATGGGATTTTTGGAAGTTTAGAGACCTCCAGGGTAATAAAACCAAAAAAACAGGTGACACGTGGTAGCCCCTGAGGCGTCCGAAAGTCAAAGGACCCTTTTGAAAACCAGTGAAAATTTTCGAGGTAATTTTGTAATTAAAACGAACTCGATTTGAAGATTAAATTAAAACAAACTAAAAATAAAAGGGACCGTTTGTAGAAATAAACCTAAATAATTACACGTGGCTGCCTCTGGTGCTTTCAACTGGTTGAAGGACTAAATTGAAAAACCATGAAAATCATTAGGCCAGTTTAAAAGTAATTAAAAGTACGAGAAGGACCTGATTGAAAATTTTGGAAAAAAGCGGAATGACTAAATGCATAAATATACCATTAATCAAAAACACGCGGATCCTGAGTCCGGTCGAATCGGGTCCGGGTCGGTCATGGATGTTTCAGAGAAACTACGCTGTTTTTATACCGAATACCCTCACCAAAACGCTGCCGTTTCGGTGAGGGTATTTAAGGCCTTGACCATTTGAAAAAATAGTCTTTCTATCATTTTCTTCAAATTTCAGAAAAAAAACTGAAAACCCCCTTTCCTCTCAAGTCTCCTCTGTGGCCGACCATGCTCCGGCTGGTCGAGCTGGTCGGCGTCCGACGCGCGTAGGCCGTACGCGCACCACCGACCCCCCGCGTGTGGTCATCGTACGTCACCGCAGGGGATCTTTCGGTGCACGCGCCGTCTTTCCACGCGCCACGCGCCTCCTTTAAAGGTAAACCGTAATTTTTCATGCCTTTCCTTTTTACACCCTTTTAAAACGGAGATCGTGTTCAGATCTGGTGAGATCGAACCCCGATCTTTATTTTTAACATTTTTTTTTAGAAAACCCTTTTCTTTTCTTTTCTGTTACTGTTTTTATTATTAACCGCCTTGATTCTAACTTTTTTTTTTTTTTTGCAGATCCAAGCGTGATGCGGTGTCGGCGCGATTCTAGGTTTCAGCGGAGGTTCCGTCGACGGCGACACGGATCAGGGAAGTACCCTCTGACCGTTCAAATGCCTTTTTTATTATTAATTATTATTTTTTAAAAGATATTATTATTATTATTATTGTTTTTAAAAAAAATTATTATTAATAAATATTTTGAAAAATTGCTCACTTGTCATTAATGCCATTATTATTCTTGTTATTAACCAATTATTATTAATGATCCTTAAGAAACATTTTGAAAATAACGCAAATAAATAACAATGGGGTATTGAATGCATGCATCGAAACTGAATGTGATTTGAATAGTGGTAAATATTTATTGAGTATACCTGGATACTTTAATGCCTAACCGCTGTGAATCCGGTCTGCCTCTTGTTGCCTTCGAGATTATTAACTTGCTGTATTTTATTTTCGGATATTCTGAATCCAACCCCTATAACTAAGAATCAATTTGGCTTTTATAGCCTGCTTACAATAATTTCTTTTTGTCCTATGCAACTAAATATACATCTAATCTGCTTTTTCTTTCTTCAAAGGTTTGGCGGTGACAGAGGCGGTAGAAGCAGTCGGTGGCAGGGCAAGTTGGAACTGAAGAAGAAACTGCTTAGGCTGACGTGGCGCACTCTGAGTGGCTGGAGAAGAGGTGGCTGGTGTAAGTTGCCCAGCAGATTAGGAATAGGCTAAAGTTTGGGCCTATTTGGGCCATTTTAGTTTAAACAAATTTTGGTCCAGAATTTGGGCCGTTTGGGTCTGTACTTGCTTTGGATTATTTTAATTTGACTTTTCTAAATTTAATTTTATAATAAATTTAAATTTCAAATAAACTTAAATTTAAAATAAATTGAATTTCCAACGGGCCCAGACAAATATGGACAGCTACCCCTCTTTGCTTGTTGTTGTGTAACAAGAACGGAGCAAAGACTCAAAAGGATGCTCAATTTGTCTAGTCTTATCTCTTCGACGATCTTCCTTCAATTGTTCCACTTCCCGCTTTGTTTAATCGTTTGATTTTGCCACATCTATCTCTTCATCAAGACTCCATCTTACCTGTAGTCTTTGAGTTCGGTTTTATTGATTTGGTCTTCTTCTCAGTATCTCATCAGGAAGATAACTGTATCGTTTGTTTCAATTCGCTTCTCTATACCTCATCAGGAATACGAGTTTGGTTCACTTCTCAGTATCTCATCAGGAAGCTAACCTTGTATTGTTTCGACCTGCTTTTCAGTATCTTCTTAGGAAGCTGGGGGTCGTGGGTTCGATTTGGTCTTCCTCTCAATATCTCATTAGGAAGATGACCGCGTCGTTTGTTTTATCCGCTTCTCTGTATCTCATCAGGAAGACGAATTTGGTCTACTTCTTCGTATCTCATCAGGAAGCTAATTACTTCGACACACTTCTCAGTATCTCATCAGGGAGATGTGGTTCGAAGATTTGCTCATGTCGAGCATGGGTTTGGTTTGGTCTTCTTCTCAGTATCTCATCAGGAAGATGACCGCGTTGTTCGTTTCAATCCGCTTCTCTGTATCTCATCAAGAAGACGAATTTGATCTACTTCTCTGTATCTCATCAGGAAGCTAACCGTTTATTGCTCCGATCTGCTTCTCGGTGTGTCATCAAGAAGCTGGGATTCGAAGACTTGCTCACATCGTGCGCGGGCTTGGTTTGGTCTTCTTCTCAATATCTCATCAGGAAGCTGACCGCGTTGTTTTGTGGGTATCACAATTTGCCCTATGATTGGGTAAAGTTTTGGATTCCCGTATCTCCTCAACTTTTCCCTTGATGGCCTTATTGATTCATCCCATCATGTGGCGGGGATGTGACCTGGGAAATATGCTTCCATGGGCCTCTATGAGAATGTCATGATTTAGAATGAATTAAATGCTCCTAACTTGCATGAATGTGTATGATGAATGTCAGATTTGTTTATTATTAATCAGGTCAGCATGGTTTGTCGCCTGTCCCAAATTCTACTTTTGATGTGTTGCTCCGTCCTTTCTGGGTTGTTCCGGAAGTGCTTGTTTTCAAGCTTGTCTTCCAGTTGATGGTCTTGTTTCGGGCTTCTTGTAATTTTTGAAAACTCCAGAATAATGCTCGTAACTTTTGTATGATTTATTAGCTCATTACTTGTTATTTAGATGCAAAAATGCTTGGACAAAATTGCGCAAGAGACAAAGTCGTATTTCAAAAATTTAAAGGAGACGAAATTAAGAAAAAGAATTCAAGGAAACGATCATTAGTTTGAAAGTTACCGAGTATACAAGGAAGAATAATTGGTTGCCCCAACTATCACAAAATGAGCTATTCTGCGGTAACTTGTTTGAGAATCACTCTTAATTTCTGATGTGTGCCTAGAAGATCTAGAGTGCTTTGTTGATATTTCAAGTTGTAACCTTCCTTTCTCTCGTCGACCCGTTCTTTGGTCCTGAGTCGCCCTTTGCGGGTTTTCAACTCGAAGTCACCTTGGTTCCAGGATGCCCTTTGCGAGTTTTCATCCTGGATTTTTTTTTTAGACGCCCTTTGCGAGTTTTCACCTCAACTCCCATTTTGTTTTAGGCGAAGTATTTTTTTACTGAGTCTGAATTGACGGGGTTGTACAGTTCCTTGCCATCCATCTCTGTTAAGATGAGAGCTCATCTTGAGAAAGCCTTTTTTTACCACATAAGGCCCTTCCCAATTGGGCATCCATTTCCCACGGAAATCTTTGTGTATGGGAAGTATCTTTTTCAAAACTAGATCTCCCTCATAGAATTCCCTAGGACGAACCTTTTTGTCGTAGGCTTGCATCATTCTTTTCTAGTACATCCGACCATGTCGAATGGCTTTTAATCTCTTTTCCTCGATTAAATTCAACTAGTCATATCGAGCTTGGACCCATTCAGCTTCGTCAAGTTGAAGCTCCATTAAGACTCGAAGGGAAGGTATTTTAACCTCAATAGGCAAGACTGCTTCCATACCGTATGCCAACGCGAATGGTGTTGCCCTAGTAGAAGTTCTGACTGAAGTTCTGTAGGCAAAGAGGGCAAATGGTAGTTTTTCATGCCAGTCCATGTAAGTCTCAGTCATTTTGGCCACAATCTTTTTGATATTCTTATTAGCTGCCTCCACAGCTTCATTCATTTTTGGGCGATAGGGAGAAGAATTATGATGCTTAATTTGGAATTGTTCACAAACTTCTGCTATCGTGCTGTTGTTCAAATTGAGGGCATTGTCGGATATGATCCTTTTGGGCATCCCATATCGACAAATGATTTCCTTTTTCAGGAACTTGCTAACCGCAGACTTGGTAACATTTGCATATGAGGATGCCTCTACCCATTTAGTGAAGTAGTCGATCACCACAAAGATGAATCTATGGTCATTGGAAGCTTTTGGAGAAATTGGCCCGATGACGTCCATGCCCCACATAGAAAAAGGCCAGGGAGAGGTCATGACATGAAGATGTGATGGAGGTACATAGATCTTGTCTCCATATATCTAGCATTTATGGCACTTCTTTGCATAATTGATGCAATCTCCCTCCATACTAGACCAGTAATACCCAAATCTCATTATTTGTCGGCCCATCGTGAAACCGTTGGCATGTGTCCCACAAATGCCTTCGTGCTCCTCTTCTAAAATCTTTTTTGCTTCGATTGCATCGACACACCTCAGCAACACTTGATCTTTTCTCCTTTTGTACAAGATTTCCCCGTCCATGACATATTCACTAGCTAGTCTTCGTAGTGTTTTTTTTTTCATTTTCTGAGGCTTGCTCGGGATACTTTTGATCTCTCACAAACTGGAGAACATTCTGGTACCACGGGTGATCATCTTTTCCCTCTTCCTCCTCTGTCTCAATATTGCAACAATGAGTAGGAGCTTCATAGACAGTCATATGAATGGGCTTTACATTTTCCGTTCTACTCACCTTAATCATTGAGGTTAGAGTGGCAAGAGCGTCTGCCATCTGATTCTCTTCCCGTGGGAGATAATGGAATGTGATGTCATCGAATTCGGTGATCAACTCGAGGACCAATTTGCGATAATCCATTAACTTGGAATCTCTTGTTTCCCATTCTCCTTTTAGTTGATAAATTACCAGTGTCGAGTCTTCATAAATCTCCAAAACATTGATTCCCCGTTCTATAGCCGCACGGATTTCCAATATACATGCTTCGTATTCAGCTATATTATTCGTGCAATCAAAATCAAGCTTGCTGATGAAAGGGTAATGATCTCTCTCTGGTGATACCAAGACTGCTCCGACCCCATTGCTTGTGACGTTTGACGCTCCATCGAAATTCATCCTCCAAGGTCGTTCCTTCGTGTTTTCCTCTTCAGTAGTCGCAACATACATTAAATCCTCATTCGGGAAATCAAAGTCTATAGGCTCATAGTCTTCTAAAGCCCTACTTGCTAGGAAATCTGCTATCGCACTTCCTTTTATTGCTTTCTGATTGACATAGACTATATCAAATTCAGAGAGCAAGATCTATCATCGAACTAACCTTCCATTTAATGCTGCTGATTCCATTAAATACTTCAGAGGATCCAATTTCGAAATCAACCAAGTGGTATGATATAGCACGTATTGTCTTAATCTGTGTGTAGTCCAGACGAGCGCACAACATAATTTCTCAATGGTGAATATCGCGTCTCATAATCAGTGAATTTCTTGTTGAGATAATATATTGCCCTTTCTTTCTTTCCGGATTCATCATGTTGGCCTAGTACACATCCCATGGAATTTTCAAAGACTGTTAAAGGTTTCCTGACATTCATCATCCCATCACCCAGGTTGCGCTTTCTAAGCAGGCAGAAGATAGAATCGCATTTCTCAGTTAACTGCGAGATGAACCGAGCAATGTAGTTTAGTCTTCCTAAGAACCCTCGAACTTGTTTTTCAGTGTTGGGCGGTGGTAATTCCTGTATAGCTTTGACTTTATCCGGGTCAATTTCAATTCTTTTTTTGCTGACCACAAAACCTAACAATTTTCTTGATGTGGCCCCGAAAGTGCATTTGGCTGGATTCAACTTTAGTTGATATTTCCTTAGCCTTCCAAATAACTTTCGTAGGATTCTTACATGTTCCTTCTCCGTTTGAGACTTCGCAATCATGTCATCGACGTAAACCTCAATCTATTTGTGCATCATGTCATGGAACAGGGTCATCATAGCCCTCTGATAAGTTGCCCTTGCATTCTTGAGTCCGAAGGGCATCACTTTGTAACAAAATGTTCCCCATAGCGTGACAAAAGTGGGTTTGGTCATATCCTCAGGGTCTATCCTTATCTGGTTATACCCAGAAAAGCTATCCATGAAGGAAAACAGGGAATGTCCTGCTGTATTGTCGACTAGAGTGTCGATGTGGGGCAAAGGAAAATTATCCTTTGGGCTAGCTCTATTTAAATCTCGATAGCCCACACACATACGCACATTTCATTCTTTTTTTGAAACGGAGACTATATTAGTTACCCATTCAGAGTATTTAACCACCTGGAGGAAACCGGCGTCAAATTGTTTCCTGGCTTCTTCTTTTATTTTTAACAACACATCCGGTCTCATCCTTCGAAGTTTTTGCTGTACAGGCTTGTTTTCTTCCTTTATAGGGAGTTTATGCACCACAATGTTAGTACTTAAGCCGGGCATATCTTGGTAAGACCATGCAAAAATATCTTGGAACTCTTGAAGCAGCTCGATCAGATTCCTTCTAGTTTCTACGGAGATACTTGTCCCAATTTTCACCTCTTTCTCTTCATCTTCGTTCCCCAGATTAATAATTTCCACCGGGTCAGAATAAAGCAGGATTTGTTTTTCTTCCCGCTCCATCATTCTTAACAAATCCGAAGGTAAATCACAATCTTGCTTATCTTCAAAGTCCTGAAGTGCACTTTTCGAGCATAAAGCAATAGGTGTTTTCGAGCATTACTCTGAGGAAATCTTAAAAATTACAGGGAGCTCCTCCACGGTCCAGTTATTCAAGGTGCTTCTTGGAGCACATGGTCCAACCCTTGACGGATCCCCTTCCTTTCCTTCATCGGATATAGCATTAACGCCTAGGTCTTTTACGATGACTTCCTTGGTTCCAATTGTTACTTGCTTCTTTTCCTGTTGGTTGATCACTTCCCCTAAGATGAAAGTCTTATCGATGTGCGGGAAAACCATGGGTTCCCACGAGATATCCCTTTCAACCAGCCTGACCCTCCTTCTTTATTGCCTCTTCTCCAACTCTTTTCTCTTTTGTTTTGTGTCTGGCTTGTATTCCAAGCCATAACGATCCCGTTTTTCTATTAGCACCGGCACATCAACTCTTCCTTGGAGGTATTTTCCCAGTCCTTTCCCAAGTCTCGCTCCTTTTCCAACTGTCAATTTCAAAACCATCCTGGTGGTCGATGATATTGTAGGCACCTGTATTTTCCTCCTTTCCGAAATGAAGGTTACATTGACAAACTCCAATGAGCGGAACGAGCATTCCATAGCCTTCTCGTCTATTCCCACGTAGGGTGAATCGCTTGTTATGGACGCGATTATTTCCTCCTCAGCATTAATCTTGATCAGCAGCCCTTCATTTATCAGCTTCACTTTCTGGTGCAAAGAGGAAGGTACTGCCCCAGCTGAATGGATCCATGGTCTTCCTAGCAGACAGTTATAAGTGGGCCTAATATCAATTACTAGGAAATCTACTTCATACGTGTTTGGCCCAATTTGAATGGGTATTTCAATCCTCCCCATTACCTTCCTTTCTGTCCCATTAAATGCTCTTACTATGTTATTACACCCTTTCATGTGAGAGTTATCGATTGGCAATCTTTGTAGTGTAGCTAGTGGTAGCACATTCAGGGCTGAACCGTTGTCTATGAGTACTCCTGGTAGCGTATACCTTTTACAGCGGGTAGTGATGTGTAAAGCCTTGGTGGATCCTATTCCTCCCGTTGGTATTTCATCATCGCTAAAAGAAATGAAGTTATCAGCACTCACATTATTGACCAATCGATCTAGTTTGCTGACGGAGATGTCATTTGCTACATAGGTTTCGTTTAGCACCTTCATTAGTGCGCTTCGATGAGCTTCTAAGCTTAAGAGCAATGACAAGATTGATATACGAGCAGGCTGTTTGTGTAGTTTCTCTACCACACTGTATTCACTATGTCTTAAGAACTTTAAAAACTCCTTTGCCTCATTCTCAGTCACAAGCTCGGTGATGGGTGCTTCCGGCTTGTTGGTCATTCCTTTCTCAGGCTCACACATTCTAGCTTTCTCTTTATTGACCTCTTTTTCTTTATTCTCAAGGTCATAATTCTTACCGCTTCGGGTAATAAGGTTAACGTCCTTCCTCTGTTCCCCCTCCTTTGGCACGGTCACATTGCAATTGTAACTCCATGGGACCCTCTTGCTGTCTTTGTAAGGAAACGTTGCGGGCTTTTGTATAATAATGCGGGGGGTTGTTTGTTCTATTGTCATGCCACGGATAATCACCTTGGGACGATTGCTTTCATAAGTCTTAGATGTCTCGTTTTCAGAGGCGCAAACATCACTAGCTTTCACTCCCTCTTTAAAGAATTCCAGCTCTCGATTATCCATCATCCTTTGGACCACGGCTTTGAACTCGATGCAACTTTGAATTTTATGCCCTTTGACGGCGTGAAATTCGCAATGGTCATCATCTCTGATTATAACACTCTCTTTATTACTCAAGATTATCCCTTCTTTAACCAGCTTCTGCCATACCCATCGAAGTGGAGACTGGATTTCTTTAATATTTCTCTTAATTTTTCGGGCTCCTTCTTCCAGCAAGGTGTTCACCCCTTGCTCTGGTGATTAGGCATAGGATTTCCAGCTATATTGGGTTTTACTAGCTCTTCTAACTTCACGATCCAATGTTCTATGAGTCCTTCGACTTGTCTTTTAAAAGCGAGGCAGTTTTCAATCGAATGCCCTTCTGCCCCTGCATGGTATTCGTAGTGAGCTTTTGCATCATACCAAGTCGAAAATAGGGGTTTGTATGGTCTTACATGCTGAAGAGCTACATCATGTGCATCGTATAATATTTTGTAGAGTTCCCCATATGACATTGGAAGGGGAGTATATTGGATTTTTTCCCTATTCAACCTAGTTCCTGTCTCCTATCGCGGGGCATTTTGATAATTGTCTATTGGAGTCTTTTGCTGACTTGTCACGAAGGATCTGGTGTAACCAAGTCCGTATATGCTTGCATTGTTGACCTCGTTATCCCTTCTCCTAGGGGTAGGCCTTTTGGGGCTTTCTCCGTTCTCAATCTTACCAGCTTTGATCGTATTTTCAATCATTTCCCCCGACATGACCATGTCGGAGAAACTCTTGGTAGCGTTTCTTAGTAGATGATTTAGGTAAGGAGCCTTGAGTGTATTAACGAACAATATTGTTGTCTCTTTTTCTGTTAACGGTGGCTGTACTTGTGTTGCCATCTCGCGCCACCTCTGTGCATATGTTCTAAAGCTCTCATTTGACTTTTTTTCCATGTTTTACAGTGTAAGCCGGTCAGGGGCTATTTCTATTACATGGCCGTATTGTTTTAAGAAAGCTTGTGCCAAGTCTTTCCACGAATGAATTTTTGATCGGCTCAGTTGATTATACCATCTGATCGCCGACCCGACCAGGCTGTCTTGAAAACAATGAATTAACAGTTGGTTATTATGTACATGCCCTGCCATCTTTCTGCAGAACATGGTTAGGTGAGCTTCAGGGTAGCTCGTCCCGCTATATTTTTCAAATTTCGGAGCTTTGAATTTGGGAGGGAGCACTAATTCCGGAACCAAACTTAGCTCTTTGGCATCCACCCCATAGGCAATTTCAATCCTTTGCATCGCGTCAATTTTCTCTTCTAAACGCTTGTATTTTTCTTCTATTTTCCTGGGAAGATCTTCTTTTATCATTTCGTCAAAGTCTGGAACACCCAGATTTGCGGCATTATCCTCTGGGTTTGACCCTGATCCAGTTGGATAATTAGTCGGTCGTGACGTGCTTGTGGCTGGTTGCTGTGCCCTTATAGTAACAGTGGGCTCCCGTACCGGCATTTCTTGCGACGCTGAGTTATGAAAGGGAGCAAAGCCTGGGGGACCATCGGGTCCTCTTCTTCCTCAATGGCTGGGCTTTTCCCTTTGTCAGCCATGCTTTGTTTTGCTTGTGATAATTCGTTCATCAGGCTCTTTTGTATTTCCATGAATTGATTCTTCATTTCTCTACACATCATGCTCATTTGCTCTTGGATGTGTTCTTGCATCTGGTCTTGTAATTCCTTTTGAATTTGTTCAAGTCTCTGTTCCATGGCTTTAGTTTTATTTCGAGTATTATAACGGTGTGAGTTTTCAATGGTTACTATGTAGCTCTGGATCGTGAATTTTAATGAGTTAGGATTGTTATGCAGAAGTATACAAAATTGTGACGTAAATATAATGCATGTATGTAAGAGAAAGGTATTGACGTAAATATGATGCATGCATTTAAGGAGTTTTGACAGCTTCTGGTATGCATTTAGGAGTTTTGACAGCTTCTGTCCTCGTTCAGTCTTTGTCTCGTACTGTACGCTTAACTCTTCTGCTTTAACTGTTAGGGTCTGCACGTGGTCAGCTACTCCGCGGATTTGATTTAAAGCTTCACCCATGACATAATCCATTTCTCTGACTTCCTTTTGAGTTTGCTGAAGATGCCAATCATTTGTATCCAACGTTCTTTCCAGAATCTCAATTCGTATTTCACTATTCTCTAAAGAGACCTCTAACTCTTCCACCCTCTCATTTAGTCTCTTAATCTCGGCTCGGCCTGCCTTTAACTCCATTACTGAATTTCGACTACGATGCCTATACAAGGACTCCTCCAACTCTCCTACTCGAGCTTTTAATTCAGCTACTTCGGCTTGGCTTTCCAGAAGGTTGCCCTTCATAGCATTTTCCTGAACTTGGGCGTCTTGGAATTTGTTTTTCCAGTGACTTGTTTTATTTTTCTCTTCATGGATTTCCTGCTGCCATTGCTCTGATGTCTTACCCAAACCGGCGGTTCTCATTGATAATCGAAGTTTTTTATAGTCTTTCTTTAGGCTGCTCAGATCTTCTTCAGCCTTATTCTTCCTTTTCCTTAATTTTTCTGCCTCCAGCTTCTGAACATTAACGTCTAGTCCTAAGAGCACATCTCTTCTTCCAGTTTTTCTATCACTTTCCCCATCTCAGTATTTTTCTTTTCAAAATCCTGTTTAATTATCTCTAATTCAGTCGGAACTACCTGCAAGTGTTCTTCAATTGGGCGGACAATCTCCGAGTTCGGCACGGGAATGTTATCATTGATCCTTCTGTTTCTCCACCAATCATATTCTTCAGTCATCATGGGATTGGTGCCGAATGCTTTCATTTTTCGGACCTGGTTCTACGCATTTGAGATTTCCCGAATCCTTTTCTTATTATTTTCTCCCCGGTACACGAATTCACATTGAGCTATCCCCTGCGTCGCGGGTATGAACTGTCTTGATCTGTATTATCTTGAAACTAGCAATGGTGCATATCCAGTTGCTCCCCATATCCCGGCTAATGGGACCCAGTCGAGATCTCCGCATCGATATAATATTTCATCAGGAATAAACCATGGTGCTCGCCACTCTATGTCTTCGTCTTTGAGGCTTTGAAGTATGGCCATCCAGTTTTCTTCTAAGAAGCTTTCTTGTCTCTGTGTGGCCACGAACTCTTTCAAAGGGGAGTAATCTTTAGACAAGTACTGATAGGAGACTTTTTCTGTTTTTCAAAAGTGACTATGAAACCATACCATCAGTAGCGGTGCGCAGGCGATAAATCGACCTTCGCCCTTCTTTCTGCATGTATTCAGGGATCTGAAAGTTTCAGCTAGTATAGCCGGGACAGGTGTCACTCTTTTACTTAATCTATCAAACAAATCTATCACCGCGTCCTCTATATGTACCAAGGCTTTTGGAAAAATGACCAACCCATAGATACTTAGGGCTAAAATGTTGATCTTCTTCTTCGCATCTGGATGTGCCCATATTAAATCTCGCAGGCTTTTCCATGTGATGCACTTGTTATCGCCTTTAACCTTAACTCAAGCTGTAACCCACTGTTCGTTCATGCCTGTGATGTTTATTAATCTTTTAACCATGGTTGAAAGATTCGGAGCTCTAGAGTAGGCCTTATCTACTGACACCTTCGGACAACGGAGCAGAGTGGTGTATTCTTCTATCGTCGGTGTCATGTCTATATTCCCGAAGGTGAAGCAATTGTAGGCTGAATTTCAATACTGTGTTAAGGCTCTAAAGAGGGATTTGTCCACCTTAACTTCGCACAAGTACGGTAAATCTCCGTACTCTTGGTAAAAGGTTTGCTTCATGTTATTGTCTCAACTGTCCCAGATCTCCTTCAATTCGAGCATATTATTTTGAGCCGTGCTGATCCTGGTGTAATCCCAAAGCTCGGACTCATATCCTTCCACTAAGCTGTCTCCTTTTTGGCGTTGAGTCTCCTCCGACCACATGCGTACGACCATATTGTCCTCTACTTTATCAAAGTACTTGTTTTCCATGATTAATTCTCTTATCGGTAACTGAACTTTTGAGTCTGTACCTTCTCTATGTATGATGATGAAATGCGATGCAGAAAGAGACAAAAATAACTCAGTTAGCGAAACGCAACAATATCAAAATACAAATGAAGCATAGAACCTAAGAGTCTAATTTGGAAGGTTGCTAAATGGTTTAACACAACTCCTTTTAAGGCAAGTTTCTATGTCTTACTACATGTGGTTTTAGGTTCTAAAGTAGAGGTACCCATACCAGCAGATTCCTCAATCCTCACCCATTACAGGATCATACGGATGAGTTCGGTTTAGGGGGACGTATTTCCCACATGTTTGCACGGAAGTGAAAACTTCACGAAAACAAGGGTACTTTGTAATCCCGAAAGCAATCCACTATCCTGCACGGAGGTGAAGACCTCACGAAGGAGTAGTTTCAGGCTTCCACTTATTAGGGTAATATCAATATGCAGATGTATGCAAATATACACTAGCAATATCATATAATATAGTGTCACAAAAAGGTGTCGAGGATCGCATATCAAACAAAACTGAAGCTTTTAAAAGTTTCTAAAGAATACTCGAAAATAATCAATTTTGGCTTGACTCTTGTTTATTTTAAAGTCCCCAGCGGAGTCGTCAGCTGTCGAAACCATCCTTTTTTGGAAAACGACGTGTCTCAAAAAAAATCATTTTTAAAATTGATAAATAATGGGAGTCGCAACCAATCCTTTATTCGGTGTGATTGGATCACCACAAAATGTTTTAAAAGCCGTTTTGAAAACATGTAGGTCTTCGAAATTCGAAAAATAGGTTCGGGAGTCGATTACGCATGAGGAAGGATTAGCACCCTCATGCGCCCAAATTGGTACCGTATTGATTATTTTCGGGTCTTAATTTGTGACATTTAAAAGTTCAAATAAAGCTTAAAATACGATCCAAGTTAAGTTTAAAAGAAATTGAGTTTGTTTGAAAATCCCGCTACTTCAGAGTGATCGAGGAAGAAAAGCTACATCCAGTGAGTTAGGACACGACATTTCAAGATCCAGAAATAATGAGCTTTCCTTTGTAAAACCTTTTGAAACTTTTGCGAGAAGGATATTTGATTATCTCGATTTGAAGAAAGGTTGCACCTAGTAAGTTAAGGCGCAATATTTCGGAATCGAAGATAAGAAAACATTGCCTCTATTAAGGGTATTCGATTACTTCGATTTGAAGAAAAATTGCACCTAGTGAGTTAAGGCGTAAATTTTCGAAACCCGAAATAAAAGAATATTGCCTCGATTTTAAAGTTTTTATGAAAAAAGACAATTTTGAAAACAAGCATGCGAGTTTAACAAGAATAAGCAGTTAATGATGGATACTAAATAACGCGAAGCAAGATAATTAAGAAGATAAGTTATTCACGAAAGAAATCAAGGATACGAAATACGAGTGCATAATAAAAAATGCAAATGTTGATGAGAAAGAAGAAAAGGTGCAATCGGAGTTCAAAATGAGACCTTTCGGATGCACGGGGGCAAAATGGTAATTTTGGGGAAGGTTCGGAGTCAAAAAAGGGATTTTTGGAAGTTCGAGGGTAAAATGGTAATTTTGGAAGGTTCGAGATAAAAAAATGGGACTTTTTGGAAGTTCGAGGGTAAAATGGTAATTTTTGGAAGGTTCGATAATTAAATTGGGATTTTTGGAAGTTCGGGGGTAAAATGGTAATTTTTGGAAGGTTTGGGGTTAAAAATGGGATTTTTGGAAGTTCGGGGGTAAAATGGTAATTTTTGGAAGGTTTGGGGTTAAAAACGAGATTTTTGGAAGTTCGAGGGTAAAATGGAGATTTTTGGAAGGTTCGGGGTTAAAAATGGGATTTTTGGAAGTTCGGGGGTAAAATTGTAACTTTTGGAAGGTTCGGGGTTAAAAATGGGATTTTTAGAAGTTTAGGGACCTCCGAGGTAATAAAAGCAAAAAATAAGTGACACATGGCAGCCCCTGAGGCGTCCGAAAGTCAAAGGACCCTTTTGAAAACCAGTGAAAATTTTCGGGGCAATTTTGTAATTAAAACGAACTCGATTTGAAGATTAAATTAAAACAAACTAAAAATAAAAGGGACCGTTTGTAGAAATAAACCTAAATAATGACACGTGGCAGCCTCTGGTGCTTTCAAAGGGTTAAAGGACTAAATTGAAAAACCATGAAAATCATTAGGCCAGTTTAAAAGTAATTAAAAGTACGAGAATGACCTGATTGAAAATTTTGGAAAAAAGCGGAATGACTAAATGCATAAATATACCATTAATCAAAAACACGCGGATCTTGAGTCGGGTCGAATCGGGTCCGAGTCAGTCATGGATGTTTTAGAGAAACTACGCCGTTTTTATACCGAATACCCTCACCAAAACGACAGGCCTTGACCCTTTGAAAAAATAGCCTTTCTTTCATTTTCTTCAAATTTCAGAAAAGAAACTGAAAACCCCCCCTTCCTCTCAAGTCCCCTCCGTGGTCGACCATACTCCGGCTGGTCGAGCTGGTCGGCGTCCGACACGCGTAGGCCGCACGCGCACCGCCAACCCCCCGTGCGTGGTCATCGCGCGTCACCGTCGAGGATCTTCCGGTGCACGCGCTATCTTTCCATGCGCCACGCGCCTCCTTTGAAGGTAAACCGTCATTTTTCCTGCCTTTCCTTTTTACACCCTTTTAAAACGGAGATCGGGTTCAGATCTGGTGAGATCGAACCCCGATCTTTATTTTTAACAGTTTTTTTTTAGAAAACCCTTTTCTTTTCTTTTCTATTACTGTTTTTATTATTAACCGCCTTGATTCTAACTTTGTTTTTTTTTGCAGATCCAAGCGTGATGCGGTGTCAGCGCGACTCTAGGTTTCAGCGGAGGTTCTGTCGACGGCGACACGGATCAGGGAAGTACCCTCTGACCGTTCGAATGCCTTTTTTATTATTAATTATTTTTTTTAAAACGATATTATTATTATTATTATTATTATTATTGTTTTTTTTTTAAAAATTATTATTAATAAATATTTTGAAAAACTGCCACTCGTCATTAATGCCATTATTATTCTTGTTATTAACCAATTATTATTAATGATCCTTAAGAAACGTTTTGAAAATATTTATTGAGTATACCTGGATACTTTAATGCCTAACCGCTATGAATCCGATCTGCCTCTTGTTGCCTTCGAGATTATTAACTTGCTGTATTTTATTTTCGGATATTCCGAATCCAACCCCTATAACTAAGAATCAATTTGGCTTTTATAGCCTGCTTACAATAATTTCTTTTTGTCCTATGCAACTAAATATACATCTAATCTGCTTTTTCTTTCTTCAAAGGTTTGGCGGTG
This sequence comes from Kokia cookei, assembly GCA_039519145.1. Taxonomy (NCBI): domain Eukaryota; kingdom Viridiplantae; phylum Streptophyta; class Magnoliopsida; order Malvales; family Malvaceae; genus Kokia; species Kokia cookei. The sequence continues at coordinate 43,392,846 of CM076907.1, forward strand.
GCAGTGGCGGTAGAAGCAGTCGGTGGTAGGGCAAGTTGGAACTGAAGAAGAAACTGTTTAGGCTGACGTGGCGCACTCTGAGTGGCTGGAGAAGAGGTGGCTGGTGCAAGTTGCCCAACAGATTAGGAATAGGCTAAAGTTTGGGCCTATTTGGGCCATTTTAGTTTAAGTAAATTTTGGTCCGGAATTTGGGCCGTTTGGGTCTGTACTTGCTTTGGATTATTTTAATTGGACTTTTCTAAATTTAATTTTATAATAAATTTAAATTTCAAATAAACTTAAATTTAAAATAAACTTAAATTTAAAATAAATTCAATTTCCAACGGGTCCAGATAAATATGAGCTTCAACAGACAGCAATGTGGTTTGCACTTGCAACATACCTAGAGTTACCGGTATCATCCCAGCAATCGATACATGGTGCTATGTTAGGAACCATGCCAGTTACACAAGGTTTTGACTATTTACCACTATGGAACAAGGTAAAAGGACTTGATTGATTTGCTCATGGAATGTTTTGGTCCTTGTACTAATCGACAGCTTACTGCAGAACGACAATGAGAATGCTTCCACTAAAACTTGCTTCCACTAAAACTATGGAAACTCAATGGAGAACAACACATCCATGAAGCAAGAACCTGTGGAAAGTCGAGGAAATCAAGGCTGTTCTAGTGGTGCAAAAGTCGTTGATGATGTATTGGAAGATTTTATGCAGATGAGAGTGCTTGAAACAGTATATGAGGAGGATTGAAAAACCAATGACGATCGAAAATGTCATCAAGTATATCAGAGATACGGCAAAGTCCACTTTTTCCCCTGTAAGTACTCAAGGTCATACATCGACTCGGTCTTATAAACTGCACTGGTTTTTTCTTTTATTGACAGAAAATTTGTAATGGATTAGGTCCTTGAGTATGGCAGAAGAACTCTTGTTCGACATGCCTTGGCTGAAAATTTTGATGATATCGAAGACTGCTTCGACTTTCCTCAACTTCTAGCATCCTGCATCGTTGCGTAGGTTACCTGAACTCATTAACTAAACCAAAATCACACAATTTCGATTTTAAACTTTGCCAAGTTGCTATGCAGACTTATTCAATCAACTACTGAGATAGCTTCTATTATGAATCCATATGTAGCTATACTCAACGTGTTCGAGCATATATCAAAATATTCTAGTGAAGACGTGGTGAGTTACTGTAAAAATTATCCAAAAATTCATTTTCATTGTTAAACCGAAATACAATATAACCATTCATAAGACAATATTATCAGGGACATTTACAAATAAAGTGGTGGTATGGTGGCATTGGAGGACTTGCTGCTGCGATGGGATTCCTTTTATGTGGGTGGAGGCTGACTCAATGCCTCGGAGGGAAGCTGACATACATGAGCAACTCTAGACTATGGGCATCCCAGTTGGCAACAGTGGCAGCAATTATCATAGTTACTAAGGTGAAGCTACCAGTTTTGAGCGTCCAAGCATTCGTCGGTTATTTAGTAGGAGTCGGAGTAGCAGACGATCACCGGGCAAGTTTTGCTCAAACCATTTCTTATTCAGTTTCAGTGTTTTTACACCCTCAGTGCTGAAGATATTTTAACTAATTTAAGATTTTTGTTTTTCAGAATGTTAACTGGAAATTGGTATGCAAAATTATGCGTGGGTGTATCGTGACAGTAATTCTTTGCTGTGGGATTGCTTATATGATGTTCTCTGCTTCCATACATACACCAGCTTATGCTGTGCCCTGAAGAGGTAAAAAAAGATACAAAGAAATTACTTATTAAGATTAGATATTTAATCCAAATCATCACAACTCAAAACTATCAAATGATCCACCATGTAAATCTGCAAGGAGCTCCAAGACATGTAACCAGTGGCATAAATGTACATTGGGGATAAAAGCTTCTAAAATGATATCAAGTCTAGGCAAATATGAGTGAGAAGGAGAAGAGTTATGGTCCAACTTATGGGCGGCGGTCTGGTTTATGCAATGTCAGCACGATCAAGCAAGTCTACCAAAGTCATCCTTCTGGGGAATCTAGGTGGCAACCTCAGATTCATGGCATCTTCAATCTGAATTGGGAGATGCGTTGCAACGATTACAATCCCACCCTTCTTTCTATACTCTGCAATAATATATTCTAACAACCTCACCCCTTCATCATCTAATGCAACAGAAGGCTCATCTAACAACCAAATCGGCCTATCGATGGCAAGCAACCTAGCGAGCTGAAGCCTCTTTCGATGTCCCATTGAAAGCATTCTTGCCTTATCTTTTGCCAGTCTTCCTAGGCCCATGAGCTCCAGGGCTGGCAAGGACTTACCATGCTTACCTTCAAGAACCTCAAACCATTGAACATTGTCAAGGGCCGTGAACTTTTCTTTCACTGCATCCTTGAGGGAAAGCCAATTTAGTTGAAGCTTGTATTGGTGGAAGATTCCTGACTGACTAATGTCATGGCCGTTCCAAAGTATCTGACCAGAAGAAGGTCGAGAGAATCCCGCTAACATACGCAGGAATGTGGTCTAGCCGGAGCCGTTGCTCCCTGTCAACACAAGTGCTCCACCATCATGAACCGACACATTCACGTGCCGCAAGATTTGTTGTGCATTTCTCATGCAAGACACGTCGTTGAGAAGAATTATAGGGAGTGGAGGCTTCCTCACAGGCATTGAAGTTGAACAATAATATTACCCTCAGGTTTGGCTTGGGGATTTCGAAATACAACTGCAAATAATATTAAACCATGTTAGACGAATACCTTGATTTTTGGATAAAACATAATTGATTTACACTTGTCAGATGAAACTGCCAATAATCTAGGCAGAATTCAGTGGGGAAAAACATCAAACACTTGAAAGACAATAGGATTTGACTAGTGATAATGCATTTAACATCACAATAGAAATGTAAACTATATGACTTTTGAGCAAACGCAACCCAAATGAAGATTTTAAAAGAGCTAGGGGCCAAATTCCTTTTTCTACCATTCTTACTATTATCCATAACCTTCGCTACCTGGACTCCAAAATTTGGGGTGCAGTGGCCGTGTCGACACGGGATATGGGTCAGATCCAGCAAAAACTTATTAAAACTTTTTTTCGGTTTCTTTCCAAGATGGGAGGTGATCCTCTCCATAAGTTGAAACTGGTACTGTGGTAATGGTAGAGAAGGAAAAAGAATCGATCACCCTTTTTTTTTTTTTTTTTTTTTCTTTAGTCTGATTTTGCTTCAATTTTTAGGGCTAGCCGCTCTCCTTTTGGTTTTTTTAGGTGACTGTTAGTTTTCCTTTCTTTTTGCTCTTTTAATGCACCGCCTAATGTGTCCAATAGTGGAAGAACAGGCGTCGGTTTTTTCAGGGTGTAATTATTGTTCTTTCAGTGAATTAATACCCGTTTCTATTTTCCTTCAAAAACATATATTTGAAAAGAAAAACCTGATCTACGTGTTATCTGTTCAATGTCACTTGGCCTGCATTCGTGATAAATTACACCCAAGGTCTAAAACTATTATTTTCTTTACGTTTTTATCACTTAACTTCAAAAAGTTATAAAATAATAATTATCTGAAATTTTTTTTAAGTTACTGGGTAGTTAATTTTTTTAATAAAAAAATAGTTCAGCTAGCAAATTCTAAGCAGTGATTCGATGATTGGTACAGTGTGTCAATATTCGTCAATGAGTTGAAGAACATATCTTACATTCAAGTTGATCTGATGGTCAATATTGGAGATTGAAAAAAAAAATTATTCGAATTTTGATTTACAGATTCGTGACGTTCAAAATTGTAGAAAAGAAGGGGAATCAAAGAGCTTTCTATTGATAAAAACGGTGTGAACATAGAAACCTATATTACAACGACTTTAACAACCTAATGATTTAAATAAGAATTTTCAAGTTAAACTATTTTGTAATTTCTTGAAATTAAGTAACGAAAATATAAATTTACTACCTTAAATTGAACCTAACCATGCACGTCGGCAACGTGCCAGCAGCCATTCCTTTTTCCTATTCCGGCACCTGTATGACCTCTTGCACAAGTCACTGAATCTCTATGCAAAGGTTAAATTGAATCTAGTTATCACTATTACCCTTTTTCCTTAAAATTATTTGCTTCGTTATAAAGGAAAAGAAAAAAAATGTGGTAGGGGTTCTTTCAAAAATAAAAAAATAATTTATCATTTTTTTAAAAAATATAAAATTTTAAATTAATATAATGATAAAATTATGTTTTGAAATCTTTAAAATTTTATAAAAATAGATAATATTTGTATGATGTAAAATTGTGTAGGTATCATCATAATCTAAAGCAGCACTATGAATGAACTTCTCATTTCCCATTATCTAGAAATGAACCATCGCTCACCAACCTTTTAATCTCTATATATTTACTTCTTAAATATGGTTCTTAGTAATTACTCTTTAGATGTTATAAATCCCTTTTTTTCATTTTTTTTTTTCTAGCTAGCTCATCCCCCTACCAACAACCTTGGCCAAGAACATCAACGGCTGCCTTCAATTATATACTTTTCTTTACCAGTTTGATCATATTATTTCCAATTTTCATGTCTACGATTCGAATCCATCACGAGCTAACACCGTCGAAGCTTTCAGGGGGCACCGCAGCCACGAATCGAAACATGCTCGCAGCTGATCATCATCATAATGTTGCACCACCCCATGGATCACATGGAATTGTTATTGGTGTTCTCAAGAAAGGTCGAGTTACGCCTTCGAGTCCGAGCCATAGGGGCAATACTATACCTATTTACACCACCAGGCATGATGGAGTTGGTCATTGATGATACATAAAAACACATACATGATGATGTAACTCCTCAAGTATCATGTTGAAGCTATACACATATACATGTACATTTTTTTTACCAAAAGTTTTTGTTTTTGCAATATTCAAATCTTGTATTTGTTAGTTTATAATATTCTTTGTCCCACTGTCATAATGTTTCCGTGCTTGGGGGAGTACTGTGAGTTCATTTCATCGCTGTCTTCTTTCTGAAGTTTCCTGGAAAGTCTATATACAAGCGAATTTCTATTGTTTTCTTTTCTATTTACTTGGTTTTTAGCCCTTAATGCAACTAGCGTTTGTTAGGATATTTGCCTTCCAAGCAACAGACCCGAGTTGGACTCCCGGCAAACGCATTTAATTGTGTCTTTTGGTTTTGTTTTCATAATTGGTAAAAGTATCATGGGGTCCTTATACTAAAACAAAAATTGCATTCTGCCCCTATCAAAATTGAAATAAATTATCGACATGTTGCCACCCTGGTGTCCAATAATCTTTTACATTCCCAACCCACCAAGATAAAAGGTTTAAAAGGGAAACAGAAAAAGCATGATAAACTTGAAGCTATCCCCCCTGTTTCACACACTCTTTCTCATATTTTTACTCCACACAAAGCAAAAGGGAAAGTAATATGGTATCAACATCAGTGGTTTTGAGAGGAAAAAAGGAAGGGTGAAATATGGCTGGTTACGGAGCAGAGGATGACTATGACTACCTTTTAAAGGTAGTTTTGATCGGCGATTCAGGTGTGGGGAAGTCTAATTTACTCTCCAGGTTCACCAGAAACGAGTTCAGCCTCGAGTCCAAGTCTACTATCGGCGTTGAGTTCGCTACTCGTAGTTTGAATGTGGATGGCAAGGTCATTAAAGCTCAGATTTGGGACACTGCTGGTCAAGAAAGGTATCACTTTTACTATTCCCTTGCCTTGCTTTCCTTTATTTTTGATCTGGGTATCTTTAGTTCTCTTCTGATTTTGCAAGGAATTTGGTTTTGTTCTTATTGAACTTGAGGAAAGAAAGCATCTTTGATCATGGAAGAGTTTGATTTGATCTGTAAGTGGAATTTGGTTGTAGATCTGGGAGCTGTGCTTAAACGACATCGTTTTCCTCTTTTTTTTGGCAAATGTGTTTATTTAGATTTGAACCCTTGCTTGATAATGCCTGCATGATAATGCCACTGGAACCCTTGCTTGCTTTCTAGTTTTGTCATGTTCACAGAATGGTGATGATTCTATACCTTTATCTTTGAGCTTCCATGTGTTTATCGTACTTGCAAATCTAGTGTATATAGCATTAATCTGGTTTGATATTTTAGGGTTGTTGCATGGACACTACAAGTGATAAATTGGTAATGGAAGAAACAGCTTTTTAGAATAGTATAGGATCGTTTTAGCTTTCTGATTGATTCTAGCCGACCGCTGCCTTACTTTATCCTGCTGGATAGTCTTTACCACACACCTGCCGATGTGAGAATCATTATTGCAAATGCTGCTTGCCACCATTATCTATGTCCAAAAATTTTAACTGTCTCCCAGAATTGCTAGCCAATTCTTCTGTTGCCATTGTAGCTTGCTTCACCTTGAAGACCACATAATCTTGGCTGACAAGTGACATGATTCTTTTGAGGCATGCTTTTATATATTACAGGTCAAATGTAATGTTTTCAAACCGTATGATTTGAGATAGTAGGATGTTCTAATTTATTGTATGATCTTATTCCAAGATTGTTTGACGAGGCATTGAATCAAAGTTGTCATTATGTATAGGATGTTTCATGTGTGTTATGTCTATACTGTTGCTGTTACTGCTACGGCTGCTAATGTCATGGCCTGGTTATCGTTTGATTACCCTGTTTCGGTAGGCATATGTAAAGCCTACTGATTTATCATATGTTTTATCAAAGTTGATTCTTTGATTTGAAAAATAGAATGTAAGGCTTCATCTTCTTCCTTCTAATGGCATAAAGAAAGAGGAATCGACCCACAAGAACAATGAAAACATCCTGTTTAGCAAATCTTTTAGCTGAGTTGTGTTGCACAGTTCGGATACAGATAGGGATCAATGGAATTGGTTTTTACATCATGAACAAGTAGCTGCATGAGTTTCTTTTAACCCTTGATGTTTCAGGGACAATGGATATTGGTTGCAGCTTGTGTTGCTGAGGTTGTCAACTTATTTTTCATATTGTTTCTGACCTTGTCTTCTTACACTGATAGGTACCGTGCAATAACAAGTGCCTATTACCGAGGAGCTGTGGGAGCACTCCTTGTGTACGACGTTACACGCCACTCTACATTCGAAAATGTAGAGAGGTGGCTAAGAGAGTTGAGGGATCACACAGATCCCAACATCGTAGTCATGCTTGTCGGAAACAAATCAGATCTTCGTCACCTCGTGGCTGTCTCAACTGAGGACGGGAAATCCTTTGCTGAGAAAGAATCCCTTTACTTCATGGAAACTTCTGCTCTGGAAGCTACTAACGTGGAAATTGCATTTGCTGAAGTTCTTACACAGGTATACAACGTGGTTAGCAAGAAAGCTATGGAGACAAACGATGATGGGGCTGCTTCAGCCGTGCCCTCCAACGGAGAGAAAATTGATGTCGGTAAAGATGTCTCGGCAATGAAGAAAGGGGGTTGCTGTTCAAGCTGATATCGATCTTAAAGTCTGGGGTTTGTTCAGCTGCATCAATTTCTTTGTAAACCATTGTTTCGTCACATTTTCGTAAAAAAGTGTGCATTGTGGAGGCCCAAACTCGACTTGTGAGGTATTGTCCGCTATAGCGTCGGTCCGAGTTTAAGTCTCTACATATAATATCTTGGTAGATGTTTAGAATTTCTTGATATAGGAATGGGGGTGTTACATCCATAAGCAAAAGTGCTAAAGTAGGGGATTATCAGATAATGGAGATTGAGTTACTTGTTGGAAAATACCATTTTCTATCCTCTTACATTTTCAGGCAGATCTAAAATGAATGAATGCTTTTAAGGGTATTAGTTTTTGAGGGGGAAAAAAACAACTTGAATGAAGAAAAATATTTGTTTTTGTAGGTTTTCTTTCATCTTTTTGGTCAATTTTAAGGATGGTTAAAATTAATAAGAAAAAAAAACATAAAAGAAATTTCACAATCTTGTTCTGTTAAACAGGAAGAAAATGATTCATTATAATATTTTTTTCAATTATATTTTTTACGAAATAATTTAAAAACTAAAAAAAATTATTATTTTTTAAAATATTTTCTTTCTCTCCAAATTGTTTATGTAGGTATTTAATAAAATTAAAAAATATCAGGCTTTTAAGTTGCATAACTTTTAATTTATTTTCTTTTTCATGGATCAGGCTTTTAAGTTGCATAACTTTTAATTTATTTTCTTTTTAAGATAGAAAATAAAAAATACAATGCATAATGATAAATTTAGGTTATAATGTTTACATATTTTTTTGAGTGATGATTATTTTTTTTTGAAAAGTGTCAAATAGTTTTTTTAACAAAAACATTGATTAAAACATTAATTTTTTTAATAATGTTGGAGTAATAACGCACATGACAGTTCACATGTATTTCATGTTATCTTGACCTTATTTATCGTATATAACACGTCGATAAATAATTTTTAAAAAATCAAAATTAAAAATTATATATGAAGCTCATAAGTTTTTTGTTAAAAATCGCAGAAAGTATATTTGTCAAGTAAATTGTTATATTTAAAATTTTAACGTTTTAATTAGTATTTTAATTTAAAAGTTGACGGTCATTCGACTTTTTTTAAATATTGAAAATCAATTTTAATTAAATAAAAATAAAAATTAAATTGATAAGATATAAAAATATTAAAAAATAAAATTATTTTTATACCAAAATACAACCGCAATAACTGATTACATACTAGACATTCAAATAAATATAATCAAAACCAATCTTTATAAAATATAATAAATTAAAAATAAAATCACAGTTATAAAATTTAAATTAAATTAATTCTTAATTAAAAACTCACACACAATTCAAACAAATCTCATAATTTTAAATGGTGAGATAATAGTTAAATTTGCTACATTAACGGCTAACCCTGGTTATATAAGCTGTCATTTGTCATAGTTTATGCATCCCAAAGCAATAATGGGTAAGAAGGTTATTTATTTATTATATATATATATATATATTAAAAAAATTGTATTTAATAATTGGTGACGTTACCCTGACCTTTCCTATAAACGTGTCAAGACTTTTCAATTTTAAAATAAATCATAAATTAACAGCCACTGCTGAGTGTAGCTGACAGATTTTTTAATTTATTTTATTCCTATTTTTATTTAATACTAATTATTAATCAATTATTATAAAAAAAAAGTATATCAACTTGGGTCCCTCGATCGCTCAACTACTCCTTGTATTATATATATATATATATATATTTAATGAAAGTAATAAAAAATGGGTTGTAAAACAAATTTTCAGTTGGTTTGAAAATTCAATGGCAGGCTGTCCAATCAATAATATTAAAAGCTTATGATATTTTATATTTTATTATTATTTAAAAAAGCAGATGGTAATTTTTTTAAGTTTTATATATAATAAGTTAAAAAAAGAGATCATTACCATTGTATAAGAAAAATCATAATCAATATGTAAGTACCTAAGATTAAGATTGACATTAACATAAATCTTGCGTGATGGTACATTGAATGTATTCATTTTATGAGATCATTCACGGTGATATATAGGAAGCGTAACGTAAAGTTGTACCCGTATTTACTCTTTGGTCAAATTCTGTTTTTGGTCCTTTTATTACATTTGAATATAAGATTTAATCCTTGGACCGTAATTTGAACACGTCAGCAATTTTACTTATTCAACAGTGAGTTAATCACACCAACAAACTAGAAGCACAAAATTGTATATTTCTATTGTTGTAACAGTTGCATGGCATGACCATCATAAAAACCTAATGCAAGAGAGATATACGCAACAAGAATCACTAACTTGATAGTACATACCAGAAAACTACCAGAGGTGCACCACTGTTATCAACTGCTAGTAATAACATCCTAGCCTCGTCGATATTAGACTGTGTTGACAATAAACTCTGGTGAACAACAATGCAAAAGGACTCTTCAGTATTGGTGATGCATAAGCTAATCATTAGACTAAATCGATAGATATGTTAGGGTAGTCCAACCCACTTTAAAACTTCCCAGCACTCTAGCTATTTTTAGAGAAAGCAGAGAGGAGGCCAATTGTCACAACCACCTCTTTCGAAGAAAGCAAGACTTTATTTATACACATGTTTTTGTCAATAACATCATTAGTTTATCTAAATATAAATTTTCTTAAAAACACTCCTAATACAATTTAAAAAAAAAAAAAAATCAATGTTGAACTCTAGAAAATATGAACATTCAATTTTAAATTTAAGTAATAGGAGGACCAAAATCAGAATTTGGCATTTACTTATTTGACGCATTGTGCTAAAGAAGAAGTGGGAATAAACAACATAAAGTCTAAAAACAGGTTCTACCACCGTTTACATTGAAGCATAGTTTGGAGAATTGTCATTGAGATGGGTTAAACTTTCCTGTTTTTCAATTAGGTCCCTAAATCAGACGCCAAATGTTGGTGAGCACGGTAAGATAACGGCGGAGTTAGGAATTCGGAGCTCTTTTTTATTCATTTACTACACCCCAAATCAAGGCAACTTAAATGCTGTAAAAAAAAAAAATTCAGAGGAAATTCCAAAATGTAAGAGATTCCTTAAAAATAAAAATAAAATTTTCGTTTTCCCTTCTCTTTTTTCTTTTTTCGATTTTGTTGGTTGTCCCACCGTTTGGGGATTTTCCGGACGACGTCGGAGCCAACGACTCCTACGGTACCGCCACGCGTCAGCAGATCCCAACCTGTGGTCCCACATTCCGTTGGTGCCGAAATACAAACGAGCACTCCGGCAACTCGCCGAGATCGGCGAATAACGATTCATCTTCTTCCCTCATCGGGAAAATCACCGCCGTGTCATCCGCCTCACTGTTATTCCTTTCCGAAAACAACGGGCTCTCCAATACCGTCGATGACGTTGTTTCCATCTCCCCGAACCAAGCGAATTCATCCCCCGTCGTAAGAATCGAATCCTCCGTCAGACAAGCGAAGCCATCTTCCATCCCTGAATCCGGTTCCGTATCCGGTTGCGACGTGGACGGCTCGTGCTTTACAGCTGTGGTGGATTTAGTCGGTGACTCGGAAGCTTCCCCCGCCGCTTGTTTAGCGGATGTGTTGTTGTGTCTAGAAGAAGGCCAAGCGTGATTGTGTTCGCAAGAGTAAGTGATCACTAACGTTGTAGGGTTTACACGGCTCCTCTCGACTTGTTTCCTCGCCGGACATCCCTTTGAGCTACTACACCGGTAATAACCCCTGCCGGCGATATCATCAAAAAACGTTAACCTCAATCAACGTTCGACAATTATATAAACTAATCCTAAAACTAAAATTTACTCCTCGATAATGATTACCTCGGGTAAGGTGACCCTTTGATAGGTTTTTGGCCGTACTTCCGCCATGCCCAAGAATCAGACGGTGGAGCACCTTCACCTTTAAGGCGGGAACCTTCAACGTCCTTGATTGGTACTGACACCACTCTTTTCTGCATGGATCTTTTACTGTACCCCCCAAAAAAACCCCATTACGTCAATACCAAAAAGGAAATTAAACAACGAACATAACAGAATTATGAGTTACGGCAAAAATCAATTTACCCTTTTTTAGCAGTAGAAGGAGGAGGAGATTCAGTTTCAGCTCCAGTTACTGACGAAACGTTGTCACTTTCTTCTAATTCTTGGTCAGTGACAAAAGGGTTCCTGACTTTTCTGAAACTGCTGCTGCTACTACCACCGCCGTCCATGGTCGATGATGATGAAGCGGAGTTTTTTATGATGATGTTGATTGATTAAAAGCAAAGAAGAAAGAGAAAGGAAGGGAGGGGGTTAGGTCGAGGAAGAAGAAGAAGAAACAGAAAAGGGTGGTCCTTTTAAAAATGAAGGGGCGGCATGTTGTTGTTGACAGATCGAATGGTGGTTTTAGACTTTTTTTTTTTCCCTTTCGTATTTGTTTATCAAGGACGTGCAAACAAATGTGATATAAAATCCTAAACTAAGCTTTTGTTAATGTGTAAGATGAAAATGACCCAGTTTTTAACTGTAGTCTTTTCCCCCCCTTTTTTTCTACCAATTATCCTTAAAGATATTTTCTAATATTTAATTATTATAGGAATATGATATCATTTCATTTAAAAATAATGAGCATCTTTTAAAAATAATCATTAATTTTAATTTAATATATAGTACGAATTATAATAGTTTAATTTATTTTTCACAAACTATCAACATTATTAATTTATTTATTATAATGCATTGAGTGAAAATATTATTAATTATATATGATAACGTAAAATCGAGGTAATTATTTTTATTTCTTAATAAGAAGCATATTTATTAATTGCATTGATATATATCTACAATACATTAACATATCTTTTGCCATCTTTTTTATTTTTTAATATTCCATTCCTAAATTATTTTTAATCCTTCGATGTTTAAAGTCAAAGATTTTAACACATGTGAGCTCACAATTATTTGAACGTTGTTATAGACGAATTTAACAAACATATGGTGTGACCTTGGCCATGAAAAAATAAAAAATTTATTTTTAATCCCACATAGATAATAAAATTAAAATTAATATATGGTAGAAATACATTTTTACTTAAATATATATTTTTAATTCTTTAAAAATGATTAAAAAATAATAAATTATAATTTAATTTTAATAATTGGCCACTCAATGGCCTAACCCTTCATCTAAAATATATATAGGCCATGCATTTTTATGGTTAGTTATAAAGGTTTTGGACAACATTTATTACTTTAATTAGAATTGAGTACGGGGTCTATATTTTTCCCCTATAATTTTTCACTTAAAATATTTTTTAACATAATTTATGATAGATTTTTATCATATCTTATTTTTTGATACAATACATAAAACTGCTCATAACTAGAGATGTTCATGGGCTGGGTCAGGTCGGGTTTAGGCTGAGCATAAGCATGATATTAAAATATATATACACATTTTTTAATGCTTATATTATAATAATATTATATATTTAATAAATGTTTATTTTTTTAATGTGTTCTAAATTACATGATATAATGTATTATAAACTTAAAACAGTTCGGGTTAGGTTGGGCTTGAGCCTTGAATGTTCAAGCTCAAGTTTGACCCATACTTCAAATGAGTTTAGTTTTTTGTCCAACTCCATTTTTCGAGCCTAATATTTTTGCGCAAATTCTCTCGGATTTCAGGGTAGGTCTTCAGGTCTGGACGGGTAGCTCAACCCATGAACAGGTCTATCCATAACCCTTCCTCAATCTTTAAATAGGAGGATAATGCATTTCAATACACTCAAACCCACATTCTCCTACACTAACAATAATATCAATACTAATCAAACTAAAATATAATAACTTCACTTCAAATAATTTATATGAACCCTTATACATTAAATAAGTTGTTGGTTATTTAATTTTAAAAAATAAAATAATGTCACCGTTTATATAATTGAGAATCCTCGCTTCCCAGCTTTTAGCACTACAAATTAAATAAAATATAAATTAGGGGAACAAGTGTAGCATGTGTAATTGGGGAATATTACAAATAAATGGGGAATATTACACATAAATAACATGATATCATGACTTGAAGCGATGCTATTAATTTTAGTCCAAAACAATAGTATTTTAATTGCTTAATATATTAAAAAAGCTTTAAAATTAGGTATTCATTTTACATTTCAAAATGAAAATTCAAATATTTGGATAAAAAAAATTACACTTGAATTGGTAGTGTTATATTAGGGGCGTTTGATTAAAGGAATATAATATTATTTTTGATAATAAATTTTTGGTAATGTAAAGATGGTTTAGCATATTATTCGATATAATACATTACCCTATTAGATTTATTTGGTTAGAAAGTAAGATTTTGATGTTTGGTTGTGTAAAGTATCATTTGTCGGGAGTCAATGAACTCTTTAATGGGTTAGCATTGTCTCTGGCGGGAGGTTTTGTCTTTTGAATCTTTTAAGAGATCAAGTGCTTGAAGAAATAAGTTCACAAAGTGAGAGAGCTTTATTTGGTGTCTATTGTTTGCCTTACTAGACACTTGACGAGACGTTGGAGACTAATTATGTTGTTGGAAAAAATCTATAAGATTTTAAAAATATGAATTAAAATGTTTTTTTATTATTATTTTAAGTATCATATTTAAAATAAAAAACCTTTCCATAACACTTTTTTTTTTTTTTTTTACAATAATACTAAACTCTTAAAATAAAGAAATCACATTTTTAGCATTAATTTTTAAAAACACTTTTTAAAAAAATAAATAAATAAAAATTTGATAATTTGAAAGGTCACTTGAAAGAGATGAAAAGAAGATTTGAAGTCAAAGGGGAAGTAGATATGATGAACTTTAGTTATTGAATCAATAGCTAAAGACACAACTTCAAAATGTATTAGCTTTTATGTGGTAACAACAATCTCAACATCTATCGTCTTCGGTACTTGGATATTTGTTTACTCTATACAATTTGGTTAAATGTTGATGACATATATTTCAGGTAAATGTTAGTGTTTTTTGATTAATGAACTGATTGAATTTTTATTTTAATTTTAATTTTATATTTTTCCAATTTTATTAAAGTACAATTTACATTATTGTTATGTAATATTTTATACTTGATTCGAAGTATAAATTGTTACATTTGATGTCAAAGTAATTACGATCATATTACAATTCAATTTATAACTTTAGACATTCCAATCAAAACAAAAAAGATACATAAAACAATTTGTATTCATTTTCGAACCTTATACGAGCTTACGAAAACTCTAATACTAACCCGAGGAAACTATGAAATTTTTTGAGAAAAAAATTGATAATCAGATAAACAACTTATTGTTTTTCAAATTATTGAATTTATTTATATTAATATAAGCATTGGAATAATCATCGAAAAATGTCTATTTTTTTTCTTCTTCAAAATAATAATTTATTTAATATATTAATATAAGCATTTAATGACACTTAGCCGCAGCATTTTTACATTCAACTGTTCCCATTCAGACTTCTCGCACCAACGGCATAAAAAGGTTAAAATATACCACAAGTCCTTGTACTCTTTACAAATATGAAATTTAGTTCTTATACTTTTATTTTCATGATTTAAATCCCTTTATTTTTTCAGATTTCAAAATTTAAGTACAACTGTTAACACCGTTAATTTTTTTGTTAAATTTGTTGACGTGATATTTTGAAATTAAAAAAAAAACTCACTTGATAGTCATACAACTAAAAAATGACATCATAATGAATTTGAATTTAACAAAATAATTTTAATTTTGTTAAAAGTCAAACTAGAATTTTGAAACCTGAAAAGTAAGAAAATTAAATTTCTAAAGATAGAATTAAAAAAGACTAAATTTTAAATTTCAACACTTGTATAGTATTTTAACGTTGGAAAAACTATACAAAATGGATTTATATTTAATTTAAGGAACAGAAGCTTCCTCACGTCTTCCTAATGTTTAGATTTATCTCTTATATACTTGTTAAACACGACATGTACGATTATAAATATAATATGTTATTAGAACTCGTTCGACATATGCAAATATTATAATGGTTTTTTAATTAAACAAATAAGATTACTGTAAAATTTAATAACCCCTGTTATATACCTATAATCTATAACAACATATAATTGTCGATAAAGTTTTAATTCGATTGGTATGAATATTATTATCAATACATAAATACGCGAGTTTAAGTACGCTGAAACGTATTATCTTTTTATTTATGAGTTGAGGTGAAGTCGTGGATAGCTATAGGTATTTCGTTTGGGTGGGAGGGAAAGGAGAGAAAAAATTGGTCTAATTATTTTTCAATCCCTATATCTTTTGCTTTTTTAGACTTTAGTCTACCTATTTGCTTTTAATTTTAGAAATTTATTTCAATCTAAAAATTAAAAGTTAACTGATAATATTGATAATTAATTTTTTTAAGATTTAAATTTATATTATCAATTAAACTTTAATTTTTAAATTAAATATTTGGATATTAAAATGAGACATATTTAAAATCTAATAAAAATGTTATTAATTGAATTTTAGTTTTTAAATCTATCATAGAGTCTGAATTCTTGAAATTTAGTCTTCTATTAAACTGAAAATAGAGAGAAATAAAGAAAGGAAGAGATAAAAGAATTGTATATTTGAGAAGAATTTTATCTTACTTTTCCTATAAATTATATTTTAAAATGATTGTCTTGAATTTGACTTACAAATCAATTTAATATATTTAATCAATCTCAAATTGTGATTATAATTGTATTTATTTTTTACAATTAAAAATATCACAATATGTTAATAATAATATTACTACTTAAAGATTAAGTAAATAATTTTTTAAATTATTAAAAATTTTAATTTAAAAATTATTATTATTTAACCAAATAAATTATTGAAAAAAACTTATAAGTCCCTGAGCGGGGAGTAAAAGATAGTGGTTTAATAAAATTTATATAGGGATGATTTGATCAGAACACCCAATGGAATGTAATGCACATGCTTATACTTTTTTTTTTTTAGATCCATGTGATGTGGGAAAAAATTAACCCCATATCTAGGCATGGATGGATCCATTAAATAAATTTATTTTATAAGAATTTTTTTTTTGGTGAAAATAATTTTTTAATAATGAATAAAATCCACTAATTAATACATTTAATATAACTTTTTTTTAGAATAAATGTCTTTTTTTTAAAAAAAATGATAGACAATACAATAATTAAATTAAACTAAAATAACATTTGTAAAAAACTAATTTAGCGATCCTATTAGCTTTTATATTTTATTCTCGAGGGGTATGTATCATTTCTCATTGTACCATTGTTAATAATATCTGTTGAATATGTCTGATAAGTGCTGATTTAGATAATCTTGAGAAAGCTACCTAAATGGCCTGAATAACCTTCATACTATCCGTCCGAATCGACATTTTATCCTAATTCCTATTATGTTGTATCGTTAAGTTGTCTAGTATCCCCATAGTTCAACATTAAATACAGAACAAAGTTCCAAACTCCTATTAAACCCAATGATCCATTGACTGTGAAGATCCCTCAGCACTCCCCCCGCAACGGCCTCCCCAGAATCCACCTTGATTGCGCCATCAAAATATAACTGAATCCAATTATCAATAGAAGAAGACGATGCATGTGATGTTATCTTCATCCTAGTGTCACGGACTTAGAGATTTTCCACACAATCCGTGCGGCCTTAGGTCGATTCTTGCCACAAAAAGCCTAAGTCAGCCTACTTCCCAACACATGAGAATTCAAGAGAATTTCTCTAAGGCACCAACACAATAAGAATGAAGAACAAGCCACAACAAAAACAATAAAACAAGAGAGAAGAGTTTTTGAGTGAATGCTCTCAATTTTGTATTTCTCAATGAATGAATACAATGAGGGGGAGGGGTCTCTATTTATAGTTGAGGCTCCCCAAAATCAACGGTAAGATTAAATACATCAACGGCCAAGATTAAAAGCTATCTACAAAATCAATCTCTAAGATTACAAAATTATATCTTCTAAAGATTACATATCAAATACATATCAAATCTGATATTGTTAATATTTGAAGATCACCTTTCATGTTTGCCAAGCTTTGTAGATAAGCCTTCACTCATTCCAAGCAACAGGTCAGTCTGATTGGGCCAAATACCTCCTTTTAAACATAACGGGTCACTCAAATGAGTCATGGTTGTGGGCTTGAATACACAACACATGACATTCTCCCCCACCTGTTCTAGCGCCCTCGTCGCGTCCTCCTCATGGAACTGATCGATCTTGCTTTGGAATTGCCATAATGCCTCGGCATGTTCCCAACTTGCTTCACTATCAGGAAGTTCCTTCCATCTCACTAAATATTCATGCCTCAGCTGATGATACTTTTGTCTCACCACATGGTCTGCCTCGATCCTTTCAACTTCACGATCGTAGGAGACCTTTACACCCATTGGTGCTCGTTTGGACTTGCCTCGATTCGAATCATCTTGATCTACATGGAATGGTTTGAGCATACTTACATGGAACACGGGATGGACTTTGAGCTTCGACTGTAACTCAAGCTTGTAGGTCACATTGCCTACTCTCTTCAAAACTCGAAAGGGTCCTTCATATCGTCGCACAAGCCCCTTGTGCAAGCCATTGTATCGCAAAATCAAGTGTAACTTTGTAAGGACAGAGTCACCAACCTGAAATTGAACATCCCTTCGACTTTGGTCCGCCCACTTCTTGTTCCGCTTGCTTGCCTTATGTAGAAAAGCTCTGGCTAAATCATTCTTCTTGTAACATCCGCGTGCTTGAACCGGATTTGGAACAGTGATAGAGTACAATTAAGAATTAGAATATATGGTTGAATTTGGAAAGGTTTGGAGAAATTAAGAATGTATTAGTAAATGTGAGAAAATAGGAAGGACTAAATTACAATTTATCCAAATTGAATTATGAGTCATCATGGAAATTAGATTGATTAAGGAGGGGCAAAAGAGTAATTTGGTGGAAGATATTTTTGGAGGCAAAGTTTTTGACCAAAGTGTAAAGTTGAAAGGCCCAAGGACTAAAAGTACAGTTTTACCATTATTAAAGAAATATATTTTTATAAAGAGAAATTGATAGAAAAATCTAGAGAAATGAATAAAAAAAATGATGAAAAGGCTATAAAAGCCATCAGTCATTGTGCTACACGTAAGCCACCATTTTTCACCATTTCAACTTTTGCTTTTCTTTCAAATTAGTCCTTTTCATCAAATACAAATCAATTAAGCTAGTTTCTTCCAAATTTCTTCAAGATTAGTGAATAAAATTAATAGAGAAGTGTAGTAACTATCCAATTGTTAAAAGAAATGCATTCATACTTGTCTTGGAGGAGAAAGAAAATGAGAATTAGTGTTGAATACAAGTAATTAAGGTAAGTAAGCTAAACTCCTCTCTAAATACATGTTAGTTTTGTGTTAGAAACATAGATTATGATAAGTTAAAATGATTTTAATGTGAATATATGTTTCTTTATGGAATTGAAGAGAAAGAAAAGAAGGAGAAGGACCAAATTGAAGGAAAAGAAAAGGAGAAAACCATGGAGTGAGAAGAAATTATCTACAAGAGTAGTAAGTACTACAAATATCAAAAGGTTTAGAATTAATTAAGTTAAAGTGTTTATAATTTTAACATATATGATTAATTATGATAATAATGATATGTTTAATTATAAGTGTTAATTATGTATGATTTAATGAAATTTAGTGTAAAAAGACATGAAAAGGAAGCATGTCCATTAAACCAATTTGGACAGAACAGAGGATTAACTTTGAAAATTCACAAAAAATTGTATAAAAAGAATTAGAGGTTGAATTAAATATTTAATTAAATCTTATTGAGTTTATTTTCATATGGAAGAAACAATGAATTAAAAGGAATTGTATATTTCGAGATATACTAGTTTTTGTATAACAAGGTCAGAGTAGGTTCGAGTTCCCCTGTTCTGACTTTGAAAAATCATAGAAAAATATAGAAAAATCATTATAGACTGAAATTTATATGGTTAATTCCTTAATGAGTCTATTTTCAAAAGGAACAGACAGGAACATCATTTTATAACTGTACTAAAAGATAGATAATTTTTAGTGAAGAAAGGTCGAAACTGTCAGGCTGCAGAGAAGGGGTAAATTGAAAGAATTTACTGTACAAATTGGCTATATTAAAAATTCTGAAATTTTTATGGTAAAAATATGATTGAGTCTAGTTTCAGAAACATCAAGCGGAATATAATTTTGAGTTCTGTAGCTCAAGATATAAATGATTTAGTGACTGTGACGCCAGTGGACAGCTTTGAAAATTAATGTGAAATAAAAGTAAGAGGTATATGATGATGAATAAGTGAGAAAAATATATGTGTGAAATATTATGTGTTTAATTATAATTATTGATTATATGACTAAATGGTGTGGAAGCATTTGAGAAAATAAAGGTGAGAAATACATGATTATGTATATGTGAAGAGAAATGTAAATGTGATGTATAAGTTGTGGATAATGATGTTAAATGAGATTGTGCCCATGTAGATGAATTAGAACCATTGTGATATTAGTGGCATATCATTAAGGAATGCTAGCGCGCTTACTGTTCAGCACTATGTGTGCTTCTGTTTAGCACTGTGTGTGC
This sequence comes from Kokia cookei, assembly GCA_039519145.1. Classification (NCBI taxonomy): domain Eukaryota; kingdom Viridiplantae; phylum Streptophyta; class Magnoliopsida; order Malvales; family Malvaceae; genus Kokia; species Kokia cookei. Next base: position 43,412,981 of record CM076907.1, read on the forward strand.
TTCTGTTTCCCCAGTAATTATGTACTTCTGTTACGTACTTTGGTACTTCTAATAAGTGCTTTGGTACTTTCTGTTAGTTCCGTTTATCCGATAGGTTCTATGAAAGTCTACAATTGGCTAAAATGAGAAAATGGTGAATCAAAGTATGAAATGTGCCATGATGGTAAGTTATATGATACACGTGAGTAAAAGTAAAAGAGTATTTACATGATTTTACATTACTTTTGTAGTACTTACTAAACCTTCACCGGCTTAATGCGTTTGTTTCAACGCGTAGGTACAAAGTTACAAGGAGTTAAGTCGAGTTCAGGGACCTCTCATCACATCACATCATCCTTTGGAGGACTCCAAATATAGGTATTTATTTTAAAGGAAATGACATGTACAATGGTACTTGTATGAGTCCCTAATGAGCGGGAAAAATGTTATCTCGAATGTTATGCATTATGAAAGGAAATGATTAGTATACGATCTTTTGACTTGAATGGTCTTAAAAGATATCGATTTTTAAAGAAAATTTTCAGTTACTCGACTTTCTGTGCCGTACTGTAATGTAATGCTTCTATATTGGGTTTATACGTATAAACCGGGTATAGGGGTGTTACACTTCTCTTGCCAATCCTTTACGAATCGATAAGCTGCTGGATTTGGTCCAGTATAACGAGTCACAATAGCATTGGGTGTGAGTGGCTATTGACTCGTCACTATCTCAAATGGACTTTGATTTGTGCCCTCACTCCGTTGCAAGTTGTATGAGAATTGAGCCACGTCCAACAATTTTGGCCAATCCATTTGTGTAGCACTCACATAGTGCCAAAGATAAGTCTCCAATAATGCATTCACTCGTTCGGTCTGCCCATCAGTTTGTAGATGCGTACTAGTGGAAAAATTCAAGTCTGACCCCATTGACTTGAACAACTCCGATCAAAATCGACCCATGAATAGCCCGTCTCGATCACTGATTATCGACTGTGGCATTCCCCAATATTTCACCACATGTTTCAAGAACAAATGAGCTGCCTTCTCAGTTGGACACTTCTTGGTTGCTAGAATGAATGTTCCATACTTGGAAAACCTATCCACCACAACAAGAATGCTTCCAAATCCGTCAAACTTAGGTAAACCCACTATAAAATTCATGGATACACTCTCCCATAGTCTTTTTGGAATAGGCAATAGTTGTAACAAACTCGTCAGAGCCTTCAACTCCACCTTATCTTGTTGGCACACTAGACAAGTTCTCACATAAGTCTCCATATCATCCCTCATGTGAGACCAATAGTAACGATCCTCCAAAAGGGCCAACGTGCGGTGTATCCCAGGATGGCTAGCCCATCTCGAGTCATGACACTCCTTTATCACTTCCTTGCTCAGCTTCCATATTGAGGCACATAAAGACGATGCCCATGAGTATAAAGTAGCTCTCCCTCAAGCCAAAACCTCTTTGTTTTCCCCTATTTGGCAAGCTCAGTGTCGAAAGAAGTTGCTGAACAGAAGTTACCTTGGAGATCATTGAGGGACATGTTGTCGGCTATAGAGGATAGAGTGGATAGACTTGACGAGTCCATGGGGTACGCGAAGGAGTCCATCGATGGAGCTCATGAACGCATAGACGATTTGAGGGAACAATCGAGAGACTTTGTGATCATGAGTCTCAGCAACACTAAGGATGAGGTAAAAAAGTTACTTAATTCTCACAAGTCTAAACTGACAGAAAGGAGCGAAGCTCTCGAAGCCATACTGTTAGCTTTGAAGGAGGAAACAATGGCCATGACGAAGGCTTTGAGCACAAGACTAGAGGAGCTCGAGGGAGAGCTTGCCTTGTGTCGAGCAGCAGTGGGGAATGGAGGAGTGTCAAGTGCAACACTCAATGATGTCCCAAAGCCGAAAGAGTTTGCGAGGATAAAGTCTGTATGCGATGTGGATAATTTCTTGTGGAGGATGGAGTACTACTTCCGTGTCAAAGGCATCGAGGATGATTCATGTAAGATAAATATTGATTCAATGTTTCTTACTGATAGTGCGCTTTTATGGCGGCGGGACAGGACTACAAATAAAAGGCATAGTGAGATTGGAACGTAGCAAGAGTTTCAAGATGAATTGAAAGGACAATATTACCTAGATGATGCCGAGGAAGAAGCTCGAGCAAAGTTACAACGGCTAACGCAACGAGGCACAGTTGGGGAGTATGTTCGAGTGTTTAAGGAACTCATGCTTCGAGTTAAAAATGTGACCGAGAAAGAGGCATTGCTTGTCTTCAAGAATGAATTAAAGCCGTGGGTCAAACAGGAAGTGGAACAATGAGGTGTCCAAGAGCTGTCAAAAGCCATTACGGTAGCGGAGTCCGTGGTCAAGCTTGGTCTAGGGAAAGACAAGCTTGGATTTTCCAAGTCTGAGGAAAGGGGCGCATGTGAAGGGAATCACAAGGAAGATGATAATGGCAGTGGCATCGGCAATAATGATGGTAATGGGAAACCACAAGTTTGGAAGAAGAAACCCAACAAGAAGCGAGGCAAGTTGAAATGTTTTCTTTGCGATGGTCTACATTTGCTGAAGAAATGTCCAAGGAAATTCGAGTTATTTAAAAGGGACAAGCCGGAAGGTAAGTCCATGAGACTTGGTTCGAGCGCAAGGGGTGTCGAAGTCAAGGAAGCTGAAAGCGAGAAAAAGCCAATGGAGTGCTTCCTGTGTCATGATCCGCATAGGTTGCAAAAATGTTTGAAAAAATCTATCATTGATGAGGCAGACAAGGTGCTTAAGAAGCTTGGTGCGAGCGAAGCTAAGGGGGCAAAGAGGAGCAAAAAGAACCGAGTCAAGTGCTTCTTGTGTCGTGGTCTACATGAGTTACGAAACTGTCCAAAGCAACAATCCGTGAAGGTCAAAGAAAAGGCAACATCAAAGCTTGTTGATTCATTGGAAGAGCTTCCACCCAAGGAAGAGGTGAGTTTGTCATCAGACTTAATGGAGAAAGTCACGATGAAAATAGTGAAGCTGGGTACAATGAGCCTCAATTCGAGGAAAGCGACAGAGTTGACCGAGTCATCGGTGAGGCTACAACCCATGGAAGGGTTAAGTTTGGCATCGAACTCAAAGAAAGAAGTTGCGATGCAAACTTGTAAGTTAGGTTTAATGAGGCTCATTTCTGTTGACACATCGGAAGAGCTTCCACTTATAGGAAAAGTGGGTGGTACATTAAAATTTACGAAAGTGATGATGCAAGCTAGATAGTTGACCAGAGTAAATGCGACGAGTAAGGAACATTCGGAACACTTTGATAGTGTTTTGCATTCTAACTTAGTTGCTTGGCAAGAATGTAAAGGTCCTTTCAGAGTTATTAAGCAATGAGGCCGAAAGACTGTGGGCAATTCGAGGCCAAGTGATGAGAATTAAGAGGATTTTGATCGAAGCGAGTCATAATGTGGGTAAGTGAGTGCAGAGACTTCTTGCCAAATAAATGTACCAACAAGTGAGATGGTTTGAGTTATGAGGCGACGAAAGCCAAAGCGAAAGTTCTGAAAGAAGGGACAGCTTGATAGTGAGACTAATCGGGAAAATGCTAAGGTAACGAGACAAGATCGAGGCGAATCAAGACGGTGCCATTCTGAAGCCGTAATGAAGGCGTTGTGAGAACGGTTGGGGGAGAATGTCACGGGCCAAAGTTCAAAGCTCGTGACCATTGCACACAATGAGTCCCATAGAGGTCTGTCATTAACATTGGGATCCTTTAACCCACATGAGCTGGCCCGATTTAGAGAGCTGTTGGTCAAGCTTATCAGATTAAAGCTTAGGTGGCCCAATAATGAAAATTTGGCAACTTAAGGCATCTTGGCAAATATGGGAACTAATCCTAGAAGATAAGGGAGAGCCATATATTTAGGATTATATAGGATTTGATTTGGTTGTAATCTTGCATAATTTAAGGGATAGGCTAATCTCATCCGTCGATATAATTCAATCTTGATCGTCGGTTGTGGGGAGCTCAACTATAAATAGGGAGTCTCCCCTCATTTGTAAATCACTCCATTCTTTGTATTGTTTCTTTGTGAATACAATTGAGAGCATTTATTCAAACACTTGGTGTTCTTGTTCTTGTGGCTTTCTGTTGTCTTTTGAGCCTTCTTTTGGCTAGTCGCTTCTTCTATACAAGTTGGTGCTTTGGAGGATTTCCCTTAGTGAATCCTTAATCGTGGTGGTTAGGCTGACTTAGGCGTATTTGCAAGAAAGGATTGCCTAAGGCCGCACAGATTGCAAGACTAAAGATCTAGCCCGTGACACTAGCATCTACCTTATATGTAGAATCACATTGCTGAGCTTAATTGTACACTCCATAACGATCCTTAAAAGATGAAAAAGTTTCAGTTCTTCCAAATGCGCCAAATAATTAACCCAAAAAAATACGACCAATCAATATCCCTAACGGTGAAATTGTGTTGATTGCCCAAATTAAAAGAGAGCCACTCCTGCGTATCCCCGAAAAAAAAATAATCCCGCTTGTCGACTGGAATAATTTGCGCCCAAACTCCTTTATAATTATCATTACTAACTATGTCACTTTTAATATTCGAATTTAAATAATCTCTTTAACAATATTGAAAATTTCAACTAACAAATTGTACAAAAGCTTGACATATAAATAATATGGACCCCCCACCATTACCATTTAAGAAATGCACCAAACTCTTTACCATACTCTATGTTCCCATGTCATATAGTAATGAGAAATTTAAAAAAATCATCTTCCCAATCACATCAATTAAATATCATAATTCATTTTCTAGATGCTTACAACTGCTGCCAATCTACACTTTTTCACTTAATTTGTTTTTTTTTTAAATAATTAGGTTGGGCTTCTATTTTTTTTTAGGTAAATAATAAACATAGGCAAAGCCTAGAAAAGTAGCAAATTAAGACTTAATAACAGAAAACAGAGAGCAGTGCTGAGCATCAAGATGCAGCAGCTCCTCCACCGCAGTTGGAGGTGTTTGGAAAAGGGAGAGTTGACCCATCGGAGAAGAAATCACCTTGGCCATCTTGTCTGCCACAGCATTAAACGAGCGTCGAATGCAGCATATATTTTTTTATGTTATAAATGAATTCACACAAATTTTTTTTTTTTTTAAATTAAGATTTAATGTGATTTAAGATTTTATTTTAATTTAAATTTTTTGTCATTACATCACAAGTTCGATCAAGGGTAGAAAGGGATCTTGACCTCTTAATTAAATGGGAAATTTCTTTTTAAGCCCTTCCTAAAATTAAAACTATGAATTTAAGCTTTTTATTCATATATAATTCAAATAAATTAATCTACTTTTATTCATTAGTCATATATTATATTTCCACGGAATTGAACAGTTGATTTGTTTATATGAATGGGGTTTTGAGCTCTCATTTAATTTGGTTGTTTGATATTTTGTTATGACATTTTTTTTATCCTAACTTAAATTGGGGAAATCATTTTATATAGAAGGAATGGTGAGAGGCTAATTACCTACCGAGTTGAAATTATGTTCCATATAAGGGAAATATTGAACTTTACCTAAATTTTATTGATGTCTAATGGATTTTGAATCATGTATAGGCTGACCACAACCATTTTAGTTTTTGGACCGATGATCAAATCGTATTATAATTAGAGATGTTCATAGGTTACATTAAGTTTAGGTTGGATTTATGTTTATATATGGTATTAGATCATTTTATATATGTCCTATCTTAATTTAGAGTGAAAATGTGATTCAATTTTGATTTAAATATGTTAAAAGTGCCAACAATTTCTTTGCCCAATAACGAAAGTATTATATTGTAACCATGAGAGCTTGAGTTCGATCCCAAACAATCCCATTCCCCTCTCCCGATTATCATAAAAAAAGTTCTTATATATTTTTATCAATTTAATCTTTACTCTTTAAAAATACATAAACAATTACAAAATCATGATTTACAATTTTAATTTTTTTCGTATTTTCAATAGAAGAGAATAAAAATTTTAAAACTCTTTTAAATTGGAAAATGAAAATAATTTTAAAAAATATGAAAATTTTCAAAATTTTACAAAAATATTATTTACTCCATAAATAATAATAAGATCTCAAGCTATTCGTTAAACCCGATCTCCATCCCTATCTTCAAAATTATTTTATACTAACATTTTATATACTTTATGATTAAATTTACACAAAAATATATTTTTATATATGATTAATCTAATTTAAAATAAAAAAAAATCTTGTTCTAATTTGTTTGAATATAAACCGAACCAAAAACTCAAAGTTTAAAAAGATTTTATTACCGAAGTAAATAACACATTTTAAAATTTTTGAAAATTTTTATATTTTTCACATTTTATAAAAATATTTAAAATGAATTGTTACAAATAATTTTTATTTTTTAAATTTCACGTTTTTCATATCTTTATTGAAAATAAAAAAAATTGATTTTTAATATATATATATATAATTTTAAATAGTAAGAACCAAATTGTCAAAATTGTAAATGTTGAGGGTTAAAGAAATTATTATTTTTATTACAATCACATCACCAATTCTAACGGCAAATTTGATAACGGGATCAAGGTTTTTAAATAAAAAAGATATAAGAACTCAATGCTTGAAAGTTAAATTTTAAGGATTAAAATTTATATTTAAGAAGAGTATAAAACCTTTTAGCATATTTGAACCTTCAAATTTGGTTTAAATCTATCCATATTTTTTTATGTGGGCGGAAAGAGTGTTCATATTAATAAATAACAAACTCAACCTTCCATAGTATTTTAAAAAATTACAAAAAATTGTAGTGTTATACATTATTAATTTAATTTTTATATGATATAAACATATAAAAAATAAATAACATATTACTTGATTAAAAATAAATTGAGTTGAACTCAAGCTTTGAACGTTGAAACTCAAACTCAACATATTATTAAGCGAGTTTTTTTTCTTTTACTAATAGGTATAATAATTTTGTCCAAATCCCACCAAAATTTATGTAAGATTTCGAGCTGAGGTAGGTAGCTCAATCTCTAAATTTGAATCCACTGTCGTCCAAAGATTAGGATACTTGGCTTTCACCCAAGAGACCCGGGTTCAATTCCCGGCAATGGAATATATTGTTTCTACCTTCCCTTTAGAGCAAATTGCACCAAACTCCCCCAAATTATGACCCGTATTTTAAATTGGTCTCTAAACTTTAAAATGTTCTAGTTATACTCCTAAACTATCAAGGTTATATTTGATCAAGTCCTTTCATTACTAAAACCATTAATTAATTCGTTAAGTGACTTGATTACTGTAATTTCAATAGCTTAGAGATGTAATTAAAACTTTTTAAAATTTAAGATTAACCAATTTAAAATATGAGTCATAGTTTAGGGACTTATGGTGAGATTTACTAATTTTTAATAAAAAAAGAAAATCGCACTTGATTTCTTAAATATCTTCTCATATTCAGAACCTTTTACAGCATTAAAGTGAAACTGTTGAGAAGCTAGTAAAGGTTAATTAGACACCAAAAAAAAAAAAAAAAACATTCCCAACACATTCGAATATTAATCAATTAAGTCCTATGTTACAAGCATCTCCTGCTCCCCACTTTGCTTTTCATCAGTGGCCTTAAGAACAGCATCAGTAATATCTTTTATATCACTTGTTTTCTGGTCTTGACCTACACCAATAATGGCTTCCATGGAAAAGAAATGGCTGCATGACACTCTAGCTTGAACAACATTAAGACCCAGTTCATCAAATACCTCTAATATTGACACCAACTTGTCCCCTCCTTTGTTGCAAGCCACTTTAACCACAAATTGTTCTCCATTAATCTTCTCCACCTTCACCTCCTGTTTAAGCTTTCCCATGAATATATATTGAAAATTTTGCACTTAAATACCAAAAATATTTGGTAAAAGTACCATTGAGGCCCTTATACTAAAAGCCAAACTGCATTCTGTGCCATTTATCCAAATAGTGGCCAAATTAATCCATGCATATTAAATCAAAGAACAAATTGATTCTTAATAGTAGAAATGAATGGAATTTTTAACAAAAAAGATTAAGTTGCCCACTTTTTGATGGCAAAATACAATCCAACTCTTAGTGTAGTGTCTTCCATGATACTTTTACCAAAAAATTGTCAACATGAAAATTATATATAACTAACTAAGCATATTATTATTATTACCTTTGGGATTCGTATGTTCTTCAATAGGTTTTGGTATTCTCTTTGTATCTCTTCCAACTTGACTTTGAGCTTGTAAAAATGGAGAAGAACATTTATGATACTGCAACTCCTTTTAACCTTTCCAAAAAACAAAACAAAACAACTATGATATTAAGTGAAGCTGTTAAGTTTATTGAAACCAAAAAAGAAAGAAAGAAAAAGTAAACTATTTTCAGTATTTACAGATTTGGGTTTGTTGAGAGTTTGCAGAAGGTGAAGCTTTCTAAGAGATGCTGTTCTTCTTTGCAGCTTAGTAGCCATCTTTTTTCAATGTAGAAATGTAGAAAGATTTGAATGCAATGGCTTAGCTTTTTATAGGAAGAGAGAGGAAAAAAGGGTATGTCTTGGAATCCAAAAATTTGGTTGCTAATTCTGATGTTTTGATGGAATGATTGTCAGCTATAGTTTAAATTTAGAGAGTATCCAATAAGGGGATATGAGCATGTGATAAGCTAAATTGGTTGGAAGTGGTTAACAGTAATAATTAATGGGTATTCAGTGACAATGAAGTATGGACAATGGGAGAAACAGTGGGCCACTTGTGGGGTGGCCAACAACTAATACTCTAAATGATGGAAAAAATGGATTATTAGGTTGTCATATTCTTTGTTCTTAGCATTATTTGCATGGGAAGAGATGTGGGAATTTCAGTCGCAGGTGATATTTTTGAGGCAATCAATCAAACACATTGCGGGCACTGAGTCAGTCAATGTTTGTATATATCTATGCCATGGCCATGTTGGTTTTAGCCATGTTTTTTCACAGTCTTCAGGGCTCTTTTCTCATTGGCTTATTTCTTTGCTACTTCCAAGCATGCAACCTATACACTTCGGCTTTGCCATTGCTTGGTTAGCCCAGTTGTGGCTTTGTAGGTAGGTCACATGCTCTCTGACACTGTCACTGTCACTGTCACTTCTGCTTTTATTCTTTATAGTTTATTGTGTTAATACACCATTTGGTACATAAGTTTGGTTTTAATGTTTAATTTGGTACCTCGAGTTTTTTCCTTTCAATTTGATACTTGATTTATGAATGTTTGACACGTGCGCTCTAATAAAAATAAGGGTTAAATATATTATTTGATACCTGAGTTTCCCTTCAATGTTTAATTCAGCACCTAAATGTTTTTTGTTCCAATTTGGTACCTAAGTTTGGGTTCAATATTCACTTTGGTACCTAAAGCAAATGGTATCATGTGGCCCAATAAATGATTGACATGTGTGTTCCAGTGAAAAAAAAGGATAAATAACTTGATAAGCTATTTGATACCTGAGTTTGCCTTTAATGTTCAATTTAGTACTTAAGTTTTTTTGTCCCAATTTGATACCTGAGTTTAGCTTCTATATTTACTTTGGTACATAAGTTTTTTAAATTTGATACTTGAGTTTTTTCTTTGTCCCGATTAAGTACCCATGTTTTCTTTACTATTTGATATGGGTAACAAACCGAACAGTATCAAATTGGGACAAAAAAACGTAATTACTAAATGAACATTAAAACTCAAATGATATACTAACCCTAAAAAATAGGTACTTAATGGGAAAAAAGCTTCGGCACCAAGACTGAAGATAAGCCAAACTTAGGTGTTAAAATGAAAACTGAAGTCAAACTAATGCACCAAATTAGAACAATGGCTAAAGCTTTTCTGGGTTTCAATTATTTTCACCTACAACACTAAAAATGTTTGATATAAAATGACCGAAGAAAGGTACAAAGCAATGTCATATACAGATTCTACACCGTGACACACCAACTAGTGGATTATCCATAGCCTAGATGTCTGCAAATTCTTGCTCACTTTTTTGAGTTTAATTAATAAGAAAAGTGGATAAAAAAGCATATCCACTAATCAAGGGCAAAGACAATAAGCTATTTTGGCTTACATCTGGTTCCCACATTGATAGATATTTTCATTTCGATTTAACAAATATAAAAGATTGTGAAAAGGGGCCAAGAATTTTTTGATAATATCACAGCAAAATAAAACCATTATTGGAATTTGATACGAAAACAGTGAGCGGTAGTAGATCTATGTAGCAAGACAAACTAAAAAGAGACCAGATTTATGGCATTGTACAGTTGCCTTTTATAAATGGCAACAACGCGTTTGTCTGCTTCCCAATTTGTTTAATCATTTCGTTCACAAGCATGCAGAAAAAGAAAGCGGCCATTTACAGAAAAAAGGTGAAAAGGGTATTCGCCCTTGGATTTTAGCAGCTCCATAGCTTTGCAATTTACTTGCATCCCACTCCTTAAATCACTCTTAATTAGGTTTTTTTTGGTGCTAATAACAGTTGTTTAGCCAAAACAAGGGGCTAAGAAGCCTAAAACCTTTACTTAATCTTTTATTTGGTGCTCATTCTTGAAATTTGTTGATACAATACCACAGGATTACAACAGTTCACACAGTGGTTCTTGGGTTCTTTGGGGAATGTTCTCCTAGTACTCCTTACATATCTCAAAGATCTAATGTCGTTCATGGTCTGATATACTCAATGTCAAGTGTTTGTGTATGGAAGTTTGGAGGTTAAGTCATTGTGGGCTTTTGTATTTGTATCTGGACATCATTAACGAGTTACATGTTGTCTTCTCAGAGCCTTCTAGTCTGAATGACAATTGACTTGTGTGGTGTATAGATGGAGGGCAATATTTGTTCTCTTGTTGGGGTTTGCTTGCTTGATGAGGTTCTTTGGCTAGGTAAACATCTTGGCAGGGTTTTGCTGAGCAACGTTATGAGCGTACAATAAAAAATTTTCCTTTGGCTATATCTATAGAGTTCCCGGCTAGCAGACTTGGACTTATTCAGTCCACAGTTGCTACTATCCCTAATTACTTTATGTAATGTCGCATCCTTCGCATGGGCATACTCAGCAAACTCGATTTTATTAATAGAAATTTTTATGGGGTGGCAGTGAGCACTCAAAGAAAATGCATCTGGTTAGGTGGGAAACTGTTACACTTCCCAAGGCTGAATGGGGAATTGGCACTCCTGCCAAACCAAAAAGCCAAGCCCTTCTTGTTAAGTTGGGGTGGCAACTCATCCACGAGAAGGATAGTCTCTGGGCGAAAACGCTTGTCGCCAAGTACCTCTTGGATCCTCGTAACCCCCTTCGCTTGACTAATACGTCCTTTACCTAGAGCTCGCTTAGAAAGGTTAGTCCTCTGTTGGAAGCTGGTTTGAGATGGGTGGTGTAAACATGGCACGATTGTTAACTTTTGGAATGATAACTGGTCTGGGCTTGGACCTTGAGAAGTTTTGTCCAAGAGCCCTTGCGAGCATTGGAAAGCACTTGGACCTTTGTGCAGGTGAGAGAGGGTCGGGTTGCATAAGGCCCCTCTTGCGTCTCTATGCAAACCCCCGGGAATTTTTGGCCCCTATATCTCGACCCGCTTCTTGTTCCGATTCTTTTTGTTGCAGTCCCTTTAAATTGGGCATTTTCTCTTTATCCACTGCTAACTCTCTTGCCCTTGACTCCACCCCTATAAATTCCAACAATGGTAAGGAGCTCTGGACGACAGTATGGAAAGCCAAACTTCCTTCTAAATTGAAAGTCTTTCTGTGGAAATGTGGGTGGAAATCTCTCCCATGAATCAGGTTCTGAGCCGAAGAGGCTTAGGTGTACTTGATCAGTATCCATTATGCTCTAATCTAGGGGAGAGTATTCAACATTTGTTCTGGGATTTCCATGTCACTACATAGATATGGAGCCATATCCTTGTTACTTTTCATTGTCTATCAATTCCCATGATTGGTCGGGTTCAGTGGCTAGATGCCAACCTATCTTCCTCGATGTGGTTGCACAACCCATGATTGTCTATCAATGCAGTACTTTTTTGCTGTCATGAGAGCAAATTTCAGACATTTGGGGGGTAAGGAATAAAGTAGGTGGAAAACCTTGAAATGAGTTTGTGCCTGGGATATTCGTACGTGAAGCACTACATATACATGAAAATGAATATCATAATATATATTGATAAGTGTCAAAAATAACATGTTTGAACTTTATTCTTAATTTTGGATGATTAATCGATTTAAAATAATGAATTTTATGTTCATAATCCTTTAAATTCATGTTTTTATATTTAAGAAAGCATTTGGAAACGAAAAGAGCTAAAAACAAGCAAAAACCGTACAAAAAGAGTAGATTTTAGGAGCCACACGAGCTAAACACCTGACCATGGACTAAATCGAAGATAAAAAGAAAAATTTTGGGTAAAAGTGTGAATGTGGAAGAGTTAGAAAGAGATTTATTGAACATAAGACTTTATTCAAATTTAAACTTTATTTTTAGGATTAATATTTAGGATTATTATTATTATATTGTTTATATTTATCTTTTAGGTTTTATAATTTAGAGTTTAATTTGGATTCAATTAGGAAATTATTATTTAGATTTAATTCAAATTATCTTTTTAGAATTTAATTTGGATCCAACTAGAGTTTTTTCATGTATTATAAATAGGGGATAGAGTGATATGAGAAGGCACTTCTAATTTTTTGTAAAATCCTCCATTTCTCAAACCCTAGCCGTCAGAGATTATTGAAGGAAACAACTGAAAAAACACCATAGAAGCTATCTTTGAAGCAGATATCCACAAATATTGAAGACCTCTTTCTAAATTCTTTTAATTTTACTATGACTTTTTCCTTATATTGTGATTATATTATTTCTGAGATGTTTCAATTTATTAGCATGAACTAAATTCCTAAATACCTAGGAGAGATGAACCCTAAGATGAATTCTATCATTTGATTTCTGATTTTACGCAATAAATACTTAGATTTTACACTACTACTGAAAAATAATTGTTAGTTGTGGTTTTTGCATTTGATAAATTTAGATCTTATTTAATATTATCAAAAGTTATTGTTAACACTGACCATTCTACTCTTCGCTTATCTTCTTGCTAAACCAGATGCGAAACCTTGACTTATTCGTTGGATTTTATTGCTGCAGGAATTTGATTTGGAGATTAGGAATAAAAAAGGAGCTGAAAATCTTGCAGCTGATCATCTTTCAAGACTTGAAAATCCTCATCTTGAGAAGCTTAATGAAAGTATGATAAATGACTTGTTTCCTGAAGAACGACGCTTGGTAGTAAGTGATTCTGATGGTCCTTGGTTTGCAAACATTTCGAATTATTTAGTTGCTAACTCTTTACCAAAAGATTTGAGTCATCATCAAAATAAGCGATTCTTTGCTAATGTGAAGAATTATTTTTTAGAAGATCCTTTTCTTTTTCGTGTGTGTGCAGATCAAGGAATTCGAATATGTGTTTCGAATGTCGAAGGGAATAAAATTTTGGAGCATTGTCACTCTGGATCGACAGGAGGACACTATAGTGGAATTCATACTGCACATAAGGTCCTCGAATCAGGTTTTCAAATCAGGTTTTTATTGGCCCACTTTGTTTAAAGATGCGAACAGGTATGTTACTTCTTGTGATAAATGCCAGAGAATAGGTAATATTTCTAAACGTGATGAAATGCCTCAAACTTATATGCTTGCATGTGAAATCTTTGATATTTGGGGTGTTAATTTTATTGGACCATTTACTAGTTCTTACGGAAATAAATACATACTTGTAGCAGTGGATTATGTGTCGAAATGGGTGGAAGCTCTGGCTTTACAAACTAATGATGCTAGGGTGGTAGCTCGATTTCTTAAGAAACTTTTCTCTTGAATTGGAACACCTAGGACAATCATTAGCGATAGGGGTACACATTTTTGTACTTAATTTGATAAAATTCTTAAGAAGTATAGTGTACATCGTAGAACAGCTACCTCTTATCACCCTCAAACTAATGGTCAAGTTGAAGTGTCAAACCGAGAATTAAAATGTATCTTAGAAAAGACCGTAGAGACTAATAGAAAAAATTGAGCTTTGAAATTAGATGATGTTCTATGGGCTTATAGGACTGCTTTTAAAACTCCCATAAGACAGACTTGTTTATGGGAAGAGTTGTCACTTACCATTTGAACTTGAATACAAAGCGTTTTGGGCAATTAAATTCCTAAACTCATATCTTAAACTTGCAGGTGAAAAGATGATGCTCCAATTGAATGAGCTTGATGAATGGTGTGCTAGTGCTTCTGAGAGTTCGAGATTATACAAAGAGGCAGCAAAGCGACATCATGATTCTCGGTTAAAGCAACCTAAACAGTTCGTAGTTGGAGATCGAGTTCTTCTATTCAACTCGAGGCTTAAATTGTTTCCTGGGAAGATAAAATCGAGATGGTCAGGTCCATTTGTGGTAAAAATCGTCTATCCCTATGGTACAATAGAGGTAACACATCCTGAGTACGGCACATTCAAGGTAAACGGCCATCGACTTAAACCTTATTTTCTTGGTGGCGATTTTCATAATGTCTTCGGCTTTAAGATCCGCCTCAATTGTGAACTTAAATAAAGAAGTCGAGCTTAGACTTTAAACAAGTGCTTCTCGGAAGGCAACCTGAGTGTTTTTATTTTTATTTATTTATTTATTTATTGTACTTTCATGTTTTTTTAAAAACAATCGAAAAAAATAATTTGAAAAAAATTGAAAAGTTCAAAAAAAATTAGTTTTTAATTTTAATTTTAATTTATTTTATCTTATTTTATTTTTAATTTTATTTTAATTATGCACTATTTTTATTTTTATGATTTTTTTTTTAATTATTATCTTCTTCTCTAACTTATCTTTGTCTATTTTCTTTTTAGTTTGCTCGAAAAATTGTACTTCCTTTAGACTCGCTACATTCATATTTTTTTTTTCAATTTCAATGAAATCATCTTAATTCAGGAAAGTTTTAGTTCCTTTCCTCTTTATAATATTGTGTTTATTTTGCTTATATCTGTTTGTACATTGAGAACAATATACATCTTAATTGTGAGGAGATTGATTGTGTATTAATTGTGATAAAATTCCTGAATTATTTATTGTGTTAAAGTAATTTTCTTATACCCCATTAGAGTGAATTTTTTTCCATCTGAAATTTTTATTAATTTTGTTTTAAGATTGATTTGTGAATCTTTTATGTATTGGATGATTTAATCTTTAAGATATAAGAGAGTCAAGCATGATGAGTTGTCTTCAGAATTAAATATTTTAGGTTGTCTCCCTAAATTGAATTATTATCTTCAAATATTAAAATTGCAGGTTTTGACATCAAAACAATAATTTTTGTGAGCTTTTTGAGCCTATAGAGCATATATTTTATTTCGTGCTCATGCTATTTTTGGTTGTGTATGTCAACTTGATTTGTTATTCTAGAACTTGCTTTGATTATACATGTTGAGACCACATCATTGATTTGATATGCTGAGATGATAGAGGCACTTAGGATTTAACCCATTTTATCTTTAAAAAGCTTATCTAATAAATTAACCCTTAGTGAATCCCATTGAGCCTAACATCGTTCTATTTATTAAACCATAATATTAAACCATGATCCATATATTTGTGGTAAATTTACCCATTTATTGACTCTCTTTTTGTCGAGATTTGATTTGGTTAAGTTGCCTAACTATGTTTCACTATCTGAATTACTAAATTTAATTAGTTAGAAAAAAAAAGAAAAAAAAAAGTCGAAAAGAAAAATTGAAAAAAAAAATTGAGAAAAAAAAAGGAAAAGAAAAAGACAAAAGTGTGTTTGAGCTAGAATCATTAGTTCCATATATTGTTGAAAAGCTCACGTTTATTCTTTATTATTTGTGTTGATTTATTTTCTTTCAATTCAGCAACTGATTGTTTTTTTTTTCTAGTTTGGTAATTTATCAACTTGATCTCGATTTTAATCAATTCTTATAGTCTTTTCCATACCCATAACCTTAGCCCCATTACAACCTTATAAATACCCCCTGATTGATGTGTCATGTCATTTTACAGTGGTAAAGATTTGATTTTCAAGCAAGTCTATGGTAATAACATTTCGTGTTTGATTATTGAGTGTTTATTTAATTAACCTTAAACACTTTGAGTGCTTTGAGTGAATCTTTAGTGAGGATGTCAATTCTTGTTGATTTTGAATTTAAGATAATTATTTAGATAAGGGGAGACACTTATATTTTTGTACTAAAAATTTTGTTGCTTAAATTGCTTGAATCTTTAGTATTCTTTTAGATGAATTTACAATACATGATTATTTGCAATTTATCCTGAAATATTATTGATGAAAATGAAGAATTAAGAAAGTTAACTTGAATGTGGGTTGAGAATTTTGCTTGAGGACAAGCAAATGCTTAAGTTGGGGATATTTGATAAGTGCCAGAAGTAACATGTTTTAGCCTTATTCTTAATGTATTTTTGGATGATTAATCGATTTAAAATAATGAATTTTATGTTCATAATCCTTTAAATTCATGTTTCTATACTTAGGAAAACATTTGGAAGCGAAAGGAGCGAAAAACAAGCAAAAACCGTACAAAAAGAGCAGATTTTAGGAGCCACACGAGCTGGACACATGGCCATGAACTAAATCGAAGATAAAAAAAAAATTGGAGGCAAAAGTGTGACACTTAAGAAGAGATTTATTGGACATAAGATTTTATTTAAATTTAAACTTTATTTTTTAGGATTATTATTATATTGTTTATATTTATTTTTTGGGCTTTATAATTTAGAGTTTAATTTGAATCCAACTAGAGTTTTTCATTATTATAAATAGGGAGTAGAGTGATATGAGAGGGCACTTCCAATTTTCTGTAAAATCCTCCATTTCCCAAACCCTAGCCGTCAGAGATTATTGAAGAAAACAATTGAAGAGACACCATATAAACCGTCTTTGAAGCAGATC
This sequence comes from Kokia cookei, assembly GCA_039519145.1. NCBI lineage: Eukaryota > Viridiplantae > Streptophyta > Magnoliopsida > Malvales > Malvaceae > Kokia > Kokia cookei. The sequence continues at coordinate 43,429,981 of CM076907.1, forward strand.
TCCACAAAGATTGAAGACCTCTTTCTAAATTCTTTTGATTTTACTATGAGTTTTTCCTTATCTTGTAGTTATATTGTTTTTGAGATGTTTTCAAGATGTTTCCATTTATTAGCATTAACTAAATTCCTGAATACCTAAGAGATATGAACCTTAAGATGAATTTTGTGATTTGATTTTTGATTTTACGCAATAAATACTTAGATTTTGCTCTCAATTATGTGTGCTTAATTCTTGATTTAGTATTCTTAAGATATTAATTCTTGTTTGATATGCTTAAATCAAAGGAGGAATAGATCTTGTTTAAGAGTAGATCTAGCATAATTGAGTGGAGTTGCATGCAATCCTAAAAATAGGACGACATAAATCTATCGGATTAAAGTCAAATCTAATAGGGGAATCCATAGATCGGATTAATGCGACAATAGAGGTTTTAATTAGAAAAAAATTTCAATTAATCAACTTAGAGTCAATTGCTTTTATGCTTAAATAGAGGTATTAGCATTATTTAAGGATTTCTATGGAACAAAATACTAAGTGAATAAATTGCTTAATTCAGAATGATAATGACAAATGAAATCTAAGTGAAATCTTTCCTGAGTATTGTTTGTTTTTTGGTATAAAAACACTTATTATTTCTCGCTTTAATCTTTGACGCACTTTTTATTAATTTAGTTAAATTAGTTTAAACAATCACTTTATTCGACCGGTTAGATAATAGGAAGATAATTATTACTAGTACTTTTGGTTCTCGTGGGAACGATATCTGTGCTTACCGTAACTATACTATTAATTGATAGGTACACTTGCCTTAGTCATATTTTTAATTAAATTTCGACAGCATCATATATGAATATGGATATGGATATGAACAAGGATATAAGTAAAGAGCCTCATGACATTCATCTATATCTGCAAATTTCAGCTGCAGTTGAGATATTACAGGGCAAAATCTTCAGTGGCAGGCAGCCATTGTATACGGCTCCATTCATCAAGCATCAGCTGTACGGAAAATTGCAGTGTGTTCTCTGCCAATGGAGATTTGTCCGGTAATTCCAGTTCTGCAGCATTATTGCTGTTCAGTGTCTACCAGCCGGGAAAAGGAGCACTACATGGATGTATGTATATGTATAATGAGGGGTAAGCCGGATGACACTCTGTCGCTAGCCTAAATAGTAGCATTCACAAATGTCTTATATACTTAGGGTATCGGTTTGAGTTAGAACATGTGCAATTGGTATGCCTGTCCAAGCATTCGACAAGTCGTTCCTACTCTGTAACCCACCACCTCATTAAGTACACACAAAGTTAGGAATATTTGAGATGGAAACATGTTTTGAATCCTCCATATCTATGTGTGTATATGCTAAAAGATATCCCCCACCTTATTGCATCCCTCTATTGAGGATCATTCCTCCCCCTTTAAAACTCCATTGAAGACAATGTTGAAAACATACTAGGAAACTTTCTGAGGCAACCCTTGACAGAAAATATAGAACACTGTATTGTTTTCTCTTAACATTAGAAGTATATACATTTCAGACCCTTACTGTTATCTTCCTCTGTTCAGAAGGCTAAACAACTGTCAAGCTTCTAACTTAAAGGATGACTTCACATTTTTACCTCTTCTATCACTGAAATATATATAGACTTAAAAAAGCAAGAGCCACATATTGTTGCACCAAATCTATGGAATATTTTCCATGATATAATTATACATTATCAATCTTGTTGTGCATATTACTGGCTATGTAACAGTCTCCCAATGATTACTTACCAGCTGATGAACATAAGTTGCCAAGTAAATTCCCTGTTTATTACATGAAAACTTAGTACACTTATCTCCCACATTGATCAGCTGCAGGCACTTTGACTAAAGGAGTTGAGCAATGCCTGAAAACAAATCTAGCTGCTATATGAAGGTGAAGCCTGCATTTACTGCAAAAGAACTATTGATTAGGAAAATGAGATGATTGTGTGAGTGAATGGCAGGGCAAATCTCCTTTGGCAAAATCGAATTCATATGCAAGAGCATAAACATTTCTGCTAAAGGAGATATGCTCTGTAATTCCTCAACTCCACATACTGATATGTTCTGATTTCTTTGACCAGGTTACAGAGATTCAAGAGCAGTTCTATTTATAGAGTGCTAAACATGCCATATGATTTAGTTTCTAATTTAGTATATGCCAATGGAAGAAGTGGCATATGCCAAGTGCTGCCATTTCCCCCTCATGGGATAGTGGTCCTAATTTGCTTATGTATCTTTACAAAAGTGATGCCATTTCTCCTTGTTTATGTTGCAATACTTACACAAATGATTATATTACTTATGGAGGAAAAATGTTGACATATGCATAACATGCATGAGTCCATGCATGCACGTAAAAACATGTAGCTACCACCAACAGAAATTGTTCCTTCATCCCTCCCATAAAGAACAAAAAATCGCATCAGAGATATAGGTAATGGAACATGCCACTGGATCTTCCTTGTCTATGCTCTATGACCATTGACGTTTCCTTTTCTCCCACTTTTTTTCCCTTCTGAAAGGGTGCATAATAATCATTTTTGGGACAAAAGGGAAACAAATATTCGATGCTTCTCTTTATGGTAAATTGGGTCCGCTGCAAATTCTTGTGAGCCGTGCGACCCTTAGAGGAGTGAAGGGGCCTTAAAACAGGGGCGAAGCATTTTTATATTTTATGGAAGTCAAAGTACAATTTTACTATTATTGATTTAAATCTTTATAAATTATAAAGGAACTTATATGGAAAAATTTTCATCTTAGAAAAACTGAGATCCCTACCGATCACCTTAGATTTGCTGTTACCTTAAAATGAAGTAATTTAAATCCTAACTCGAACCATGAACTTAAAATGAATCATGAACCTCAAAAGTGTTTACCACAAAATAGTGAAAATGGCTCATAATAAAATTTCCTTAAATAGGCAATTCATAATAGGCACGTAACTACAGCCACGAATTGTGTTTAGAAACAAATTGGATGTGCCTCGAATATACTGTTTTATACGGGAAAAAATACGAGACCGTACTCATTTTCAATCCATGCTAGCTCTTCAACAACAATATATATATAGGCCGTAAGGGTTTAAACAGTGTCATCCGCATAGTGAAATGCATGGATGTATTTGGTTTCAAAGCTAAAGATGGAAAAAATGCAGGGATGCCTTACTGGGTGAATCTCCTTTGGAAGGCAACTAAAACTCGGTTACATTGCATGTTGTGGGCGACATGCGATGCCTAGCTCACCGCCAAAGGAGATTTGCCCCGCAATTCAGCCATGCAACACGTTTAGGGAAGCTAAATCATCATCATCATCGAGTGTTTTTCTCTTTCCTCTTTAGATGGTAAGATTATGTATTTATATGATACGATCATTTTTCATTGATGTGATGTTCTAGATAAATTTCATGCATGTCAACACATATCTTACCTCAGATTTAATTTATGTTTATGAGATCATATGTACAATCTCACGTGTGATTTAGTAGAAGAGTGTAAGTACTCATTCTGCGAACACCTAACATCATGCGAGCTTGATAAATGAACTCAATATGCAAACCGTGTAGAATCTGACTCAAACTCATTTGAATTGTGGATCGATAATAATACTTATAATAACAATCATCATCTACGCTCGTTTAAGATTGATGTATCTAAATTTGAGATATTGATAAATAATTTTTTTAATTACTTTTACAGCATTTTCTTTTTTATGCTTCGAATTACGCAGACAGTAAAGCAAAAATGCTAGTAGTTATTAATTACAATTCACACATAAGCATGTCATTCTTTTAATGCAATTCTACAGAATTTTGAAAGTATACCTGTTGATCCCTTATTCAAAATTTTGATGCCATTGATCGAAATCGAAATTCGATTAATTTGAATTTAAATTAATTTAAATCTGAAAGGATTTGAAACTGAAAATAACCTAAATTTTAAATTATTAAAATAATAAATTTAAAATGATTCAAATATGAAATGATTAAAATTTGAATTGATATAAATTCGTAATGATTCAAGCTAATAAACTCAAACTCTAAGATTTGAATAACTCAAACCTTAAAATGAAATAAACCATTTTTTTTTTTTTAAATTTAAGAGAAAGCAAAATTTACTTTCCAACTTACAAAAAAATTTTAGTTTTTTTATTCGAGAAAATTAAATTTTGGCTTTAAAATTATAGTAATCAATTTTCAACTTTTTCCCTTTGTATAACCCTTCCTTTTTGCCTTCTTAGAAAAAGAAGTAAAGTGAAAATGGTTTGAATAATAAATAGAAAAATGATTGAAAAATTAAATAATTATATTCGTTCACATTGGTTTCGACCGTTGCCTAATTTATTTCTTTCTTCCATGAATATACTATATACTTTCCATTTTTCAAATCCCCAAATAGCCACCACTGACTTAAGCGGTCAGTTTCTTCCTCACGTTACCAAAACTATCCTTCATTGTTTTTCCCCCCGTAAATCTCGTAATCCAAATGATTTATAATTATCCATATATTAATATTTATTAACCTACCAAATAAATATAATATGAATATACATAAATCTCGCAACAAATGGAAATGGTTAAATCATACCAAATTTGACCTCGATGATCTATGATTAAGAAAACCACAAATTTTAAACATGAATAATAAAATAGATATAAAAAAATATCAAAAAAATAACATAAAAGTTTAATTATGAACTTAATCTTGTATTTTTTAAACTTTTAAAATTTAATTTTTTATTTTAGTTTTTAATAATTTAATTAATCTACTTATTTAATTTTGAAAATTAAAATCCAATTGATAAGAGTGCTAGTGAATTTCCATTAAATTTGTATTTTGATATTTTAATATTTGAATTTATAATAAATTAAACTTCAATTGGTTACAAATATTCAAATTTAAAAGAAGTTAGTTAATAATGTTATAATTAAATTTAAATTTTTGCAAAGAGAGACTAAATTCCTAGGACTAAAAGTAGAGGGATCAAATATTGAAAATATAAAGAGTATAAGGACCGAGGGAGGGATTAAACCTATGTAGCTTCTAGTACTCCCCGTCTGTTTTATCCGTGATTATAATAAAGTCTTGTTTTTACGTCTTCTGGTCCCTTTTCTCATGGATGGTTCAAAGAAAGTCATGGAGAGCTTTGACTATCTATGGTTTTTCAACAATGTGCTCACTTTAACACCACTTCACCACAAGCTCAACCCTCCCCCCACCGCACCTTCCGTCGACTTCGATACCGCCGACGAACAAAAACCACCCAAACCCGACATTCTTCTTCACGAGGCAGCAGCATCTGCCCCTGGCTATGAGATTCCTGTTCCTAGGTGTCCCAACTGCGGCGAAATCGCCGTCGTCACCGACCAGCAGAGAGTGATTCAGCCATCGGCAAAGGCAACGGAGAAGCCCGCGGAGAGGAGGAAGAGGCGGCGGCGAAGGAGAAAACGAAGCAAGAGAAAAGTGCTGGGAGAACTTGATTTGGGGTTCTATGGTAACTTGGATTCGGAGTCTTCGTTTTCTGAAGAAACATATGGGCATAAAAGCTTTGATAGCCGACATTATATCATGAAAATGCCTCCTTCAAACGATGGTTTCGCCATGAAAGAACATCTTAAATCATGGGCTTATGCTGTCGCCTGCACTGTCAGATAGTTATCGGTAGTTGTTACCGCTACTAATTATTAACTTGTCTCCATGACTATTGATGTTGTATTTTTTTTTTGCAGCATGTAATTACTAATTAGTATGTTCTTATGCAGCATGTAATTACTAATTAGTATGTTCTTAATAACCAAGGTTAATTAATTACTTAATTTTAGTTGTTGTTTTGTTTTAATTATGAATATGATAAACACGTTTTTAGAATTCAAATTCAAGCTTGATGGGGTTATCTCAAGAAATTGTAGTGTTTCAATGAAAAGAAAATACCAAAATCGTACGTTTTCATTTTTGATTCTTGCAATGGGGAAACTTCCAATCCAAGGCTCCTCCACATTTTCCCCCAACATTTAGTATTTTGTAGTAACATATAGGATCAAAAGAAAAATCATGAAGCATGATTATTAAAGTAAAGACCAATAAACCTTCACGTGAAGGGGAAAGATATGTGGATGTATAGAGTCTATTTTGGTACGATGAAAAAAATATTAATATAATTGTCGAAAATATACTACTGCTAAATAAAATTTTTAACTCTAACGGGAAATCAAATCGAGTGTAAATAAAATAGTTACCCCCAAGATTAACATAGTTTTCTAAAGGGTAAAAAGATTTTCCGCAACTTAAAATATTCTTTTTCATTACCAACAATAATTACTATCCCTCAATTACGATTCATTTTAAATTGGGTACATTACCATTGATTCAATGTATAATATCGTACACAAACTTTGATTTTACACTATTTATTTTTATTCAATTTCTTTTCAAACACCACTAACAATATTATCGAATTAACTCATTTTATGTTGATATATTGTATACATAGATCAAAGTTTTACGTATCAAGTTATACATTAAAATAAAATTCATATATAAATTTAATATTTACTTCTAATAAGTATCACTTAAATGTTAAAATTAATATTTTATTTAATGAAACAATTTCGAAAACATTCCTAATAAATTGTATAACTAATCGTTCATATTCATTTAAATTTCTCGAAATTTTAATTAATACTTTTCCATATATACCAAATATAATTTTATCTCCACGACAATTACTTTTTTAAAAATAATATAATTTAAAAATCGTATTTTATTGAAAATCTTAACCTAAAGAAAAGTACCCACCCACATCCGGTTTTCTGAATGCATCCAAGGAACTTCTCATTGATTTTTAATTATTTTTCTATATAGTAATTATACTACCTGTTGGAAGAAAACAGTGTTTTCACTGTTAATTCCTCAGGCATGCAATTCCTTACCTTTTTCCTTTTCTTTTTTTTTTTCTTCATGCTCAACTCATTTCACATTTTGACCCACACTAATAGGTTTGTTCATAACTCATTTCACATTTTGACCCACACTAATAGGTTTGTTCATAACTCATTTCACATTTTGACCCACACTAATAGGTTTGTTCGTAATTGTAAATGTTATTTAATTTTAAGTTGCAATAATAAATTATACTTTAATCCTTAAAATTTACGAATCATTCCAAGAGATATACTATATCACATGTTAGAACTAACCAGAAAATTTACGGATCACTTATTAAATGAATCGAAATAATATTTTTGTCTTTTGGTATGAACAAAAAAATGAGGGGTTAATATTTTTTTTCTGACATGTTTGGTCAACTTTTTGTTTGATTCAAGCAGAGATGTTATGTAATAAACTTTATTGCTGCCATGTTAGAAACTGCAAAGGCCTATCTACATCAAGCTGCTGGTTGGGGGTAACAGAGAGGAGGGCATTGGTGGAATCATTCGAAAAAAGAAACGACATTAGCAAAAAAAAGGAAAACTTTTTATAGGTAGTGACAAGTTTATGGTAGGGCCAAATTTGGGGTCACATGCAAAGATCATTCTCGGGTTTATTGCGAGGAAACAAGGCAATGATGCCCAAAATCTAAAAAAAATATTTAATTTATTCAGAATCATATGTTATTTGCTATATAGTTACGATTCAAATAAATAAATACAGAATTGGGTGGTGATTAAAGTCAAAAGCAATGAAACTAGGCTTGTCTTGCCTAATCCATAGCTACTTCTTTATTTAATCAATTGGTTTATTGTTACACAAAACAGTGTTTAATTATTGAGTAGATTATAAAAATAATTATTTTTGTTTGTTTTAGATTTCATTTAATCATTTATGTTTGATATATTACGTTTTAATCACTCTTGTTACGAAGTAATTATTCTACCATTAAGTTCTATTACATTTCTAACGGTAATCTTTCGTGACAGTCCAATTGAGTTTTAAATGTCAATTTGAATGTTCAACTGGGACGAGAATAATTTTTTCAATCAAAATAGAAAAAAAAAAAACACTAAAAATGGAAAAGGAAATGAAAGGTATAATTAATCGAATTTATTTAATTAAAAACATGTTCTCGTCAAAATCCATTTGGACTGCCACGTAGGATTGTCGTTAAGGAAGTAGCAGAGCTTAACGATAGAGTGACCACTTCATAACAAAACGATGAAATAAATAACTAAAACGTAATATTGTTTATTTTTATAATTTACCTTGAATTAGTTTTCATTATAAAGTCAAATTCTATACGGGAAAGTTCATTGTATATATTGTTTGAGGTTAGAGATGTTTCCTCTACCACTACACTAAGGTATTCTTCAGAATCTTACCACATCACGATTAAAGATCAAAAGTGTTGTTGATTGAGGAGGTCATACTAATGTTTCCAATTTAAGTGAGGGGGGTTTATTCAAGCAATGGAAGTTCTTTTACGCGTTTAATTTTTAGTTAGTTTTTAAATAATATATCTTTTAATTATTGTTACTTATCATTGATAATTATAATTTCTCTTAATTTTTAAATAATATATAAATTTTGAACTATATAAGAAAGTAAATTATAATGTTAATTCGAAAAAAATAAAAATAAGTCAAGTAATTCATGATAAATAGGAAAGATATTTATACTAAATTAATAAACACGTTTTAATAATAGTGATTGAAACATAATGGTTGATGTTTGAAAATTAATTTAGAATGAACGTTATAGTTTAAGTATGTGTAAAATTAACTCTAATTTTTTACATCATTATTTTTAAGATTTTAAAATAAAATTTTCTATCTTTTTATCAATTTTCAATTAAGTTGTGGTCACTAAATTTAATTAAATTTTAAACACATATGCATCTACCTATCGTATAGAGAAATTTAATTCGATGCGTTAAAAAGAAGAAATAGTTCTAATTTTAATGGTAGTTTTTTTTTCAACATGTTGAATCTAAAGCTATCCATGTAATAGGTGTATATATATGTTTAAAATTTGATATAATCATTGGTCCATGCCAGATAAAAAACTAGCATTTGACACCTAAGCTAATGCTAGGTTAAAAGGACTTGATTGATATGATATTGATATTTAGAGGACTCAATTAGAACATTTTGAATTTTAGAGACTGATTTAGAATCTTGGGTCATAGTTTGGGGATGTAAAGAGAAATTAACCCTTTCTCTAAGAATAAGAAAATGGGCTTAATGTGGGCTCACGCCCAAGCCAACCCTGCTTGACAGTGGACCGTTAAGCCACTATTGTTCACTGCTGAGCTGACTTCCCAGAAAATCAAACCGAAAAGCCTCACAAGAGAGAAAGGAAACCGGCGAGACAAAGTCGAAGGCGGAGAAGCGCCGCAGATGACGGAGTCAAGAAGATTGAGAGGTCACAAGGCCACCGCCACTTGCTGTATCGCATCACGTGACAAGCCGGGGCTCGTCGCCACTTCCGGCGAAGTAACCCCTACATTCTTCTTCTTCTCAATCTCCTTCGAATTTCAATTTTCACTGAAGCTTGTCTGTTTTAATAATATTACAAAATTTAATTTTAAAATTAGGATGGTTGCATTTGTTGGTTTGATATGCGATGCAAAGATGTGAAATTTGTTATGGCTGTTAGCAATGAACCAATTTCATCCCTTTGCTTCAACTCAGGTCAATTTCTATCATTTTAAAAATAAAATCTTAATGCATTTCTAATTGAATTTTTCTTTTAATTACTTATTATTATTTATTCTTGGCATCAAATGCAGGAAATGAGAGTATCATCTATGTTTCCACTGGAAATGAGGTCAAGTGCTTTGATGTGCATATGGTAATTTTATATTCCTGTGACTGCTTTTGTTTTGATCACATTTGAAATTTGCTTATGAATTGTTCGTTATAGTTAGCAGATAACTCATGGAAGCCTTTGGAGAGCTATAACTATAATAAAGAGGAGATAAATCAGGTAGAAATTACAGATTCTTTGGGAAAGAAATTTAAAGATGCTTTACTTTGTGAATTTGTAAAGTTTAGTATGTGTAGGTATATTATATTTTTTTATGTTTATGCAGGTTACTTGTAATTCCAGATCATCTTTCCTTGCATCAGCGGATGATGGTGGTGAGATTAAGGTAATTCGATTTTCATTAGTTTAATGGTCTGTCTTATGCTAGTAATATAAATTATTATTGCCATGAAGAATTTATTTATTGGTTTATTTAACTGATAATGTTAAAACTATCAATGAATAATATATCTAATGTCATACATGCAGGTTTGTAGTTTTGTTTTCTAGATAGATATTGTTTGAATTTTAACATTTTAACCTTGTATGGTCATATATGTTGCAGATCATTGACATTCGTCAGAAACGTATTTTCAAGACATTGAGAGCCGGACATACAAGTGTATCCTTACTCTTTAAGCCATTTGCCTTTTCCTGTTGTGTATGATAATTTAATGTCCCTGTGATTTATGAACTGAAATTTCCTGGCTCTATATTTCATTTCTGGAAAGTTTCCTTTTGAGCCCTCATTTTTACAGTGAGACTTTTATTGACTAGTTATTAGGGTGATCCGAAATGGGGGAATTAGAAGGTGGTTAGCTATTCATTTCTGGTTGGAGTTAGCTTGAATCTTTATCCTTCTGTCATATCTTTCTTGCCTTAACATGTCACAGATTTGCAGCAGTGTACAGTTCATTCCTTGGAGACCTTGGGAAAGTAGGTCTTTAAGGTTTTATAGTACTCTTTTAAATCTCTAACTTCGTTTTCTCTTAGCTGTCCATTACAGTTATTCTATTTGAATGACGGATTCATAATATTTTTACTCCATTTTAATGTGGCAGTCGTTTCCGGAGGTCTTGATTTGAAGTTTATCATATGGGACTTCTCAAAAGGGCGCCCATCCAAAATTGTGGATTTTGGTATATATGTCTTAAAAACTCTTTGTTTCGTGCTTTTATGGAGCTTCTTCAAATATTAAATGTGTCATATCTACAGCATTATTATAATATCATTGACAATGAACTTAAGCTGGTGCATCTTTGCTCGTTGTGATTATTCTAAACAACTACAAGGCTAGTGCATGTTCATTTCTTGTATTTTTGCCCCTTCACTGCAGGCCTGCCCGACATGCGTAGTGGTAGTAATACTGGACAATGTTTAAACCCAGCTTTTGTTCACTCAGTAAAAGTTCCAGATGTTGATATGTTGGACAAAATAGGCAAGATATGTGTTGTGGCAAGGGGTGATGGTGTTATTGATGTGATTAATACAGAATCAGAACTTACAGCCACAACACCTAAAAGTTCCACGAAATCCCGAAAAGGAACTCAGTCCAAAGGAAGTGACGGAGGAGTTCCCGATGAAAATGGAAGAAAATGGTTGCATTTAGATTACTCTTTAGGTGGTCATACTGCTGCCGTGTCTTGCGTGACATTTTCGTTGTTTGGAGAGAAGGGGAAGTTCCTTGTATCGGGTGGAAACGATAAGTTAGTCAAAGTCTGGGATTGCTCTAGGTGTCTCGATTCATGGCAGACAGGAGATACCAATGAGCTGCTACATTTGAACATCAATTTAACCAAAAAGGTGAATCTCATTGCCTCATGTACTGTATATGTTCAATTTCTCTTCAAAGCTTCTCGTTTTAAACCGCTTCTGTTGCCAGGTTAATTGGTTATGTACAACTCCAGCTGAATCGGACAACCTCGTTGTCTGTGACACAACTAAAGTTGTGAAGGTCTACACAGTTTCCTAAACCAAAGCTGCGGAGTCATCACCTGAGGTTTGTCTTTTATTACTGTTTCTGGAGTATGTTGTTGCCAGAGATTGACATGGCATCGGCAGCACTAGGAAATTATGTAAGCTTGAAATAGTTTGTTATGGTGAGTATTATCTTTGTTGAAGAAAATACAAATGAAACGAATATAATCCATAGCTGTTTCCTTGTTGATGTAAAATTGATACTGCAAATTTTGGAGCATTGAACTACAAAGCAAAAATAAGTATTGTAGCATGATAAACAAAGGTTAAGTAACCCACACAGAAAAGGATTGTATGAAACAGGAATGTTATGTCATCTGTTTTCCTTTTTCAATAGTTTAATGCCGCATTAGTATTTTCATCCTGAAAAATATCAAATCCAAATGAAAATTCTGAAATTCAAGATGAAATTACTGATGTGACATTAAATTATTTGATAGGGTTAATATCCTCGTTTCATACGAACTTTTCTCCCCCACACAAATATAATAATTTATTTGTTTTGCTTAAAGGGTCTTTTATTTATTTAATATTATTTGAACATGATTCTCACAAGAAAACTAGGTTAAATTCTGCTCTTTGTGTAAGTTGTGGATTTAATTTTTATACTCTAATTTGGTTAGTTTTAGTCCCTGTGCATTTTGAATTAGACAATTTTACTCTTATACTTTTCAAAATTTGAAATTTGGTTTCGCTAGTTGTGAATTTGGTTTTTATTCTCCAATTTGATCATTATTAGCTGTTATGCTTTTCAAAATTTTCAATGTTAACTTAGATGATAAGAGTAAAATAGCGTGATTTTTCTGTGAATATTATATGAAAATAATAATATCACATAACATATGTTTGGAGTATAAGATTTTGAAAGTAGTTAGGAGGTAGGCGGGGGTCTTAACCCAGGGGCTAAGCTAAGAAATTATTTAGGAAGTCAAAAATAAATAAATAAATAAAATTTTAAAGTGTAATTTTATTATTATATTAATTTGTGATTTTTTAAAAATTAAAGGGATTGTAAAGTAAAAATTTTCATTTTTGAGACAAGTCACTGCCTGGCCCATCTCTCTCCTCCCGTACTCGCCCCTTATTTAAATGGAATAATAACAACTATAGTTTCTCCCAATTAAAAATAGTTTAATCCAAACTTTTTTAAACAAAATTTTTAGTTTTGCTTCTCCAAATTTTTATAATTTTATTTTGACCTCCAATATTAAATTCCTTACTTCGCTCATGAAGATAATATAATTTAACTTAATAAACTTAATAATTATTATTTAATCAAGATCGAAATTTTAAAATTTAAAATTTATAAATAATAAAAATAACCAAATTAAGATAAAAAAAAAAATTAAATCCACAATTTCTACATAAAACGAACACTAAGATCGTGATTTGACTAAAACATATAAGTCTTCGATAAGGCTGAATAGAATATGCAATTTTGGGTAGCAAAAGCAATGTAAAAAAACAGAGGTCCATGACAACAGCTATGTGGTAGGGACGATCTGGTGTGGCCAAATTTTGGTACATGTTTGGTTTAGTGTCACTCCTCTTCCATTTCTGACTCATTATCTTAACCTTTTCTTTTTCATTTTTTAAATCATAATAATCTTAATTTGTTGATTATAAATGCAGTTGAATACGGTCTAATTGCTTCTTTTTTCCAATTTATGATCTTTGCTTTTCAACTTACTAGATATGATGTTTTCTTATATTTTTTGAAATCTCCAAATGTATGAGTCAGCAAATTAATGCGAGGCGTATTATTTATGGTTGAACAGTGACATACATTTAGTCGATCTTTTTTAATGTATTTACTTTTTAAAATTTGAAATTTCGGTTTTAATAAATTAGTGACTGTTAAATTTGTTAAGTTAAAATTTTGTGTGTTGGCTTAATGGTTAGCGTGTTCACCGTTTTAGGTGTGGTTTATATTCGAGTTGCGTTAGTCGCGTTTTTGTTTGGGCTTTGCCCTCCTCTTGCAATTCACCTAAAAAATTTTTTTTTAAGTTAAATTATGTTATTTTTAAAATCTTATGGGGTAAATATATTATCACATGTGTAATAAATATGTAACGGCAGAGCATTGAGTTTTTTTTTTCTTGGGAGGGGTTGACTAAAATTTTTAAAAATTTTGAAGGTTTTAATGAGAATTTCCAAAAAAATGTAAGTTTAGCTAAAACTTTCAAAAAGTTTAGAGGCTTAACAACAATTTATAGAAATTTCGGAGAAGTGTAATTAAAATTTTTAATTTTTTTTGAAAGGTTTAATGAAATCTTTAAAAATTTTGAGCAAGAAATGTATAATAAAAATTTTGAAAAACTTATTGAGGCCGTAAAGATCATATGCCCCTGTAAATATGTCAATTTGTTGTTTCCTCGTATTACTCATAGAAAAATGATGTTATTTTAGTTAAAGGATTTAGCAGCTATCATTTGATTTAGGAGTGAAATCTAAAAATTCGAAAAGTATAAAAACTAAAAATGATGAAATTGAAAAACATTAATTACTTATAGTACAAATTGATCAAATTACAAATAATTTCAAATTTTGGCTTAACAAATTTGACTGCTATCATTTGGTTCAAGATCGAAATATCAAAGTACGAAAAGTACAAGGACTAAAATTGATCAAATTAGAGTAGACGTGTTAAATCCACAACTTACTTATAGTACAAGGATTAATAACACAATTTCACCTTCAGGCAAATTCCAGTTAGTTAAAGATGTACCTTGCCCAACCGAAAGCTTCCTTAAACTTCCCGCAATTTTTTTAAATTTCATTTTCCCTTAGAAAAAAGAAAAAAAATGTAAGCTTTGCTTGTCAGAGATTTCTCTGCAAATACATTGACACCAACAACCCACCCTCCATTACACTACCAACCGGCCTTCCCCTTCAACCTTTCTTCACCATTACAACACTGCCTATCTCCACCCTTAGCCCAACATGCACTTATATCATGTGTTTGATTGTTTTTCTTTTTCATATAAAAAACACACAACAAGACACAAAGGTATTGAGGGATAAATAGAGGGATAAGTAGAGGGAAAGACCCTTAGGTTAGCTATTGTTTGTAGCATTGGGTTTTTCTCAAGGAAGAAGAAGGAGTACTTTTTTTGAGAATGATGGAATCTGGGGTTCCTGTTTGCCACACTTGTGGTGAACATGTTGGGTTGAATGTTAATGGTGAACCCTTTGTGGCTTGCCATGAATGTAATCTCCCTATTTGTAAGAGTTGTTTTGAGTATGATCTTAAGGAAGGACGAAAAGCTTGCTTGCGTTGTGGTAGCACATATGATGGTACATTTCATTTTAATTCTTGATGCTAGTTTTTTACTTGTTTCCATTTGGTTCTTGATAAATCTATGTTATAAATCTTGTATTTGCCAAGTGCTTGTTTAATTTCCCATGAAAAAGATAAAGATAGAGAAGTTTTAAATTGATTGCACGACTGGTTATTGTGAACTCCTCAGAGAACCTGTTGGACGATGTCGAGAAGGCAACAGGCGATCAATCGACAATGCCTGCACAGTTGAGCAAGTCTCAGGTACTGTTTTTTGCTGCCTTTGAAAGGTTTTCAGTCAAAGCCGGGAGGGATATTGAAAGCTTTGTGTTATTCATGTTGGTTTATACAGGATGTTGGAATTCATGCAAGACATATCAGCAGTGTGTCTACATTGGATAGTGGTATGTAATATAAATTTCTTTCCATATTATTGATTTCTTTCTTTCAATCTTCCTTCAATTCTCAAAGCTCGAATCGTCTTGTAAAATATCATAGAAATGACTGAAGACAATGGGAATCCGATTTGGAAGAACAGGGTGGAAAGTTGGAAAGAAAAGAAGAACAAGAAGAAGAAGCCTGCAACAACTAAGGTTGAAAGAGAGGCTGAAATCCCACCTGAGCAACAAATGGAAGATAAACCGTAAGTATTTAATTAGAAAAGCGTTGCTTGATTTTGAAATATACAAAGCACTGAAGCATATTAATGATAAGGGTCTATTTAGTGAAATGATTTTTGTTTATGTTGTGTGTTACTGATATGTAATATTTGCATCTGCAGGGTACCGGATGCTTCCCAGCCCCTCTCGACTATAATTCCAATCCCGAAAAGCAGACTTGCACCATACCGAACCGTGATCATTTTGCGATTGATCATTCTCGGTCTTTTCTTCAATTATCGAGTAACAAACCCTGTTGACAGTGCTTTTGGCCTGTGGCTCACTTCAGTCATATGTGAAATCTGGTTTGCTTTTTCCTGGGTGTTGGATCAGTTCCCTAAGTGGTATCCTATTAACAGGGAAACATACATTGACAGGCTATCTGCAAGGTAACCAATAACATTAATGATGCTTATAACATAAGTTATCTTATTTCAGCTGATTTAGTATCATAATTATGTAACATATGGATTGTTACTAAGCTTGTTGGATACCATGGCAGATATGAAAGAGAAGGTGAACCTAATGAACTTGCTGCAGTTGACTTCTTCGTGAGTACAGTGGATCCATTGAAAGAACCTCCATTGATTACTGCCAATACTGTGCTTTCCATCCTTGCCTTGGACTACCCTGTGGATAAGGTCTCTTGTTATGTATCTGATGATGGTGCGGCCATGCTGACATTTGAATCTCTAGTAGAAACAGCCGACTTTGCAAGAAAGTGGGTTCCATTCTGCAAAAATTTTTCCATTGAACCACGGGCACCTGAGTTTTACTTCTCACAGAAGATTGATTACTTGAAAGATAAAGTGCAGCCCTCTTTTGTAAAAGAACGTAGAGCTATGAAAGTAAGTTCCTCAAGCTTCTTTGGCAACATTTCTTGAATATCCATAGCACTTTGATGTAATAATTTTCTTTCAAATTTGGTTACAGAGAGATTATGAAGAGTACAAAATTCGAATCAATGCTTTAGTTGCAAGGGCTCAGAAAACACCTGAAGAAGGATGGACGATGCAAGATGGAACTCCTTGGCCAGGAAATAACCCGCGTGATCACCCTGGCATGATTCAGGTTTTCCTTGGATATAGCGGCGCTCGTGACATTGAAGGAAATGAACTTCCCCGACTGGTTTACGTCTCTAGAGAGAAGAGACCTGGCTACCAACACCACAAAAAGGCTGGTGCTGAAAATGCTTTGGTGGGTTATACATGATAAAATACCAGACTTCCATAAAGATAGATTAAATATTTTCTAAGGAGTTGCAACTGACATGAATAGCTTCTTACAGGTTAGGGTGTCTGCAGTTCTTACAAATGCTCCCTTCATCCTCAATCTTGATTGTGACCACTATGTTAACAATAGCAAGGCAGTTAGGGAGGCAATGTGCTTCTTGATGGACCCACAAGTCGGTCGAGATGTATGCTATGTGCAGTTTCCTCAAAGATTTGATGGCATAGATAGGAGTGATCGATATGCCAATCGCAACACAGTTTTCTTTGATGTAAGATCAAAGATAAAACCAATTTTCTGCTTAAGTGCTTGTGACACTTTAAGAGTTCTGACAATTCGTCCAAATTTCAACTTCAGGTTAACATGAAAGGTCTTGATGGAATCCAAGGGCCAGTTTATGTGGGAACGGGTTGTGTTTTCAATAGGCAAGCACTTTATGGCTATGGACCGCCTTCAATGCCAAGTTTTCCCAAGTCATCTTCCTCATCTTGCTCATGGTGTGGTTGCTGCCCGGGCAAGAAGGATCCTAAAGATCCATCAGAGCTTTATAGGGATGCAAAACGGGAAGAACTTGATGCTGCCATCTTTAACCTTAGGGAAATTGACAGTAAGTCCAAAATCATTCAGAAAATTATAGTTAGACAAATACTTTACTAAGCTCATGACTTGTTGACATATCTCTGGTTTTGTTTTGCAGATTATGATGAGTATGAAAGATCAATGTTGATCTCTCAAACAAGCTTTGAGAAAACTTTTGGCTTATCTTCAGTCTTCATTGAATCTACACTAATGGAGAATGGAGGAGTGGCTGAATCTACCAACCCTTCCACACTAATCAAGGAAGCAATTCATGTCATCAGCTGTGGCTATGAAGAGAAGACTGCATGGGGGAAAGAGGTTGGTACTTTTTTTCTTATCTATCATATTGCCAAAATTGATATCTTTATTGACCTTTCTTCCCTGTATAGAGGCCTTGAGCTATATTAAAACTTTCTTTATGTTTGCTCAGATTGGATGGATATATGGTTCAGTCACTGAGGATATCTTAACCGGCTTCAAAATGCACTGCCGAGGATGGAGATCGATTTACTGCATGCCCTTAAGGCCAGCATTCAAAGGATCTGCACCCATCAATCTGTCTGATCGGTTGCACCAGGTTCTTCGATGGGCTCTTGGATCTGTTGAAATTTTCCTAAGCAGGCATTGCCCTCTATGGTATGGCTTTGGAGGTGGTCGTCTTAAATGGCTTCAAAGACTAGCATATATCAACACCATTGTCTATCCCTTCACATCCCTTCCACTCATTGCCTATTGTTCACTACCAGCAATCTGTCTTCTCACAGGAAAATTTATCATACCAACGGTAATGAATGCTAGTAATCCATGTATTCTTTTTTTAGTTTTCAATATCATATATATGCTTACATTGATTCACATTTTCTAATTTGATGATCAGCTCTCAAACCTGGCAAGCGTTCTCTTTCTTGGCCTTTTCCTTTCCATTATCGTGACCGCCGTTCTCGAGCTCCGATGGAGTGGTGTCAGCATCGAGGACTTATGGCGTAACGAGCAGTTTTGGGTCATCGGTGGCGTTTCAGCCCATCTCTTTGCTGTCTTCCAAGGTTTCCTTAAGATGCTTGCAGGCATTGACACGAACTTTACTGTCACTGCCAAAGCAGCTGAAGATGCAGAGTTCGGTGAGCTGTACATTGTGAAATGGACAACACTTTTAATCCCTCCAACAACACTCCTCATCGTCAACATGGTTGGTGTCGTTGCCGGATTCTCCGATGCCCTCAACAAAGGGTACGAAGCTTGGGGACCACTCTTTGGCAAAGTGTTCTTTTCCTTCTGGGTCATCCTCCATCTTTATCCATTCCTCAAAGGTCTTATGGGACGCCAAAACAGGACACCAACCATCGTTGTCCTTTGGTCAGTGTTGTTGGCTTCTGTCTTCTCTCTTGTTTGGGTTCGGATCAACCCGTTTGTCAGCACCGCCGATAGCACCACCGTGTCACAGAGCTGCATTTCCATTGATTGTTGATGATATTATGTGTTTCTTAGAATTGAAACCATTGCAAGTGGACTGAAACATGTCTATTGACTAAGTTTTGAACAGTTTGCACCCATTTTATTCTTAACAGTGTGTAATTTTCCTAAGCAATGCTATGAACTATACATATTTCATTGAAATTTACATAAAATGAAACTGTATCAGTCTGCAGATTTTACCTGTTCTAATGTTTATGATATATAATATTTTACCTAAATATATTTGATGACTGACTGTGTATGAAATAATGAGACGTCATCAAAAAAGCCTTCTGTCATGATAACACCAAAAATTTCTAAACTAAGCAAAACTAATATTGATTTTATATTATATGGTTTATATACTTTATCACTAAAATGAAACCCTAATTCTTGTATTTTTTTTTTCTAATATTTGTAAAATAAATTTTATTTATAGGTGTAAAAAAGGGTTCAAGTCCTTGCAAGTTAACCAAGGGTGGAGCCTTCTTTTTATTTTAGGTTTTTCTTTTCTTTTCTTGTAATTTAGAGAAGGATGGACCCAAGGGAAATTACCACTTTTGTAGGGTAGTGGGAATGAAAAGGGCAGAAACTAGCTGGAAGCTGGACTCCATGAAAATACAGCTTATAGAAAAAGTATATTATATATGCCTTTTAACCGACATCTACATTTATTTTTGTTTTTAAAAATCGACACTTCTATTTACTTTCTGAAATGCCTTGCATAAAAAGTTCAAGGATTCTAACTTTGACCCATGCATTGTGTTTGTTTTGAACACCCGTAAATAACAGAAAGGGTTAACTCTGGTTTTAGTGCCTGTGTTATACCAAACTCATGATTTCGTCCTTATTTTCATAATGACTTTGGTAGGTTATTAAAATGATGAAGTAGTTTTTTTTTTTTGTTATGATTCGATCGTATAGTTAAGGTTACGTATCAAGTAAATGCTTAAATTTAAAAAAAAAAAGCATTTTATCACTTAATGGTAACAACTAACAATGTTATTAATTGGATCTATTAATAACAACTAAAAAAAATTGTCAATAAGAATGTGACACAAAGCACTTTTTTGTAAAATGAAAATAAAATTATAGCTTAGGGGCTAAATCGTCACTTAAACCTAAAAATAAAACGATCAGATTATGACGAATTAAAATATAAGAATAAATATTTAATTCTAGTATAATATAAGGACTAAAACCATAATTAAGCCTAACATAAAAATCTCGTGTTGGATGTTAATAAACATAAGCCAATCGCTCCCCACTAATCCGTTGCGTTGTGTTCTGTCTTTTCCTCTCTCACTTCACTTCCCAAGTTCCAACGTCACTAAAGCTTACTCCTTGCTCTCTGGTCTCTACCATGAAACCCGCACCACCATCCCTCAACTCACTACCATTCTTCCTCTTCCTCCTCCTCTCCGCCGTCATCTCCGCCGCTACCACCACCACAAATGCCACCTCTAAACTTCCCCCTACTCCTTCCCCCACCACTGAAACTCCCTCTTCTTCTTCTTCTTCGTTTTCTTCCTCCTCTTCTACTCTAGACCCTAAACAAATTGAAGCACTTGAATCCCTCAACATTCCCACCGCAAGAGACCCTTGCATCCAACCTTCCCCTCACAACGCCACCGTTTGTGATAGCTCTAAGCCCTTTCGCCACCTCGTTTCCCTCCACCTTTCCAACTGCTCCGCCGATCTTTCCCTCTCTTTCACAGCTCTCAAGTCCATCTCTTCAGTCCATTCTCTTTCCTTCACGAACTGCCACACATCCCCTATTCGCTTCCCTTATGATCTTTCCCTTTCCCTCACTTCCTTCACCTGCATTCGCTCCCTTCGCCGCCTCACCGGAGTTTGGCTCTCACGTTTCGTTAATTTAACCGATCTCACAGTTTCCTTCACTCCGGTTAACACTAGCGGCCTTTATGTAATCCTTGGGAACATGCATAAGCTGAAAACAGTAACCATTTCTCATGCTAATCTCACCGGTTCTCTTCCACGGCACTTGCATCTGAACCTGACCCATGTTGATTTATCTGATAACAAGCTCAAAGGGAACATACCAACTTCCCTTACACTTCTTGAAGATCTTGAATACTTGAATCTTTCGTCAAATGGGTTAAATGGGGAGATTCCTACTGAGTTTGGTGACTTGATATCGTTAAAAAACCTATCTTTGGCTTCCAATTCATTTTCTGGTTCAATCCCAGATTCCATTTCTGCTATTCCAGGCCTGGTTCATGTTGATCTGAGTAATAACAAGTTAAATGGCACTGTCCCAAGGTTTTTCTCACAGTTGAAAGGCTTGAAAGTCTTAAACCTCGAGAACAATGAGCTTCATGGGGTTTTACCATTCAATGCTAGTTTCATAAAGAAATTGGCTGTTTTCAAGGTTGGTGGAAATAGCAATTTGTGTTATAACCATTCTGTCTTGTCATCAAAAATGAAGCTTGGGATTGCTCGTTGTGATAAGCATGGATTGCCTATGTCACCTCCTCCTTCTAAGGAGTCTTCTGGTGATAGTGACTCTTCAGATTATGAAGACGATAGTGCAGACGATACAAGTGAAAACAAGGAGCATCATCACGGGCCAAATAAGGTTGTTCTTGGTGTTGCAATTGGACTTTCTTCCATAGTTTTCCTTATTGTTTTCTTAGTTCTTCTCTCAAAATGGTGTGGTTGAACAAAACAGTAGTTTTGATCATTGGTTAGATTTTTCATAGTTTTCCATTTATTTATTACTGATATTTGATACACTTGATTTGTGATAAATGAGGGGGGAAAAGTAGCTATAGGAGGCAGAGGAATCATTGAACTGGTATGGTATTCTTTTTTGCTGATATTTTTGGCCATTAGCAGTGGTTTCCATTTTTTTTATTAGGTTGTGGTGAATGGGAGGTGTACAAGGAGTTGCTAATGAAATGTGTCAATGTTTTGTCTTGAAAAATATGTTTTCTTCAACCTCAAGCATTTGCTTTTTGACACCGTTTTTATGATTTTATCATTTCTGATAATTTACTGTGCTTTACTTCAATTCAATTTGTTGTCTAACATTAATCTAAAAGGTTTCTAAGTATTAATATCAAAGCACCGCGAGTTTTCCCCTGTAACAACGACCAAAGTATCTTCTTCTGCGGCTACTGTTCTAGCTGTCACAGTTCTTGAAATATCAATTAACCACATATCTTTTGCGAATTTAGGCTCAAAGTTGTATGTTGTGACATATACCTGTTGGACGATCTTCTTTGTTACTGCAAACTTGGAGATAATGATTAAATGCCAAGTTGTTGGTGTTGGTGGATGAATTTGTGGATATTAATTTATTGTGATAAAAATTATGAAACATTATGACAGATCCAACTGTTATGGTTCCTGCAATAGTTTTGATGGTTGGATCCCAGTTGCTGTTCAGCTGTGTGTCCTGGATACTAGTTTCGTGGTTCTTACTCAAAAAAAAACCACACCACGTGGATGTATGGCCCCAGAGCCGTCATCCATGGCCAGGTTGCTGTGACCTTACTTTACTAGTAAGCTTAGCTTCGTACTGGCTAATTATTTACGATGCTTAAATCTTCGTTGACATTAGAATTCGGGATTAAAAAAAAACATACTCGTTAATCTACAGCCTAGTCACCAGAAGCCTCTGCAAGAACAATATCCATTCTTAAAATGGTGAAACCGATTCGAATCTCTTAGCACGATTTCTCTTCTGGTTTCCTTGGACATGAACTTGGCCATTTCATGACAATCACCGCATACTCGGAGATTCTTGGTAACCCGTACTGTTTTTCCAGGTGGTAAGGCTAATAACCCGAAAGCCATGGCTAATTTCTCACTGTGACCACAAAGAGCCATTTCTTTTTGCATCTCATCTGCATTAATCAAAGCATACTTAGTTTTAGGAAAATAGCCTTCTTCCTTCATCTTCCTTCTCATCTTCTCTAGCAAAGATTCAATCTTTTTGGAATGTGGGTGTGAACTATTATTTCCACTCACAAAGAGATTAACTTTTCCCTTTATCTCTATCCAACTGCAACCTGGGTTCTTTCTTAGGCCTTTCTTCCCTATCTTCTCTCTCATTCTTTTCACTTCCTCCCATTTTTCTGCTTCTGCATAGATATTAGCTAACAGTACATAGTAGCCTGTGTTTTCCGGCTCTAGCTCGAAGACACGTTCTGCAACTTTCTCAGCTAATTCGATATCATGGTAAATCCTGCAACCGCAAAGCAAAGCTCCCCAGATTGTGGCATCTGGTGCAATAGGCAATGTTTCGATGAATTCGTATGCCTTTGAAAGGTTACCAGTTCGAGAAAGAAGATCTACCATGCAGGCATAGTGTTCCAATTTGGGTTCGATGTTGAAATCATTTTTCATTATGTAGAAGAATCTCCAACCTTGCTCGAGTAGTCCGGAATGGCTGCAGGCATACAGTATAGATATGAAGGAGACTTCATCTGGCTCGATTCCCGCATCTCTCATCTCGTTGAAGGTAGCAATAGCTTCATTTCCATACCCATGCATACCATAACCAGCGATCATTACTGTCCATGAGACTAAATCTTTCGAAGGAACCATATCGAAAAGTAAACGTGCAAGACCTAGAACTCCACACTTGACATATAGGTCGACGAGTGCGTTGGCCACATGTCGATCTGAAGAATACCCGTTTCTCAATATGTAACCATGGATCTCTTTGCCTCTTTCTAGAGCAGATAGGCTGGCACATGCAGGAAGAATACATGCCATAGTTCTACAGTCAGGTTTCAGTTCTTTGTGCATTGCAGCAAACGTTTTAAGTGCTTCATTAGGAAGACAATTCTTCGAGTAACCTCCGATCATGGTATTCCAAGAAATAATGTCCTTCACAACCATCGTCGAAAAAACAGAGTTTGCACCATCCATGGTTCCACATTTAGTATACATATCCATCAATGCATTACACACAAACAAATTTGATTCCATGTTATTTGCCTTGATGTAATCATGTACATCCTTGCCATTATCCAATGAACCACTTCTAGCACAAGCATGTAGAATGCTTGTAATAGCAACCACATCTAGTTTAACACCTTCCTTCTCCATTTGTTGAAGCAATCTGATGGCTCCATCGGACCGGCCATCTCGGGTGTAACCTGCTATCATGGAAGTCCATGACACAACATTTCTTTGACCCATCTTCTCAAAAACCCTCAAGGCACCATCAAGATCACCACATTTTGAATACATGTCCAGTAAAGTATTACTAAAGTTGATTCTCCTCTCAAAAGTAGATTTTATTGCCAAAGAATGAACAGCCTTCCCTAGTGAAAGAGTACCAGAATTTGCACAACCGACAAGAACACTAATAATAGTAGCCAAATCCACATCAATACCCAAATACATCATCTGTTTATAGATCTCCAGCCCTCTCTCTGTAAGACCATTTGATACATAGCCACTTATCATAGAGTTCCATGATATAACATCTCGGTCACACAATTTATCGAACAGTTCAGAGGCACTTTCAGGTCTTTTGCCCTTGAAGTAAAATGCAATGAGGGAATTCACCACACTGTTACAGCTACCAAAACCCAGTTTTAACAAATACCCATGAACACATTCACCTTCTTTTAAACTACCCAGAGCTGCAAAACACTTCAAAACACAAGAAAAGGTGTAAGAGTTCACTTCAATTCCCTTTTCCACCATTATCTTGAATAAACAAATGCTCTCCTTAAAATCGCCAATTTTTGCATACTCACTTACCATGAAATTCCACAAATAAACACTCTTTTTCTCCATTGCATAAAAAACTCTCCTCCCTTCTTTTAAATCTCCACAAGTTGCATAAAGAGATACAAGCTTCAAGCCCAAGACTTCATCGACTGCAACATTATTAGACTTAACGATTGAATGAACTTTTTTTCCATCCGTTAATGATTTTAAACCAGCACAAAGCTGTAAAACCGAGCTGTACGTTTTGGTTTCAAGTTCAGATTTTTGACACATGCAAACCAATTCCATGGCATTTTCAAGATTACCCAATTGGCAGAAATGGAGGAGTTTTGCATTATAATCTGTAACTTGACGATCAATGGTTCTTGTGGGTGTAGCTGAGATTCGGGTAGGGAGGCAAGAGCAGAAGATTGGAGAGAAAAATGTAGCCTTTGAAGAAGGTTTATGGATAAAGCAACCATTTTGAGATGAGAAAAAGTTTTCTTTACGGTTTTGGTTCAGAGTTAGAGGAGAGAAACATAAGTTAGGTGCCGCTTTAGCCATGGAAAGCCAGGTAATCTCTCTTTCTAAAATGCGAAAGCTTTATGAGAGCTAACGGTTTATAAAGGGTCTGCCTTCTTCAACCAATATATGAATTTCCGAGATAATAAATCGATTCATAAAATTCAATTAAATCAGTTATGATGATTAATTTGATTATGTAGTAGTTTTTTTAGTGAATAAAAATATGCGATAATTAAATTAAATTATCAAACATACTTGAGTCTTGTCTTGTACATCTGTTATTATCTGCATTCATTTTTCTTGATAAAAGACATTTTTAGTTAAACGATCGACAATTTGATTTTTCTACCCAGGGACATGCCTAAGCACCCAATGTTCTTTGCGTTGTAGTATTTGCCGAATTCGTCGAAGTAAAGTCGAATTCAATATCATCAAAAAATCATCTTGAATATTTGAATTAAAACCTTAACACATTCTTTTTATTGTAATAGGAGTAAACCATCCAAAATACTCCTATGTTCAGTATCAAAGACAGAATAATTATCCAAAAACTGATTAAACCTGACAGTTCAGTCTCCAAACTGATCTTGCACCAAACCACCAGCAAAAGCGGATCCTGTACTCACGATTCATCACCCCATCGGTATGTAAATAGACAAAATTACCTAATAAAGATTGACCTGGAAGTCCAATGCGTCCCATCCTTGTGTACAATAAAAAATTGTCGAGCCCAACATAACGAAACTGTAATTATCTTTGGAGCGTTCCAAGCGGAAAATAAATAAATTTATGTTCTTCCAAAGCAGTCGGGTCACGCGATTAAACCAAACAACACCCGCCGAAACACCGTCACGATTAAACCTACCTCGATTGATTACGTAGTAGTCAAAATCGATTAAATTGATTGTTTAGGGTTTAAGATAATATACGATTCAAATCGATTAGATCAGTTATAATAATTAATTTGATTATAAAATGGTTAAAATGATCAAATCGATCATAAACTTTAGTTTCATTTCCGGTAAAATAAATAGTGATCAGTTCGATTTATCCAATTCAATTAAATAAAAAATTGAAACTTGCAGGGTTGAAAGAACAAGCAAGTGGCAGAGGCAACAGGGGTTACTAAAAATTGAAGAATAAATATAAAACCAACAGGAAAGTCTCGAGCATAAATCTATTCGGAAAAAAGCGAGAAACTGATACACAAACTAGTCAAAATCAAGTAGCCAAAACTGAAAACAACTCAAACTGAGCTCGTTACTGCTATTTCTTAAGCTCCAATATTTTGGGACTTGTTAAGGATGACACCTTCATATTTGACCTGGAACCACTTCATGGCATCTTCCTTAGTAACTCTGTGCTGAATACCAACACGTGACTTGCATCGGCGACGACGGCCAACACGATAACCAGCTCGCTCCAGAACAACATAGAAGTCCATGCCATAGATACCAGTTGAAGGATCATACCTAGAGAAGACAACAAGAGTTGGTAATTTATGCCTTCAAGGAGTTCATCCATATCAACTGTCACTACTAATAAAAATGAGCCTTCCCCATAACCAGTGTTAACCACTAGATGATTGCATCAGGAAATGCTAACTTTTAAAGGGGTACCTAGTTTCAAGCCACACACTAAAGGCAAACCTTTGAACGACTAAGCCTGGTCAAAAGTAGCATTGCTATCTCCCGGCAATTCTATGTTGCTCGGACTCTTCATTTTATTTTTAGTACATGCGTCTGATACATGGATATGAGGACATGACCAACAATCAGCTAAATAAATTGAAAACCTAGAAAAACCTCACCATGCCCATATCTAACTCACCTTAGTCCGAGTAACATAGCAAGGTATAATCGGCAAAGCAGCTCCATTCTTAAATCCTAATAGCGATCCCGACCCTAAAGTTAAATAAAAGCATTACAGGATACAAACAAGTGCATTGCCATTTCAATGAAAATCGAAGATCTGAACCTATCAAATATTGCTAATTCTCATAAAATTTAAATTGAAAAACAAGTATCGAGAATGCATTATCAACATATATCAATTAAAACAGAAGAGACATACAGAAAAAGACTTACTTGATGCCAAGATCAATGTGTTCCTGGATACCAAATCCAAAGCAGCCGGTATCACTGAAGTTCCTCCTCAAAAGTTCATACTCCTTAACCTTCAAACCACTCTCAAGAAGCTGCATAGCTTTCTCTCCCCTCACAGTCACGTAGCAAGCAATCTTCTCATTACGTCGGATTCCGAAAGATCTCACAGTGTACCTAGCTGCTCACATCAACCCCACATTTTTATTTCCATAAACAACGCAATCCAACAAAAAGGCCAGCATTGGTATCATAATTTTTTTACCTTTGGAGAAGACAGGGGTTTGACCACTGAGTTGTTCCAAGACCTAAAATGAGTATACAGGTATAAGCTAATATTCAAGTGCAATATTTGGGGGAGAACGTGAATGGGTTTTTGTCTGTGTGAATAACGGCGGTTACCTTGGCGGCACGGGTGAGACGATCGCCGCTTTCACCGACGGAGATGTTGAGGACAAGCTTTTGAACTTTAATCTCCCTCATTGGGTTTGACAGCTTCTTCTCCGATGCCTTTCGTAGTTATACAAAGTAAAAACAACCATTTAAAAAATGTTAATGATACATGCATTAACAAAACAGAAAAGATCGAGATAAAGAGAAAGCTACCATGATGGGAAATGGAGGTTGAGAGCAGCGTTGTACTGACAAGTGACAAAGAGGCAGCTGGGTCTAATTCCTCACTCTAGGGTTTTCAGGTTTCATGTACGAGTGTTAAAGTCGCTTCCTTGTTCATGTATAAGTGCCAAAGTCTGTTCCTTAAGTTTTGGGCTTTTGGTCTGTGGGTTTTTGGGCTAAAAGAACAAGAGAGAAGAAGATGAAGGAATAAAAAATTGGATCTTTCTCATGATAAAGGTCCATTCCTTTGAAAATCTAGGTTAACCCAAAGTTTTTTTTCTTACAACATCGAACATTATTAAATTATTAATAAATTTATATCTTGATTATTTAACTTTAAAAATGATAAAATATTCACCGAATTATTTAAAAATTTTCATTTAGTTTAGCTAGTGAACTTCAAAAAATGTTTTGAGAACAGATACAGTAGATCGATACCCATCAACAAGTAAAAAAACATATCTTAAATTCAAATTGATCTGATGATTAATGACGGAGATTGAAAAAGAAAATTATTTGAATTTTGATTCACAGATTCGTGACGTTCAAATTTATTTTCATGAAAAAAGCTGAATAGTAAAAAAGGAAAAAGAAAAAAAAACAGCTTTTAACTGGTAAAAGCAATGTGAATAGAGAATATCATGATAGTGATTTTAACAGCCTTGCATGAAATTTTTTGAATAATTCAATGATCATTTTGTAACATTTTAAAGTCAAATGACCAAAACATAAATTTATTAATACTTTAGTGACTTCAAATTAAATTTACCCTTTCTTTTAAAAGAATCAGTGAAATTTTTTTTTTTTGTCTGAAATATTCGGTTGCATTGAACTCCGACTAATTGTTATTTTTTCCATCCACAAAAAACATACTTAAAATATATCAAACTCCCGACAAATTTGTTATTGAAAAACCATTCATCATAAACATCAAATCTATGTCGATCAAATTTGTGTTACATTCATGTATATATAATGGGAATTCCCATAATGAATTCGACATAAATGCCAATTCTAGATCTTTAATAAATAAGAAGAAAAAAGCTTCTCACTGTATTACAGCCTAAGCCATCCTTTGCCTAAGCTTTGACTTTAAGCTGAAAGGCACAAATACCAAACAAGTTAATATTGCAAGCAGCAAATACCATTTTGTCACAGTAAAAGAATTGGGGCATGGATGGCTACTTCTGAAAGTTGAAAACTCAATCTTTATGGTTTGTCTATATGAGTATCGAAAACCGGAAACAACCCGTAGTGTAGCTTCACTGACGAGTTATTTCATATCCATTCAAATTCATCAGGAGAAGCCGACCAGAGAGGAAGGCGAGAAAAGGTGGTGCAGAGGAAGAACATTATGTCCGGTTCACACCTTTGCTAAAACATATTCACACGGAAGAACCACGGCAATACAAAGGCCATTACAAGGCATGCCATGAGGAAGTTACAGAAAGGCTGTCCACGCCAACATCCTGAATGCTGATCTGAGAAGCTAGCACCGCCGCTTGTAGATCCTTGGCCATGCCAATCTTCGATAAATCTGTTATCTCTAACGCCACTGATGTTTTTTGCGGTTTGACCACAAATTTCGCACATTCTGCAGAAAATAAATTAAACATAAGAAGGTATATACGGGAGATTTGCCAACATGTTCTGCTTCCAAGTACTCCCTGTGGTATCGAATGTTGGTTTGAGATAAAAGCTATTCGCAGTGCATAAAAACAGTTGCCATTTGATAATAATTCAATGAACTCTTACACCTTCCACTTGTATGATAACATTTCAATTCGCACAAACAGTTGAAAAAACAAGAAGATAGGAGAACATGAGGGGTCTATAGCTTCATATTCAATATTGACCAAAGTGAACATGTCTCACTTAATTAGATATTTCATTGCAAAAAAACCATGGCATCAGAGAAAATAGTCGTGTTTCAATGACCATTGAAATATTTCACATCATTAACTCTTTTGTTCCACTTATCGTATATAGTTTTGTGCCTCCTTACGAAAGGTAGATGGTAATTTTGATATCCATAAATGAAAATGTTTCAATAAGACCTAAAAAACTTAGAGTTGGTCCTAAAGCTAAAATCCCAAACACAACTAGAGCAAAGAACAAGTAAAATTCTAGAGTTAAGAAGCCAAGCCCTATATCATCAATACCTAACACATAATGACACGGTAGTAACAGCAAAACATTAACAAGGCACTGCATATTTTCCCTGAAGAGACCTAGTTTAGATCCTAAAACTTCACTACTAGAGAAAGAACATTACCTGTTTCCTTTCAGCTTAAACCATGCCTCTGCGCAATGACTGTGTGCGATTCCTAGCTCATCTTTGCACTCACAACCAAGTTGAATTAGATCCACATCAGCTGCAGTAGCCGATGTACTATCGGTACATTCAAGGGATTGCTCGGAATTCAAATGGCAAATTCTACAAACTGTTTCCCCATCCCAACTCTCCTTAAACTGTCTTCGGCCACCACCGCTTCCCTTTACATCAATCACACATGAGTCCTCTGCTTCAACAGCTTTTGTCTTCGGCCCTTCAACTGATACTTTACTTGACCCGAGACCATAGTCTTTTACTTCGAACTCTCCATTAATTCCCTCCAGAGATGCAGCCTCTTGGGTGTTAATCACAATAATGGCCTGAATTACAGATTCACTAACTGAATTAGGGAAAATCTCACCACTTCCTTGATCAACTCGACCTAGTGTTTCGGCAACTCCTCTAATTTCATTCGTCTCCTCGCAAATTGATTGATTCCTTTCTTCAACCAACCCCTCGCTTGATGATACCACTACATTTGCATCAATTAAACTACTTGAATTCCCATTAGTTCCAAGATCATTCTGAACAATTCCTCTCCCAAAATCCACCTCCTGATTCTTACACGATTCAAAGCCATCATTTTGCAATCTCAA
Organism: Kokia cookei; assembly: GCA_039519145.1. Lineage (NCBI taxonomy): Eukaryota > Viridiplantae > Streptophyta > Magnoliopsida > Malvales > Malvaceae > Kokia > Kokia cookei. The sequence continues at coordinate 43,460,790 of CM076907.1, forward strand.
ATCCGAATTTTCTCCATTAAAACACAATTTTTCTTCAGAATTTTCCACAATGGCGGTTCCAGACACAACCCCATTAACCGAATTCTTTGAATTTCCGCCGACACATTCCCCAACTTGACTCAAGTTCATACTAGTCCCTATGCAATCACCCCTTTTCTCTTGATCCATTAATCTTAGCTAACTACACCTCTTCCACCTCCTCTAAAATAATAAAAATACCAAGGCAATAAGCATACATATGAGCAATCAGATAACGTAAAAGAGCGAACATTTTCTACATTTTATAACCAAACCCAGAACATATACACTGTGATCAAACCACTTTTCCTGCTCATTACACCCCCCAAAGAATCCAAAAAAGATCACAAAAGAATCAACATAATCATAGAAAGAGCTTCTGAACTCCCTCAAAAGTAATAAAAATCGAATCTTTGTTTAACTTCCAAAATAACCCAGAATCAGATCCTTACCTACTTTTGAATCACTTCAACTCCAAGCAAAATAGACAAACAAACAAAAACCTTACCTCCACCCCAGAAATAAGAAGGGTTTTGTTCACATTGAAAAGTCAAAACCCAAGAATTCAAATGTAGAAAAGATCATAATAAAATGGGTTCAATTGGTATTAGAGAATCAAACACTTTCACCATTAAAATACAAATAGATTGAGAGAATCTACACAAATATATATAGGCTTAAAGAGGGTGAAAGAGGTTAGGTGAAGAAAGGAACTTGAAAACAAATGGTATAAGAATGAAAATGGGTTGAGTGAAGATTACCTAAATATTGACTAGAATCAGCAGAAAAAATAGGGATTATAATAATAGAATTATTACATTAATTAAATGGAGGAAAAAAGGAATCTTTTTTTGGCAGGATTTCATTTTCGGATTCACGGGGTTACATAAGTAATGCTTATCTTGATGGATTAGGCAAAATATTTTCTTTTCTTTTTGGGTTGAAAAGGGTTTAGGCAAAATTTTGGGTTCTTGAACCTCTTTTCTTTATTAGAAAAACACTAGATTTTCTCCTCTCAATGTGATCATTGACTTCATTTATGAAGGAACCGTATGTTGAATGGACGAAGTATTTTTCTTTATTTTGTTTTAGAAATAGAAAATGAAAAAAGATAAATGACTGGAATATTCAAGAAAGCGCATAGGCAAAATTGCTAACTTCATATACTTAAATCTTTTAATTTTATATGAATCACCACTTGACTTTGTGCTCAATATTATAGTGCTTACTCCGATTTTTTTCTTCGCTTTCTCCTGATATATTTCATTCACTTGTTTGTAAATATTTCATCTTTCCATAAAATAATTTTATGCAGTAACGTGAGTTCGAGTACACTGAAATATATTATATTTTTATTTATGGGTTGTAAGATACTATAGATAATTTTAAGCATCGTGTAAAAGAAACAGATATGATCCGTTGTTGAAAAAAAAATATTTTTTGAAAGAAAATGAAATTAAAAACAATTAATTAATTAAAAAAACAGAGGCTCCCACAGGTTTTGGGTAAGGCAGTCGATTCTCCCAGTTAGCTGTTTAGGTTTGTCTACATTCTAATCTTACTTTTATCTCTTTCCATTTGTCTGCTAAATGGCAAATTTCGTGGCCCACTATACTAAACTTGCAAATTCTTATAAATATAATTAGTTCTAATTTTACTCTATTCTTTCACACATTTGAAATTTAATCCATCTATTTTTAATTACAAAAATTTAGTCTTTTTCTTTTTTATTATTATTTAATAATTGTAATAAAAAAGATTTTTTTTAAATTAAATTACGTGACATTTTTAAAATAAAGAAAATTACTTACATGGTGAATATTCGACGCGTGAAAAGCTAAATAAGCGAATAAGATGGTGAATCAAGGGTTGAAAGGTATTCGATTTTGAATCTGGGCTCATAAGGTTCTTTGGCACTTTCTTAAATAAGCAATATGTAGTTTTAAATTGGCCTTGTAAGCAAAAAAAACATTTTTTTAAAAAATGATACATAATCTAATATAATGGAGGCTATTTAACAATATTATTAATTGAACTATAATTATTAAATCAAAAGAATAAATAGATTAAATTCTTGAAAATAAAAGTAAAGATTAAATTTTAAATGTGCAAATAGTACAAGGACTGAAGGTGAAATTAACCATGCATTAAAAGCATAAATCATATTGCAAATTGCAAACCGTCAGCGATATTACGGAAAACCCAACAACTATAAATAAATATTTGTTTTCTTCGAAACAAATAAGATTAATGAATTAAAAGATTGCAATTTACGATAAAAATTTATAAATAAACTATTTATTAAAAGTTAAAAAACGGTTATTGAACTATTTAAAAGTTTTCATTAAAATCATTAAGTTATTAAAAATGTTATTATTTGATCTTCGTTAAAAAAATTATTGGACATAAGATTTTATTTAAATTTAAACTCTATTTCTTAGGATTATTATTGTTATATTATTTATATTTATATTTAATTTTAATTTATCTTTTAGGCTTTATAATTTAAAGTTTAATTTGGATCCAACTAAGGAATTATTGTTTAGATTTAATTCTAATTATCTTTTTAGAATTTAATTTGGATCCATCTAGAGATTTTCGTGTATTATAAATAGGGGATAGAGTGATATGAATTAAGTACTTCCAATTTTCTATAAAATTTACCATTTTTCAAACTCTAATCGTCAGAGATTATTATTGTTATATTATTTATATTTATATTTAATTTTAATTTATCTTTTAGGCTTTATAATTTAAAGTTTAATTTGGATCCAACTAATGAATTATTGTTTAGATTTAATTCTAATTATCTTTTTAGAATTTAATTTGGATCCAACTAGAGACTTTCGTGTATTATAAATAGGGGATAGAGTGATATGAATTAAATACTTTCAATTTTCTATAAAATTTTCCATTTCTCAAACTCTAATCGTCAGATATTATTAAAAAAAACAACTGAAGAAGCACCATAAAGTTCGTTTTTGAAGTAGATTTCCACAAAGATTGAAGACCTTTTTCTAAATATTTTTTTATTTTATTATGAGTTTTTCTTCTTGTTGTTACATTATCTTTGAGCTTTTTCCATTTATTAGCATGAACTAAATTCCTAAATACTTAGGGAGATGAATCGTAAGATGAATTTTGTCGTTTGATTTTTGATTTTACGTAATAAATACTTAAATTTTGTTCTTAATTATGTGTGCTTAATTTTAGATTTAATATTCTTGAGATGTTAATTATTGTTTGATGTGCTTAAATTAGAGGAATATATATTGTTTAAGAGTATATTTAGTATAATTGAATGGAGTTGCATGCAATCCTAAAAACAGGACGACATAAATCTACCGGATTATAGTTAAATTTAATAGGGAAATCTATATATCGAATTAATGCGACAATAAGGGTTTTAATTAGAAAGAAATTTCAATTAATCAACCTAGAGTTAGTGGCTTTTATACTTGAATTGAGGTATTAGCATAATTTAAGGATTTTTATGGATCAAAATACTGAATAAATAAATTACTTAATTAAGAATGATAATGACAGATGAAATCTAGGTGAAATATTTTCTGGGTATTGTTTGCTTCTTGGTATTAAAACAGTTGTTATTTCTTGTTTTATTCTTTGTCGCACTTTTAGTTTATTAATTTAGTTAAATTTAGTTTAAAACAATCACTCTATTCGATCGGTTAGATAATAAGAAGACAACTATTACTAGTACTTTTAGTTCTCGTGGGAACGATATCTGTGCTCACTGTAATTATACTATTAATTGATAAATGCACTTGCTTTAGTCATATTTTTAGTTAAGTTTCGACCGCATCAATCCACTTTACCAATCATCGAATCGTTGCTTGAAGCATGTTAGCCAAACTTTAAAAAGAACTTAACAACCTAGTAACTTAAATAAAAACTTTAGAATAATTCAGTGACTTAAATGAAAATTTCTGAATAATTAAATGATCATTTTGTAACTTTTTAAAGTTGAATGAGTAAAACATAAAATTACTAATAGTTTAATGACATTGAGTTTAGTTTACCCAGAATATTTATAAGACAAATGATGATGGGTCTACTCTGAAACTAAATTCAATGAAGAAATAATGATCGGCAGTCCTTCTCCGAAGGCAAACTTGGCGAACCACAATCAAACATGTCCATATCGAAATTTGTCATTTACCATGTTCTTCCCTTCAATTTGTCCAAATTCTAATCATTTCATTTTCGAAAGTAATGTTACCAAAGTTTGACTTTTAAATCTAAAGGTCCAGCAATCACCGGCCGGCTATTTCGGCATAAACACCGTCATTTAACTTTTTCTTTTTCTTCTTTCGAGTGTCATACACTCCCATTGGTAACTGATTAGATTTATCACTACCTTTTTATTTGATCGGTACCACAATTGATTCTTGATCCGGCTTAAACTAAATTCCAAAGGGTCTTCTTCACATTAGAATTAGATTTGTTCCTTGTTTTTGTTATTCCTACACCTCACAAGTCCATCATTAACATATGGTGAGCTTGTCCTGTGACTCTACCACCTCGTCGAGGTCCTTGCGAGCTAAGACCGACAACGAAGACAATCCTGCCAACCAGTATCTATAGACACTTTGCACATGCACAAAAAACGAGCACACGTCAAGGGACCACACCCCTAACAAAGACGACTTACTCGACTTTCATACACTACATTTGTTACCCTGACTACGTAGGAAGAACATCAATAGGTCGACTAAACTTAAATAGTACAAAACCAATAATAGAAAGACACGTAAAACCTCGGCAAGGGACCAACAACACCCTTCATAAGGCTTCCAAGGCCCAGGAATCAACAGAACATCCATGATACTTTTTCCCTCCTAACTCCAAACCTTCCACCCTTCTCTCCACCGTGTATCAACAGCATCTGGATATTGGACTTGCTTTATTTATTTTTCACTAGTTTTGGTTGTTAATAGTCGCCTCAAAATTGGGGAACAAATATTTTCATTGACTACAAAAGCAAAGGCATTCCTTGTAACTACATTTGAAAAGCTATAAAAACATAAAAATGGTTTACACGACTACTCTCAACACCCTGAGTCAATTTTGGGACATTTTCACTAACTTATAGGGGAGTTCCTCAATCTAACTCTTACCGGATCATGACTTCTGTTCGATTCCCAGGTGCAAAAATCATGTACAAATCGATGGGGAAGGGAAAAATTTGTTAGTTCTATTTACCGAGGTCCAGAAAGTTCCATTGCTTCGATAATGAAGGATGATTCTTCGTGAACGTCACTGTAATTCCTAGAGAAGCTATATGAGCTGGTCTCGCAATGGTTTGTTCCACCTTGTGGTTCTTCTGTTCCCGACTGCACAAGACCTTCAAGGACTTTCAAAACTTCAGACATCTTGGGGCGAAGGTGTGGTTGTGGTCGAGTACACCGTAGAGCTAACTCTGTTACTGTTTCCAACTCAATTGCGTCAAAACATCCTTGTAAATCCCTGTCCACCAGCACTTCAAGTCTCTTCTCCTCGTGCAATGTCCTAACCTGTATCACCCATGAAGAATCTTCAGATTAAATATGGATTAAAAGCACGGCACAAAAAGTAAACATCCATTATGTTGAGTGATCTGGATTTTGTAGGCATGCATAACTTTCTCTAGGTAAAGCAGTGTGGACTCGGAATGAAAAAGATCCACGTTAGTAGACAGTCATCGATCATTTCTTACCCAGTCGAGAATCATTCCCTTTTGAACCTGTCCATTACCAGCATCTAATGTCTTTTGTCCAGTGATGAGTTCCAACAGTAGTATCCCAAATCCAAAGACATCTGTTTTCTCAGAAGACTGTCCGGTTGAAAGATACTCCGGGGCTATGTGTCCTACAGTCCCTCGCACAGCAGTAGTAACATGGGAATCCCGTTTATCTAAGAGCTTAGCAAGACCAAAATCCCCTACCACAGCTTCGAAACTTTCATCAAGCAAAATGTTTGCAGCTTTTACATCCCGATGAATTATTTTGGGGTTACATTGCTCGTGTAAATATAGAAGTCCACGAGCAGCTCCAAGGGCAATATGCGTTCGTCTACTCCAATTCAAAGCAGGCTTTCCGTGGCAAGCATCTGGTAAAGATAATCACATTATAAGGAAATGGCGAGGCCACGAGGGGCAAAATATAAAAAGCTGCGACTGAATCATAAAATAGATGAAAAGTTATGACTATGCGTTTAAGCCACAAAAAGAACAAACCTCTTAAACGATCGGCAACACTACCATTTGGCATATAAGGATAAACAAGCAATCTCTCATCAGGTGTCATACAGAAGCCATACAAACGTAGGAGGTTACGGTGAAGAGCTAAACCAATCATCTCTACTTCAGTTTGAAATTGCACTTCTCCTGTGAAATTAGGATCTTTAAGCCTTTTAACCGCAATCACTGACCTATTTGGAAGACACCCTTTATAGACAACTCCATAACCTCCTTGTCCTAGAATGTTTTTGGGGTTAAAATTGCCGGTGGCTATTTGCAGTTCACGATAGGAGAACCTCTTTAGATGACCGATTTCAAAATCATAATCTTGCTGCACTGCAATTCAAAGTAACACAAAATTCTCAAATTCCAACGATTACACAAATTCAGTGTTCGAAAAGCGTATATTGTGAATTTGGGAGTACCATATGAGGGTAGCAAAATCCGAGATCTGTACCAATGCACCCAACAAGCAAGCAGCATCACGGAAACCACAAATGCGAAACCAATTCCTATGGCAACAGAAAGCAGCCAATGATGGTTTCCACCGACTTGAGAAGACGAAACTGAGCCTGCTACTAAATGATCGGACATGTTAGATTGTCATCATTAAAGAGCATACAGCAAAAGCACTTTGATAGATTTCAACAACAAACCATTTAATGGATACGAAACATCTGTGCATATATGTTCAGAAGAAGCACAAAGAAAGTTGTTTCCTGTAATACTACACAACAAAAAAGGAACATTGAGCTTGAAGTGAATAAAAGTGATTTATCAGCGATTTAAATCTTAGGTTTATTGATGTGAAATGAAATCTCTTTTCTGAAAGGAAGCTCACCTATAACCTTTTGCTAGTATTTTTGGAGTAGGACCACTGAGATTATTATATGATAAGTCCCTGCACAATATCATTTAAGTTAATTGAAATAATCATCGCATAGCAGTCTGGATTAGAATTAAGGTAACATGACGGGAATGTACAAGAACGAAAGACCGGTGAGATTCGCGACGTGTCTAGGAATAGGTCCAGATAAATTGTTCTTGCTAAGCCTCCTGAAAAATCCAGAGCAATGATTTTAGGAGGCAAACATTAAGAAAACTTGCACGTGCACATAACAGCAAATGTTATAAAAATGCATTGAAGAAATGTCAGACTGCACTCACATATAACTTAGATGAGTTAGAGAGCCCAAAGTACTTGGAATTGCTCCGACAAAGTGGTTACCGGAAAGATCCAGAGTTTGAAGCTCCGAAAGCTTCCCTATCTCATCCGGGATGGGACCTGATAACTGATTGTTTTGCAACAACCTACAAAAACAATGACAAAGAAGGTTTATTCGATAAAATAACCTCTGAATTTAAGAAAATAAGACTAAAACTAAGTTCTGAGAACCAACACTAGCATTTCTTCCAACAAGAACGTGTACCCAAGTGCACTGTAATGCACATTTTTTCACAAGCAAATCAACTTCTAAAAGAACACCCCATAAAAGTAATGTCTTGGGCAATCCTAATCACTACTAAAACATCAAATTCACATTGGTTCCGATACTGTAAGAATTAGCAGTTGGATTACAAGAAAAGAAATAAGACGGTGGACTCACATTGTCCTTAGGTGACTCAAATTCCCAATGCTGGGTGAAAGCATACCTGATAACCCTGTGCTGGCCATTTCTCTATCAACAACAATTTTACAAAATCAAGCTCTCATTTTTACTTTTTTTATTTTTAATCAAATTATTCACAACTGATAAAGAAATAGAAAAGGAGCATAGTTCCTCACAGTGAGATAACGAAACCTTCAGCAGAACAAGCCACCATGTTCCATGTACAAGGATCAACCGAGTTGATATCCCAGCCATCCATAACCTGCTTATCATCTCTCAGCTCTCTCTTCACCGACATCAAAGCAGCCACTGTTATTACAATACCACCCAAAATCAAAAAGAAGAAGAAGAAAAAAATACTAAAAAAAGAATAAGAAATTAAGAACCCAAAATGTACCTTCATAGTTAACCCCTTTGGGAGAAAGGAGACTATCACCATCTGAAACTGAATGGACCCAACAAAAACAATGTAAAAAGAACCAAAACACCCACATTATGTGCTGCTCCATTGAATGTTAAACAAAAGCAATGACAAAAAAGAGAAGCTAAAGTTACAAAGGGAAGCTGGAAAGCTTTTGATTCTTTTTTTCACTTAGGCTTTTGACTTTAGGGAAGGAAAGTAAGGCCAAAATCTACTGACAGAAAACAAAAAATGCAATCTGAATTCAGCTAAAGTTCGGATCTTTTATTTGAATTATATATTTGTTTGCAGCTCTGCTTGGACTCTTGGTTGAAAAGATTAATATTTTCGAGTATAAAAATGGTGAGGGAAGGCTATAATTTCATTTTGGGTGTTTTTGCAAGTGGTGAGGCCGGGGGAATGGTCCTTTGAACATGGGGCAAGTCCTCGAGATGTGCGAACTGACAGAGATGGTCGCTTTTCATGATTTTAGAGGTGGTATTTTTTTGGTATTGTTACGAATTACGATGTTTGGATTTTGTCTGAATTTGAGTGAGTTTTGGGCCGTTGAGTGAGTATGTTTTGATGACTGATCGGAAACGAACGGCTCATAAGTGATTCAATTTTTTTGTTTTAATTTTACATTATCTATTCTCATATAACATATGCCGAGGTAATCTTAATTTAATTGATATAGGTGAAATATATTATTTTTTATTTATAAATTAAAAAAAAAAAAGAGATTATAAGTAATCCATACTTACAATAAAATTATTTAAAGAAAATAACTTTTAAATATTTTTTTTTTGTTTAAGTTAATTTTTTATATTTCTTTGAAAACTTTAAAGTATAAGTCTTGATTGAAATAATTGTTTTCTTGCATCAATACAGTAACAATGACGAAGTCCAGAATTAACTTAGGAAAGAAAATTCAAGGATTAATTTGACCAAAACAAAGTTTAAGCCTCCAATATGAAGGTTGTTACCTAGTTTAAGCCCGAAATATTGATATTTAACTTTTTCGGATTTTTTGCACAGTAACAACACAACGGTTCTCTCCTCAAAACGGCGTTGTTTCAGATAAACAATGAAAACAAAAGCAAGATATTTCGTTGGATCTGTTATGAAATGAACGGATAAGATTTTTAAAAAAAAAAATTGAATGTTTAACAAGTCATATTCAGAGAGAGATTTGAAAAATAGATGTGAAAAGAGAGAAAATGGAGAGCAGAAAATGTTGAAAGAACAGAGGGGGGAACATTGAAACAGGGAGCCAGCTCAGGTGATTATCTTTTTTGACGACCAAAAAAAAGAAAAAGAAAACCCCAATTATTAAGCATGGGTAGGACCTTAGGCCTAAGGATAAGACTCAAAGGGCATCTACTTTTTGACAGAACGAAACCCACTACAATTATATGCATCATCTTAAATGGGTAAACGTTACATAAAAAAAAAAAGCAAATTAATTTTTTTTATTAATTTGATTTAAAATTTGATTCATGTAATTCAATATGAGATGTATGCGTATAATTATTTAATTATTCTGTTTATTATGTTAATTTTTATCGATAAAAATGGATAAATATTTTTAATAGAAATGACTATCAATTTATCAAAATTTTTAAATAAAGCATGACAAACCACCTTAAATATCATTACAAGCTGGACATTAACTTTCATTTAGACATCCCGACAAAACACCAAATAGCACAGGCGCTAGACATTAACTCTCATTTTCACATATGTTTGTGCCTACCTTTTGCCCCTTCTTTTTACCTTTGGCTGAGTTACGGCAGTGGCCAATGTTCATCCGTCAGAGGATGAACTCCTGCTTTGCAATATGGCTTTGCTGAGGCTGTTGAAATAGAATTCAGACCGAGAGCTTGATTGGTCAGACTGAAGACAGGATCTAAGAACTGCTTGTTATTTTGTGGAAATTAGGGTATTTATCATTAACAGTTCTACAAAATTATAAATGGCTCATCATTGAATAAACTCCCTCCTCCACTCGTAACCTTAAATTCTAAAACCCAAAAATAACATATGCTCAAACATACTTGAATCTACGTCCGCTAAAGGAGTTGACACTTTTTGCCTATATCTGCATTAAATCCTCAAGGCCCAGACAGGGGTCCATGCTTGTAAAATTTCAGCATCATGATGGACATTGGTCCCTAGCCAGATGACAATCGTATGTTTTGGCTACAATGGATAACCTTCTCACCGGGTATTTGCTTTTGACTTTTCACTCCTTGTTTTTATACTTGGAAATGAGTTGCAAAGCAGGGCATTAGAGCTGATCCTCCAATGTCTAAATTAGTAAATGCCTTGAAAGGGATGGAAAATGAAAAGTAATTTACAAGTCAATGTGAAATTGCACAAGCTCATTGGGCTTTGAGCCTTACCTCAATTTATCTGGGTCAAATGGCCTTTTAGCCTTGGTTGTTTACTCAACTGGCTTGCTCTTTGTTGGGTCAAATACCCTTTTAGTCTTATTCATGTAGTACTGTATATAGACGAATTAGTTTGAGTTAAATTAATTTCTCGAGTGAATTCTTTAGTTCAATACTTGCAATAGTTGATTTTGATAGTTTCGTGTTGAATTATAACGTGATAATTTCAAAGGAAGAGGTCATCAAACAATTTTAAATCGATTTTTAAACTTCAAAATAATATGATTGAATTGTCGAGATATTAATATCACATCAATTAGGTCTATTATATCGTTGCTACACTGGAAAACAAAGATTTCTCCTAAATTTTAATGACTTTACCCATACAATAATTACATATGTTTTTTTACAATTTGATATACATGCCTAAAGAATGTTCATATGTCATATCCAAATTAAAATTTAATACTTAAATTGAGGATTTGGATGATGGAAAAATTATTGATACGATATCTACTATATCTATACTTTGAGACTTAATTAAAAAGTTTTAAAATTTTAGTGATACTTTATGGACACTTGGTGGCATTAACCCATAAAAAGATTTAGAGCATTTCAACCCATAGATTGATATAATCTCTGGGGGGGCTGCCGGCTGGGCTGTAAAATGATAAATTCAGGGACTAAATATTAATCTTTCTCTATAATAAAATAAACAATATCCGTGACTGTCACAACATTTAAATATATAATTTTAAAATTCATAATCAGCATTTAGATTTACAGAATCTGAACGTACGAGAAATAAATATATATATATTCAAACCTGTGGCTGTCATATGACAGAACATATATTGAATAAATTAACCCAGATTATTATTTTTATTTAACAAATTGCAACAAATAAATTCTCAATCCTTTTACGAAAAAAATAATCCCATATTTAATTGATTATTAAGAATGAATACAATACTCAAAAGTCTTTGATAGAGGCATAAAGACAATGTTTTTTTTCTTTTTCCATTCTCTCGTTTTCTTTTTTATTCAATTTTTTAATTTTCGGTTCATCTTCAAATATATGAAAAACAATGGAAGCTAAAAAAAAAAAAAAACCCAGACTTGTCTGAATTTATGTTTGGTGGGAAGTATGATTCTTATATTACAAGTTCAATGTTTTTAAAAGAAAATGCAGTTGAGTTGAGGGTCTGAGCCAACTTGAGTTTAGCTGAGTTCGTCGACTTATTTGCCTTGCTTTCCACTCTTTCCATACGTTTTCAACTCACTATCACCAACACCTACAACTTAACGTCTCTTTGAATTTTTCCCATCTTCTTTGACGTTCTTATTTTATCAGCTATACACCATCAATCCCATTTTTTTTTTTTTTTTTAAATGTTAGTTCATCTTCACCAACAATTGAAACTTAATCAACTAATGACATATGTTCATATTTGTTGGCATGTCTCTGTTAAGACAATGGAAAAGATACCATGTTCTTGTTATCTAAACATTAACCAATGCCAAAGTTCAGGTTTTGGGGATTTTCATAACCATGTCGAAGAATCACAACAACAATAAGTCAGTTTTGAGGTTGAAAGATTATCATGTTAGAAGCTCAGATTCTTTGTCCAAAGTAGTATTGCTTCATAGTTTGAAAGATGATTCAGGCAAGTTCAATCCTTGTAAGGGTGGGAATAGACACACATGGTTCCGCCGGAATGTGAAATTGGTTGCGTTTATGTTCGTGTTAATGGCTTTCATGTTCTTGCTCGATTCTGTGATGGTGTCGGTTTTCGGTTCAATCAACTTTCATGGAAGTTCGAGTACAAGAAACTCCGATGGCCGCAAGGTACGGTTATTGTATCAATGAATATATGCATTGTTTAAAAATGATGGAACTGACACCAACTAGTTGTTGATATGCCTTTACATTACATGTGTATGCTAAGGAGGATAGTGTTGCCCATAAGGAAAGGCCAACAGTTGAGATGTATGGTAGGCTTCTAAATTTAGCTTCAAGTGCACTTGCTGAGGTAGGCTTCTTAAATTTCTATGAATTTTAAAGCAAAAAAGTTCAATTTTTTTATTAAAAATGTGAATAGATTCATTGATTTGCAGAAGGAGTTTAAGCAAGAAAGTTTGAATTTTTGGGAGGAACCATATCAAGAAGCATCCAAATGGACACCTTGTGCAGATAAAAGATATGCAACAAGCCTAGGTAAGTACCTTGCCTTGGAACCTTATCCAACATGTAACAAAATAGTCTTTTAACTTGTTTCAAGTATCAATGCCTTGTCTTTGGTTGAGACAGGGAAGCCTGATGAAAGTAATGGCTATATAACGGTTAGCGCGAACGGTGGTCTGAATCAACAACGCGTTGCTGTAAGTATCCGGTTTAATTCCCTTTTTTTATCTTCTTTCCATTTTTCATTAGGAAAGTTTGATGTTGGTTTTGGTTAAAATGGGGTTTGTCCGCAGATATGCAATGCAGTTGCCGTGGCATCGTTACTCAATGCAACGTTGGTTCTTCCGAAGTTTCTTTACAGCAATGTATGGAAGGATCCTAGGTAACCATGTAACCTTTGATTTGATACTTGTATTCATGCAATGGATAATGAAACGATACACTTAATAGTGGATTTCGGGTTCGAAAAGCAGCCAGTTCGGTGACATCTATCAAGAAGACTATTTTATGAGAATGTTGAAGGATGATGTACATATAGTGCAGGAACTTCCTCTTCATTTGAAGTCCTTGGATATTGAAGCCATTGGCAGCCTTGTAAAATTTTCTTCTAAGTTTCTACATTTGCATTGAACTTTGGCTTTCATTTCTCGGGAAATTATAAAACCTCGAATCTTACCTCAATACAGATCACTGATGCAGATATCGTGAAGGAAGCAAAGCCGATTGATTATGTTCGCACTGTACTTCCCCTCCTTATGAAGAACAAAGTTGTTCACTTCCTTGGATTTGGTAACCGGCTTGGCTTTGATCCATTACCTCCTGAACTCCAGGTGTGTAACATCTCTTGCACGTTTGAGCCTACACATGTTGAACACATATTTGCATTCGAAACTCACCCCAAACCTGGATATGCTTTGCTCCATTGCAGAGATTGAGATGTAAATGTAACTTCCATGCACTAAAGTTTGTGCCAAAAATCCAAGAAGTTGGTTCATTATTAATCAAAAGGATAAGGAAATTCAAATACCATGCTGCCGAACGTCGGTTAGACAAACAACTGCTTGGAGATTTCACTCCTAGCATTTCCTCCAAAGAGGATTATGTTGAAAGAGGCTCATCTAGATACCTTGCCTTACACTTGAGATTTGAAGAGGATATGGTGGCATACTCCCTATGCGATTTTGGAGGTGGAGAACACGAGAAAAAGGAACTCGAAGCCTACAGAGAGGTCCATTTTCCTCTGCTTATTGAGCGCTTAAAGAACTCGAAGTATGGCCCTACCAGCCCTTCTGGCAGTGTTATTTAACCTGATGTTGTTTCCATGCATGTATTGATATGTTCTTTTCTAACATTGATGCTTTTAGGCCTGTTTCTCAGGCAGAGTTGCGGAAGTTGGGAAAATGTCCATTGACACCCGAAGAAGCAGCGCTTGTTCTTGCAGCTCTCGGTTTCAAGCGTGGAACTTACATTTATCTTGCAGGGTCTCATATATATGGCGGAAATTCGAGAATGCATCCCTTTACCAATTTGTACCCGAATTTGGTCACCAAGGAAACACTGCTCACATACAATGAACTTGCTCCGTTTAGAAATTTCTCTTCTCAGGTATTTTTGGATTTAGACAATCATTTTACGAACTTTTTCGGGTACACTTTTGTAACATGGAAAAAGAATTTGCTTTGGGTGCAGCTGGCAGCATTGGACTTCATTGCTTGTGCAACTTCAGATGTCTTCGCCATGACAGACTCCGGAAGCCAACTATCATCACTGTTATCTGGATTCCGAACTTACTACGGTGATGGGCATGCTCCAACCTTGCGGCCTAACAAGAAGAGATTAGCTGCGATTTTTTTGGAAAATAGCTCCATAGGATGGACTACATTTGAAGATAGAGTAAGAAAGATGATTGAGGAAGGCCAAAGAATGCGGGTGAGAGGTTCTGGTCGAAGTATTTATCGACAACCAAGGTGCCCTGAATGTATGTGCAGATCATAGCCCTGAAACTGTATCATAATCAGTTCTCATCCCATTTTCTGTTCTTTTTGATATGTTCATTATTCAACAATGTAAGTTGCTAATAAAAATGCACATAGATGAGAGAAGCCAAAGAGTGCATTGAATACATTTGATTCACAGAGTTCTTGCAAAGTCACTTTTGCAAACATTGTTAGAGCAGCAAGCAAGCCTACATTACACACCAAAAATAATAAAATTTTATTAACTAGAGCGGAGCACAAACGAATCAATATCAGATTGAACCTAAAATAACCCAAGTCAAATATACATATGACCGAGGCATCTCGTTGTTGTTGACAATGATCTATGATGGAGGGAAGAAACGATTGAGATTGAAAGGGAGTGAATAAAACTCTTCACTCCGGCTATCTCCTTTGAACGTCCGGAAATTAGCCCACCATGGCATTCCTCTATCTCGAGCACTGTCTTTGTAGTCAAGTGTGTTGTCTAGGAGTACGGCAACAATCAACGCAACAGTTGGAGACGAAAAGATGGTATTAAGGAAATCATTGAACTGCATGTCAAAAATAGTACATATCAATGCTATGTTCGATTAGCAGAAAAGTTGGCATGGGGACATTTTTTTTTTTTAACTCACCCATCCAGCCCTGGTATGAGCAGGACCATGAAGTGCCTTGGCAGTGTATTCTCTAAAGTACTCGGGAACCGACAAGCCTAAGAACATTGCAACACCTACGATGAACAGGTTTCTCATGGAGTTCATGTTTGTAAATTGCAAGAAAGACAGCCCCACAGAAGCTGAAAACAAGTAGAGGTATGGTTAGAAGCAAAGCAACATATAGCAATGGGGACATACAAGAATGTTACTCACCAACTATACCAAACAAAACGCAATACACAGCAGCAAATATGGTGAAAGGTATTGATGCGAACAAAGCTCCAAATTTTCCTGCAGAAAAGTAAAGAAATCAACTCTTAAGGAACAAATACTGAAAGACTAGTCCATTTAATATGATGTAACTTACCTAATATCGAAAAGAATATCATAAAGCCAGCTGAGATTTGAATGACCCTGCGGCTTCCAACACGAGTGCTTCCAAGAAGCCCCACGTTTTCCCTGTTGTTTTACCAGGACTTAGAATAATATAGTGGCAAAAAAAAAAGGATCATTTTCAGAACAATAAGCAACAATACTTACACAGAGACAGTTGAACCAGTCAGCGTTCC
The DNA here is from genome assembly GCA_039519145.1 of Kokia cookei. Taxonomy (NCBI): domain Eukaryota; kingdom Viridiplantae; phylum Streptophyta; class Magnoliopsida; order Malvales; family Malvaceae; genus Kokia; species Kokia cookei. The sequence goes on from CM076907.1 coordinate 43,476,838, forward strand.
AAATAATCCATCCAAAAGGATTCCGATGCCTTGCCAGCCAATACCACGGCTAAGAATATGAGCTGGAGGTAGTGTGGCATTCGCTAGGCGTGCGGCAGCCTTATAAGAACCTGTTGACTGCCGAAGCAAACATCATTAGCTTTGGACCACCAAGTAATATATGTCTAATCAATTTATGAGTTAGAGATGGTTTTTCTCTTCGTTTATTTTTCTAAACAAAAAAAATAATGAGTTTTCATATGAGTACCTCAATCAATGAGACTAAAACAGCAGCCATCATTCCAAAAGCATGACCAGCATCAAATGTAGGAGCACCCCATTGAAGAGGATAAGGAATCTTTATCCTGTAAGAAAAATTTTCGGTCAGAATTCCACTGATTCAATCAGCAAATCTAGTGGGGCAAGAGCTTTAGTACCATGGGGCAGAAGAAATGAGGTTGGCCTTGTCAGTTCTGCAATTTAATTGTGTTAACTCGGGATGATGTTTGTATGCACCGCTCGCTGTCAAGAGATGTGCATATGCCCAAATTACCGTGATCGATATAATGAGGGCAAACCGCTCCAGTATCGGCAGTTGCTTGGTGTGGAAATTCTTCAAGTACTGTTGTTGACAGAAAAGATAGAATCATACATATGGTTTCATATAGCAAATGGAACTTGTAACTGGGAGAAATAGTAGTACCTGAGAGAAGGCTATAAATAGAATAAGCATCGGGATCCCAATTTCCATGCAGCGACCGACCTGATAGTGAGTTGATAACAAGCTAAGACGAAAGGTTTTCATATAAGAATTCAAAATAGCTCAAGTGTTTCTATATTATACCACAGGGAAGCCTTTGTCAAACAAACCGAAGCCAACTAGTGCAATAACCGGAACAATTCCAAGGGGGCTAAAGAACCTAAAAATGGGGCAAAAACCATTCTCAGCTTGTGTTTCTCTAGGATTTTGATATAGAAACTTCATTTAAGATCAAAGTTGAACCTGGTGCAAATGGCCCACATCTGACTATACCCCAAGATAATTTGTATGCTTGATGCTACTATTAGTGCACCTTGGACAGCTCTCATAGTGTATAGAAATCTCTGCATACGCATAAAAAAAAGGGCATCATCTCATGTCCTAAAGGTAAAATTATGCCTTTACACAAAGTTCATAGACTTGTACTAACCATATGGTTATCCTCAATGCTTAGCAAAGAAGTATCATGGATTATTGATATAATGGGAACCGTAAAGGCATAAGACCCTCCAATGACAGTAGGTAATCGAGTTCCAAACAGTGTTTGTAAAAGTGTATTAATCCCTTCAACAAATAACAGTGTCTGCACCACTCTAACTTTATCATCCTAAAAACCATCATTAAAAGAATTTCATGTTGAATAAAGAAAGGGAATCAATGAAGAAGAACATTGTAAATTTCACTGCTTACATCAGTTCCTCCCATTAAAGGAACAAGAAAAGAAGGGATCATCACAGCAGTTCCTAAGGCCAAAATGTAATGTTGAAACCCCAAAGCTATAGCTTCTCCTGCTTCCACCACCAAAACAGAGCGTTACAAAAAAAAATTACAGTCGAAAAGATTTTATCCAAAATGGGAAAAAAAATGCACACCCCAAGAAGGATTTGAGTAAATGCAGTACTCTTGGCCTTCAAGTTGGTCCATTGGCGGGTGACTTATTTCTTCAGGTTTTGGTTCTGCCATAGCTTTATGAAAAAAATTCGTACTTTTTGCCTCCAAAGCTCAAATGGGGTATTCACAAAATGAATGAAAGAAACGATTTTTAAGCTCAAACCAGAGTAAACAGCTGAAAGTTCGAAACTTTAGGATTGAATATAAACTTATGCTATGAAACACAGAAAAGGAAGTGTACTAAAGGATTTTTTTTTTTCACTCTCTCTACTTTAACTTACAGAGCAGAGAGAGTTTGAGTTCTATTTTTCAGTTTTTTTTTTTAAATTTATTTAATTTTTACACAGCTTTTCATTTTATATGCAGAAAAAGGTTCCGTTAACTTTATCTGGTATTCCGAAATTACCCCTTAAGCAACCAGACAAAACGCAAATGTTACCGTTGGTCTCCTCATTATTAAATTTTTACAACTCATTGTTTCTTTTAATTACTTTTCACATATTCATTATTCACCCAACCAAACCAATATATATAGATATCTCACTGAAATTAGATTTGGTCTTGTTTATCACTAATAAGAGAATGTTTTTTTTTTTCCTTTTGCATTTATGGCATGCAATGAAACTAGCTAGAGGGTTCTAGAATTTTGATTGTTTGAGTTTAAATTTTATTATGTAAATTACGTGTTGATTTTCTTTTAAATTTATTTTAATTAGAGAATTTTATTAAATTTAATTTTTTAATTTAATCAAAATTCAATATAATTATCGAATATTAAATTCCATCATAACCGTTGTTTGTTGCTTCGCTATGGTAGTGATTTGATCATAGCTATTAAAGAGAAGTTCACTTTACCATTCTTTTTTCTCTTTTTGTCCAACTTTTTTTTGCCATTCTTATTGCTTTAAAACCAACCTTTTTTACCAAGTTTATTTTCAGCATTATAAGTAGTTTTAGCAAAGATTATTTACAATTTTCAATATATTCTACTCTTAAAACAAACTTTAAAAATGATATACATTATCAAATTATATACCCAATGTCACTAAACTATTAATAAGTTTACATTTTAGTAACTCAATTTCAAAAAAAATTACAAAATAATAATTGAATTGTTAAAAATATCATTAAATTATTCAAAAAAATTATTAAAATCATTGTTGTATGACTTTCTATCTACACCAATTGATTGGGATATAAAATATGTTCTCTTACTTATCGATGAGTACTGATTCACTATGCCAATCATCGAATCATCACTTGAAACTCACTAACCAAACTTAAAAAAAAAAAAAAAAAACCTTAACCCAATAACTTACATACTTATATGAAAACTTTTAAACAATTTAATGATCATTTTGTAATTATTTTTAAGCTGAATGACCAAATAATAAACTTGATAATAGTTTAATGACATTGAATGTAATTCAACCAAAAACAATTGCTTTAAATAAAGATCCCGAGTCTGAGACTGAAATGTATGCAGGGAACAGTGTACGAATCTCCAACGTCTCTCATTTGATGCCAAAGACACAGAGACAGGCACCATTGATCTTTGAGCCCCTTTCTCTATCTCCAACCCCCATGACCATGACCCCATCTAATATATATTTTGTCATTTTTGCCTTGTATTTTGGCAACAAAATTCATGCATATTTGAAATAACCCCCCCCCCCACCTGCTTGTCTCAACAGATATTTTGATAGAATTTGGTAACATAAACATCCAAGATGATAAATGCTTTCAGTATGAAGATGATATGACCATGGCTTGCTTGGCTCTTCGAACGATTTGCATTCCTCTCGGTTAAGACAAGGACTGTGAGATTTTGACCAATCTTTCACGTGCTACGCTTGCTTTACTGCGTTAAAGCTGATGACCAAAAGTTAGACCTCAATAGTACACAGCTAAGCAAAGCATTATTGGATCACTACAGCATCAATATGGGGCTATAATTAGGTAAGTGACCTACAAGGTACAATGTAAACATTACAAAGGTGCAAAAACGCAAAGGACTGGTTCTCAGCCTCACAAACAGTTTTCTGGAACACTGTCAAGAACTAAAAATGATCAATTTAAGATCTTCTATCCAACCTCTTTTCACTGGATTTTTTCTCTTCTGTTTCTCGCCGTTTCTGCTGTCTGCCATTTAAGAATAAAAATGAAATCAGTACTGATTACTAAGCGGTAAGCACTAGCTCTAAGTTGTTTGTTTCAATAAGTTAATCATGCAGCCGCGAAAAAAGAGATTCTTATCCAGATTAAAATGCATGAAATAGAGAGGGAAGATCTGCACAATTTTTCATCAAGTTATAGGACTTACGCAAAAGCTGTGTACCCGGTTCCAACATTAGCAGCTGATAATATAACTGTATGTGCTCCAGCAGCAGATAGAGAATGCTGTGCTCCAGCAGGAAGAGGATTCCTTCTATCACTATCCACCTGGAAGTTACATGAAACGATGAGAAACTTAAGGTTCATGAAATCACAGATGATGTATTTGTGATAGAGGTGCTAAGACAAGTTAGTACCTTATCCCATTTTGATTTCTTGTTTTGTCTACCATCCCGAACAATGTTGCTATCCACTGCAGTCGGACCTGAAGGCAAACCACTCCCAGCTGCAACTGAAAAACCTCAATCAATCAATATAAGAACAACATCGCTAGATCTCAAAATACATACACTTATATAATAAGATTTCATCAGAAAAAAGGAAAGGAAAAACACCTGCAGTAGGCATGCTAACTTTTGGGGCAGGAAGAACCGCTCCAGGTTGATTTCCACCAGGTACAAATTCGACCTTTTGGTTCTTCTTGCTTTCTTGTTCCTTCCTCTCCCTTTCACATTTCATATCAGCCTCTGCTTTTAAGCAAACAAGTTTAAGAACATTAAAATGTGTGCAAATATATTGGGATTAATAGCAAAAGCTTTGACGAAAACAAACAAAAGAAAGCAACACTCAACAGTTAATGCTTAGATGCATTCAATGCCAATTGAGCATAAAGTGCGACTAGGTGCACCTAAACCGTAGCACTAGACAACAAAAGCACCTCAAACCCTTTCAGGAGAGACCCATTTGATCAAGTGCACACGTAGAGAACCTAGGCATGCTTTATTGTAAGGCGTTAAACATAAGAAACAACCATGCGGTTGAAGTTCTCTTTAATTTCTTTTATTTTTCACTTCTTTCAGATATACATTTACTAGTAAGAAAGGAATAGTGTCCAACTTTGTACTTCTCAATATTTGAGTATTCAACTTAGACATTGATCATAAGGAAATCATGCATATTTACTAAAAAATTACATGTTCTGTAGATAAAAATAAAGTAGACCACACTTTAGAGTTTATTATGCATACAAAAACTCGCACACATACATTTTGTGCTTTACTTCACTCAAGCTAGTGCTTTTTTTTCCCCCTTGTGCCAGAGGCAATACAAGGGTTCTAGCGCCTAGATCGTGACTTTTGCCCTTGACAAGACTGATTCAATATATAAAAGAGAGAATTATAGAAGCTAATGTTATAACCTATTTCATCATAGAAGTCGCTTTTGTCATATCCATGAGGATCGAACACATCTTTACTGAAGCAAGACCCTATCTGATCAATATCTTGATACCTCACAGCATGCAGCAAAAAGTCAGGATTCCTATAATCCTTCCTATTCCGAACTTCAGCATTGAAGCTTTTTCCAGCTCTCTTCAAGTTGAGAAATTTATCTATTTTTCTCTGTAGTAACATACAGAAAGAAATGAAGGTCATGAATATATAAAACTGAAGGAAAACGCAATATATCTTGGATCATTCTAGAGTATAAACAAGGGATATTCTCATTGGTATAAAATTTAAAAAAGAGCAAGAAAGCCACTAATACATAAGGGTTAGGTATCATGAACTACCAATCTTTCATTCAGCAGCAGAGGGTGGCAAGTCGGCAACAACTGACATTGTAGTTAAATAAACCAAATGAAAATTCAAAAGTGAGTGGGCTAAAAATTACAAATCAGGCCTGTGGAAACAGAAATCGTTATTTACAACTTATTGAGTACCATGGATCAGCGTGCCTTCAGATGGCAAATAATAATACCTTAACTACACCTAGCTACCTTCATCTCTCATAGAAACACAGAAGTTCCAGCACAACATCAATCCATCTCAACAGTTAACATTTGGGTGGGGTTACATAAGGATAACTTCAAGCAGTTTACATTAGGTCCGAAGAAATATAATTAATAACTAATAGCATACAAAAGACACTTACTTGTAGCTCCTCCGAGCACTTGACCTTTGGTGGAGGTGGAAGAAACTTATCCAAGGGATCAACATTGTCTAAAGAAACGGCTTCCTCAACTTCTACACCATCTGATTCATTAACAGCATTGGTCAAGGCCTCAGGCTGTAATGGTTCTAAATCCAATGATTGCGGAGTCAGCTGAACAGCTACCGGAGGTGTTTTTCCTTGAAAATCACCTGCAAACAAATGACAAATTAGGAAGCTGTCATTCAAAAGTAACATTTGTAGTTAAATATAATGAAAGGGAAAAAAGGAAATAAATAAGTACCATTGGCATTCTGTTGCTCTATGCCAATCATGAGGTCATCACTGCTTCCTAATTCCCCTTCCTGCACTTAAACATGAAAAAAGTAATCTAACCATGTATCATTAAACAACAAAGGAATTTAAAAAAAAAAAGTCTTTGGCAAGGCGGAGAGGGGATTACCTCGGGCTCCGGTGACATGGCAGCTTCATCGTGGCCATAATCAACAATGGTCAGCCTTCCTCCTACACTTCTCTTCGACGAAACCAAAGGTTGAGGTTGCTGCGGCGAAGAAACAGAAGGCTCCTGCTGTTGTTGTGAAAGATTGGAGTTTTGGTGAGGAAAAGGAGGCGTATTATCGTTGGTTCTCGAATCTTCTTCCATATTGTTAATAGATTCTCTGTACTCGTTTTCTTCTTCAAGCGGTTGCCCTTCTAGTTGTTGTTGTTCTTCTTCTCCAGCTTGTTCGTTTTGTCGGTGGTCACCTTCTTCGATGTCTCCCATCTCTTCGTCGTCTTCATCGTTGTACATGGATAGCAAGGCAATCCCTTCGGATTCCTTTTTCCTCGACGCCATGGAATCTAGGGTTCCTGATTCAGCGGGAAATTCTTAACTGATTTGAAAATTAGTTCGATTAGGGCTCCAGAGTAGGAAAATTAGGGTTTGGATTTCAGAACCAGTTGATAGAGAAAGCAGTAATTTTCGAAAATTTTCTTGGTGGGGTCGGAGGTGATTGTTGTTAAGGCTGATTTTGATTTTGCAAAGGTGAAAGAGATGGATCTGAAAGTCGGGTCACGGTTCAAGCCCAAACAAACATTTTGATCTTTCAAATTAAGGCCCAACCCATTTTTAATTGGGCCTATTCCTCATAACGGAACCCGAAAATTTAGAGCTCAAAAGGCCGATTCATTTACATTGTTATTCGGGAGTCGAATAGTTGTAAATTATTATCGCAAAAAATGAGAGTATTCATTTTGAAATTATTTATACCAATTATTAAAGTTGGTCTAGTTGATGAGTAAAAGTTGTTCACTCGAACGATAGAGAGTCGCATATAGTGGGTTTTCAACTGACTGTGTAGTGTGTTTGACTTATTTTTTGTTTCACGTTATAATATTTAATTTTATCGTCACTATTATTTTTATATTAACAGTAAGTAAACGCACCGTCCATCCAAATTCACCTTTAAAATGGAAAAGTGAGAGATATTGAGAGAAACAGTTTTGGTTGATATTGTAATGCTCATAATCGATTTGGAGAGATATTTAAGGGTACACTTATATGACACGTGTCCCCTTGTAATTTGTGGGTTGTCATTTGCTGTAAATATTTTATTAGATTAGTTATGTGAGTTAATACGACGAATGTAAATAATCTTATCAAGATGGTTGAGCTCGATGCGGTCATACTCTAAGTGAGATAAATATCCACGTACCACTCTCCTTTCTTTTCTCCATAGTCCATACTATCAACTTTCACTATGTGCTTAAAATGGTAAAAGTGTCATAGAAACCCCTTTATTAAGAATCATATCATATTTTACTTTTCTATTAAAAATGTACAAATTAATTATTATACTTTGGATAAAAAGGCAAACTAGTTTTTTTATTAAAAAATCCATAAATTATATTGTTAAAAAATCTAGTTTCTGTATATCAATATGATATACATATGGTATGCTACATGTTACTACATGATTATTTCGTCAGCCACGCTAATTTTTAACAGATGAAAATTTTAACAAAAAAGATCAATCTGTTCTTTTTGATACAATGTCCAGAACTATCTATAGCCCGTCTTCAACCTTTAAATAAGAGAATAATGCGTTTCAACGCACTCGAACTCACGTTCTCTTGCATTGACAATATATCCATATCAATTTAACTAAGAATCAATCGAAAAAAAATCAAGTTTAATACTGGGTTAGCTGCCTGTTTTATACTAATCGCCCCCCATTCAAGATGAGCCAGGTGTACTTTTTTTTATTCATGTACCTCGTCATAGTATTAAGTGCAACCATAAAAAAATACAGTACCAGCTATATTTATTCACGTGGTCCACTTAAAATCATGTTTATATGCATCTGTTAAAGATCATATCATTATTAATCTAAAGTACATCATATAATATTTACTTTCATTTTGAGGGATTTTATTCAACTCAAATCAATTGTTTTTCTTAATATCTTAATTAATTTCACCGCACACCTAATAATCCTTCTCTTATTTATTTGTTTTTTCACAAGTTCCTCTCCGACTTTTAATTAATTATATTTATTTTGTATAAGAAAAAGTCAACGGTATCTTACTGATCACGCGTATTTAAATGATAATATGTAGGTTATGTGTATTTGAGAATAGATATTTCAATTCAATTGCGTCTTATTTCGATTGGTATCGGTGCTGTTATTAATATTGTAAGAGAAGGTGGGCTCAAGTGCGTTGAAGCGTATTATTTTTTTTATTTATTAGTTGAAGAGAGGTTATAAATAATTCGAAACATTGTCTCGAAAAAAATTGATATAATCAAAACATTTCAAACAAAAAATTTTAGTTACAGTACCATAAAAGTTTTAAAATTTTTAACTCTAATAAACAATAAATTATATATTTTAAATAATAAATGTTAATTCTATTCTAATTTGATATTATTTGATTTTTTAATAGTACAAAGATTAAATTGATATTACATAGGGACTTCCCAAGTATATTCACCAATTAAAATGTGTTGGTCTCTAAATCCTTAGTTCGTTCATAGTTTCGATTATTTCTGTTAATAGCTTGTGTCGTAATAGTTTAATTTTTTATTTCAAGTCCTTAGTCCAACAATTTAATTTTACACCAAATAATTATTTGGATTATATTTATATTTATACTTTGAACGAGAGTATTCATTGTGTCAAATATGATCTGAGTTCGAGTCGTTTTAGTCGCATTATTATTAAAACTTTACCCTCTCTTGTAATTCACCAAAAAAATATAAATTTTTATATAATAGCATTTATTAAAGTCTTTATTTTTCAAGTATTTATTCTATAATTCCCAAAAATTCAGGCTGAAACTTAATATTAGCCCACATTAAAATTTCTATTCCATCAAAAATTTAAACTCTTAGTTTTTAAGGCTAAAAATTTGATCAAAGATAGAACGGATAGAAATTTTTTTATCAGTCAATTCAGATACGAAATTAGAAAATTTTTTAAGGATCGAAAATAAATTATAATTTTTAAAATAATAAAAATATAATTTTATTATTTTTAAATGATTAAATCGAATTTTGTATATTTTTAAAATTTATTTTTTATTAATTTAAAATTTTAAAAAATTTAAATGAATTTTTTTTATTTTAGGGAGATGAACCCCTGCGAGACCCTGATTTAATTTAAAATTATTTGAATATTAAATTTAATAAAAATATTTATTTGAAGTTTAAAATAAAACCTGTTGAATTCATTAAGGAGGGGGAAATGGCGTGGCAGCGTATAGTGCACGTATCCACGTAAGCACAATTAAGGAAAATGGTGAGCATTCCTGTTTCAGCAGTTTGGTAAGGAAGAAGATTAGGTTTGAAAAGAGTTGGGTGTTGGGAATGCAATGTGCAACACAATCATATAACACACTCTCCCCACTTGCACAGTTGCACCACTCTCTAACCACGAAATCGCTGTGTCTGTTCTGTCGACTCCAATTGTTGTTGAGCTGTCACCGATTTTTGTCTCTCCCCCCACCTCCTCTCTTTCTTTAATTTTCCCACGTAGATTCCTCCCATTCTACTCCCTCTTTCCTCTTCTCTTTTTTCCCCTTTATCAGATCGCAACAATAATTTAAAAAAAAAAAAATCATATTTTTAACATAATAGGTTTCACATTGATAATTTAAATAAAATTATAAAAAATTATGTTTTATGAGGAAAAAAAACTTAAAAAAGCTTGTAAGAGTAAAATTAGGTTAAAATATCATTAAAGGAAAAATGCATATTTGAGCTTTGAAAATAATATTATTGGGGAATAATTACAAAATATCATTAAGCAATTAATTTCTTCTAATATAAATTGATAAAAGATATCTAGATAGTCTAAATTAAAATAAGAATTCATGTTTTAATCAAGGATCAATCGAGCTAATTTATATATAATTCCAATGATCGATTTATGAACATACCGAAAAATAATGGAATCAAAGCTAGCACACAATCTATGGGTTTCAACAATGACAAATCTAAGGGAAGTCATGCTCCTTAGCTAGACAAAGTACTACCAAAGTAGCAATGGCCACGATTGAGAGCCTATCAAAAGATCCCTCAAGTTGATGCGTGCAACCCATACGAACAAGCCATCCGCATCCCACATGATTGATGACTGCTCCCAAAGTAGCAATGGCCCGAGCCGAGATCCCACCAAAAGGTCCCTCAAGTTGACGCGCGCAACCCGTACGAACATGCCCCTCAATTCCCACATGATTGCTCTCATAGTTGCTCATATGTTCACTATGCCGCATCAACGTTAAGCTCGGGCTGCTCACCAATAGGTGCTTCCTATTTCACCACCTTTGGTCTTCTAGGCAAAAGGGGTGCTTGAATACGATTATGAATCCTGAAGTCTTTCTGGAGTGTCCGAGCTTAGAAAAGAGCATCTTGTGGAACCATGACATATCCTTGATAGAGCTCCATGTTCTGAGCATTCCAAAGCTGCCTAAGTACCACCAAAAGCCTTGTGAAAGCCTCCTTGTCAAGCTTCTGTATTGCGAATTTCATCCAATCAATGGCCCTGCAAAAAGAGGCGTCAAGTAAAGTATCATCAATACCTTGTTAGAGAAAAGGCAATCCCAAATGACATGCAAAACATCCCCTCTCATATGATCGCGTCTTCTACACCGAGGGTCATTGTGTAATGAAAAAGGGGCACATTTGACCATTGTAGGGAGAATCTCGTGACCCATTTTCCACCCAAACATTTGACCATTGTAGGGAGAATCTCGTGACCCATTTTCCACCCAAACATTTTCGTCTTGTAAGGTTCTTGGTTTTCACATCTCTTTCCAAAAACATAATTTATGTGATGAGGAATAGGGTTAAAAAACTTCAAAATATTTGAGTTGATAGTCATATTTTATTATCTTAATTCAATTTGAAATTGTTTTCGTGTGAAATTGGATTTGATTTGAGTTCAGTCGAATAAATTTATTCAAGATAAATTATTTTTTAAAATATATCTAATTTAAATATGATATCATATGCATTTTAAAACTCTTTAAAAGCGCAATAGAAAAAAAAAACAATATATTTTAATAGGATAAAACTTGATTTGGTACAAATCAAATTACTTATTTTAATTGATTTGAAAAATCAAATAACTCTAACAATTCAATTCAATCAACTAAAAAATTAAAAAAAAATTATGTAATCATGTCTAGCCAAAGGTTCAGATCTCTCAAAATGGAATTTTTTTAACCTTTTAAAATTTTTAAAATTTTAAATTAATACATGATAAAATTAGATTTCCGACTCTTATAAAAAAAATTTGATTTAATCTTTCAAAAATTACAAAATATAAATGATTTAAATAATTCAGAATAAGAAATATTTTATTTTAGGGAGGGTGATATTTACCCGCCCCTGGCTACCCCTGAAGAATATAATGTTAAAATAAAACCTTTAAATATTTTTATTAATTTCCAACATAAAAGGAAGTGGATGATAAATTTGGAGACTTTTCAGCAAATGAATGATCAGTGATTTAAATAATTCAAGTGATGGCAGTGAAATAAATAAAAAAAAGGAAAATTTTAAATTAAAAAAAATCTATATTTGTTTACGAAATCAACGGGATAATATTTAGATTTAAATTTTAAAATATCATGTGTCGTAAATCTAGGATTGGTGTAGATAGATATTTTATTTAATATTAAAAAAAGAAGAAGAAGACATTTTATTTAAAATTTGAGGTATTGTTTATTGGGATAACAAAAGTAGATTTAGACGGATCAATTTAACTGATTTAATTTGAAAAAATTGTTTTATTTTTAAGTTTTGAGTTATTTTTATTTGATATTTAACTTGGTTAAAAAACTACGATAATTCATTATGTAGACTTAAAATTTCAAATAAAATTATCTATTAAATTAATATATGATTTTTTATGGAAAATGTGATTTTTTATTTTAAATTTCCGAATAAAACTAATAATATATACATATAAATGCAAGCAGCATATTCCCTTCCAAAATAAAAGCATCTGCTTTCCCTAACCAGGTAACAAATTCAATTTGTTTAAACCACTCACTTAAGCCTCTCAGCAAAAGACACCTATACACACAACAGCAACAAGAACAACAACAAAACCCCCCTTTAGGCCTTTAATGGCCAATCAATAATCAATCAAAGTCCCATTTTTCTCTCAAATACGCAAAAACCCTAATCATCTACGGCAATGGATTCCACTTCCAAGTCCAACGCCGCAACCTCATCGCAGAAAGACGCCAACAATGGCCAAACTCTTCTATTAGGACGCTACGAGGTGGGCAAGCTCCTCGGCCATGGCACTTTTGCTAAAGTCTACCACGCTCGTAACGTCAAATCCGGTGATAGCGTAGCCATCAAAGTGATCGACAAGGAAAAGATTCTCAAGAGTGGTTTAATCGCTCACATCAAGCGCGAAATCTCTATTCTCCGCCGCGTTCGCCACCCGAACATCGTGCAATTGTTCGAAGTCATGGCTACTAAGTCCAAGATCTACTTCGTTATGGAATACGTTCGTGGTGGTGAACTGTTCAATAAAGTGGCTAAAGGGCGATTAAAAGAGGATGTTGCTAGGAAATATTTCCAGCAATTAATCTCGGCCGTTCATTTTTGCCACGCGCGTGGCGTTTACCACCGTGACCTGAAACCGGAAAATCTACTTCTCGATGAAAATGGGGATTTGAAAGTCTCTGATTTCGGGTTGAGTGCTGTATCGGATCAGATCCGGCAAGACGGTTTGTTTCACACGTTTTGTGGAACCCCGGCTTATGTTGCGCCGGAAGTTTTGGCGAGGAAAGGATACGATGCGGCGAAAGTAGATATCTGGTCTTGTGGAGTGATTTTATTTGTTCTAATGGCAGGGTATTTACCATTTCAGGATCAGAACATCATGGCTATGTACAAGAAGATTTACAAGGGTGAGTTTAGGTGTCCGAGATGGTTTTCACCCGAGTTAGTTCGGTTACTCACCAAACTCCTAGACACCAACCCGGAAACAAGAATTACGATTCCAGAACTCATGGAGAAACGTTGGTTCAAAAAGGGGTTTAAACGTATTAAGTTCTACATCGAAGATGATAAGTTATGCAGTGTCGAAGACGATGATAATGATGTTGGATCATGTTCAGACCAATCATCAATGTCTGAGTCAGAAATAGAGTTGGAAACGAGGAAACGAGTTGGCACATTGCCAAGGCCAGCTAGTTTAAACGCGTTCGACCTTATTTCTTTCTCCCCAGGTTTCAACTTATCTGGGTTGTTCGAGGAAGGGGAAGAAGGTTCCCGGTTCGTTTCAGGGGCACCGGTTTCGACTATCATATCGAAATTGGAGGAGATAGCCAAGGTTGTTAGCTTTACAGTGAGGAAAAAGGATTGTAGAGTGAGCTTGGAGGGTTCTAGAGAAGGAGCTAAAGGTCCATTATCGATTGCTGCTGAGATATTCGAATTAACCCCTTCATTAGTCGTTGTGGAAGTGAAGAAGAAAGGAGGGGAACGAGGAGAGTATGAGGATTTTTGTAACAGGGAATTGAAACCCGGGTTAGAGAAATTAATGATGGAAGAATCACAATCTTCTGCAGCAGCTTCACCTGCTGCTTCATTATCATATTTACCTTCGGATACTGAATAGAAGAGAAGGGGGAAGAAGGGGGAATAAAAGGGTACGCCTTTTTTCTCTTTGTTCTTATTGTGTATCATAAAGAGTTGCTTTTTTCTTCATCTTTCTTATATGTTCTCGTTTTTGTTGTGCTACTTAGCTGACATAATATATATATTTATATGATTTGTTCTTGTATCGAGATGGACATAGTAGAATACAGAGAAATTGAATACAGATTTCTACTAATCTTGGCAATTTGATTTCTGGCTTGTACATTCCCATCAACTTTATTGGGAAATGAATCTGTATGATATATTGATGTATTTCTACTTTTATGGTGTTTGAAGCTTGCATTATCATAAAGCATGAAAATTTCTATGCAATATTCTGTTTGATTTTGAAGCAGTATCATTTCCAATTTGGCAAGCACGACATATGAACCTCCATTCCAATATTCAAAAGCTGAGTTTAGTATTTGCTGCTGATATAAATGAGTTCGCATTTTCCGGTTTTTACCTTCTGAGGGTCTAATTTGTGATATGTGCGCAAGGAAGGGAACCTATATTTGTTAGTAGGTTAAAATATGCTACAAGTACTTCTTTGCTTGCTAAATTTGGAAGTTAGTCCAACTATTTTTGTTAGTAGGTTAAAATAGGAGACTAAATTTCTAATGTACGAGTAAGAGTATGTAGACTTTGAGCATATTTTAATCTTGTTTGGTATTAAGCTTTTTCTTATATTAATACACTAAGTAATCAATCAAAGACATGAATGATTATGATCACTTGCAAGTTATGCATCTCATCTGTACAAACATTTGATGAAAATGAAAGGCACAAGTAAACATCTTTATACAATGATCAGACACTGCATTTCTTGCCAAACCACTCAAACATCAGTTGTAAAATTCCAAATGGTTGTCTGATGGCGTGTTATTTTTATACAAGCCGAAGATGACTGAAAGGAAAACTCAATAGATAACGACTGAAACAAATATACTTTTTAGAACATCTAATTCATGGTTCGTTGTTAACAACTCAGTTCGGATTAGCCACAAGATTTTGTTGGGATTAGACAATTATACAACACATTGTTGTGTCATTAACGATTGTGGTCCTGTGTTGGCATTATTACAAAATGCAAACCCTGAGATTGAAGTAAACCCCTTTTATATGTGGTCCTTTGCCTTGCAAATCAACCCTTTTTTAAAAAAAATGTTTTATCTTGCAAATTGCTTACAAAAATTCTGACTCTGATGATTGGTCAAACTGTAGGAAACCTTATAAACATCAAAACAAAATCGCTTCCACATGTTGGAGGTTTTGTTCTGTTTCTGGAATTTTCTTGTTTTAAAGCAATATTTGGCAATGTGGTTACCAATTATTATGGAAATGGCTAATGGCTTCCATTATATGACAACCAAAGTGATTCCCTGTATCAATCAATACTCACTTGGAGAGGAGCCTAAGATTCGTTATGGATATAGCTTCTGCTTACTTGTAATAATAATACAATATACATTTTAACTTTCCGGTTCTTTCCCAATACTATTTACTTTTTCTTAGATTCGTGTTTGCTAAATATATCCGGCTGTTATTAATTCAACTTCGGCCTATTGAGTTTTAACTTGATTTATATTGATATGGTTATCTGTGTAGGAAGACGTGAATTCGAGTGTATCGAAGCGCACTATCGGATTGGAGAGAGATTATGGGTAATTCTAGACCTTGTACCAAAAATAATAACCTATGAGATTAATATTCAAAAAAAATCCGAGCTTCTAATTAGAATAAAAGCCTATTAATGTTGTTTTCTTTATCCATAAATTTGAACTTAAAATCTTACTGTATCAAATTTCTTACCACTCGAAAAATAGTTCGAGTGAGTGAGACCGATAGATTTTTCATTACTTAAAATATGTCATTGTAAATTTAGAATTTAGCCGCGTACTTCTACTTTTAGGATTTTAATCGTTTTTTACTTTTCAAATTTTAAAATTTAACACCGTTAAATTTATTTTGTTAAATTCAAGTTCATTAAAACATTATTATTGAGTATTTTTTTTTTTTAATTTTAAAATAACACACCAATAAATTTATCAAAAAATATTATTATCAATTGAGTCTAAATTTTAAAATTTTAAAAATAAAAATATAAGAATTAATTTTAAATTCATGAAAAATACAAAGATATATTTGGATTTTGTGTAGGCTTTAGGTGGACCAATTTTGTGGGTCAAATTATAACATTTTGTACGCGTAGTAATCTTGAGGTAGCATAATAGATAAGATATTATTATATGTGATTGGAAAATTTCAA
This sequence comes from Kokia cookei, assembly GCA_039519145.1. Classification (NCBI taxonomy): domain Eukaryota; kingdom Viridiplantae; phylum Streptophyta; class Magnoliopsida; order Malvales; family Malvaceae; genus Kokia; species Kokia cookei. The sequence continues at coordinate 43,493,164 of CM076907.1, forward strand.
CCTTTTTATATGGTACATGTTGATTTGAATATCACATCACGTGGGTTGTTTTCGTTGAAGTTTGATTAATTTGAGATTTCAAAATCAACGAAATTGGACCAACCTCTGATACCACACATAGTAAAGGTTATTTGATGGTAAACATTTGTAATTCATGTACTGTGTGCGGTGTTATATATATTATTATTATTATTAAATATGCACGGACACGTGGAAAATAACACTATGACTCACCCACAAGAACAACTCACACACCCCACGTGCCCGACCCCATGCAAACATGGTTAAAATCAAATGCCAGTCTTTGCCAAGTACCACCTCTATCTTTACACTACTTGTATTTTGCTTTTACTATAAAGTTTTTTTAAATCTAACATAAAAAAAAATATATATATATATATATATATCATAATAGGTAAGTTCACAAGCAGTGACGCATCTTGATGTTAACTTTTGGGATTTAATTAATTTCTTTTTAAAAATTGAAGCGAAATTTAAAATTTTCCAAAATTTTAAGAGATTTAATGAAAATCTATAAAATTTTAAGGACCTAATTAAATTTTTTACAAATTTTGAAGGGCGTAACAATAAGTTTTCATAAATCGACCTTATCACTATGAATGTCGACGTCCTATTAAAAACCCTAATGGAACCCTAACCTTAAAACTTACAAAATATAACATCTCACGTACGTACTTATTTTTCATAAAAAATCTTGATGTTCCTTCTATACTATCTTACATATCCAATATTTTTCTAAATCCAAAATTTAAAGCATTCCAATAAAGTTATCGATTTGTCGAGATCAAAAGAACATGTCACTTAGAATACAACAATATTAAAGCATTCTCCAATAATTATAAAAATAACAGAGTATTACGAGTTGATCATTCATTATCAAAGAGACTCATACATTGTATCTCTCGTATGTTTGAATGATGTAACATTATTGATATTAACATTTAAATGTTTACTATCAATATTAACATTTGATATTTTACTAAGTTGTTTGAGCCAATAAACAATATCATCACATGGATTTATGAAGTTTTGACAACACACAAGGATTGAGCTCTTCATAATGCACTCCAATACTTTTCTCCACAAAATAATTCTTTACATAATTTAATAACGCATTAATCTTATGTTTATGAACATTGAGATATTTATTTAAAAATAATTTTAGTGTTATGTCATTTAATAAATATTTTATTTGCTATATTCAAATAAAAAACCTAAAATATTATTCATGCCAAGCATGCCTCAAATGGTAACAAATGTTAATGGCACCCTTGTTGTGTCTTCCGAGTACCGAGTTTTTAGTGTCACAAGTTGTGAATTAAAGTTAGTGACTGTTGTGTACAGAATGTTTCATAGAGATTAACTTGTTAAATTCGATTCATTTGATCTATATGAATTAATTCGATTCATGAAATTTATGAAAAAGTCTATCTGTTTGAAGCTTTGATAACCCAGTAAAACACTCCAGTAAAATTAGAGTTGTTAGGATAAATAGTGTAAATCTTAAAATTGTGTAGAGTTTAAATCCTGTAAGACTCTCAATTGTAGATAATTTCTAATATCGACCGTCTATGCAACTTAATCTGTACCGTTAGTTTTATAAATAAAGATTTCTCCTTAATCTGTAACCACCCTATTCATTTAATTTATAGTTGTGAATATATTTGTGAACATTTACTCAATCAATTTGTGTGCGCGTTACGAGACTAAACTTACAATTTAAAAAGAAAAATAAATAAAAAACTCGTATATATATTTTCAATATTTGGTCTATTAATATAATTTATACAATATAACTGAAAAATGATATATCAAATTATACAAATATAAATTATTTTATTTTTAAAATTAAAACAAATATAAATATTAAGGAAACAAACAATATAATCATAGTAAACTAAGCCATTAATTAACACCATTTTTGTTAAAATAAAAATAAAAAATGGTGAAGCAATTGGTAGATGAACGTGTTTTGGCATGGAGAAATGATTTCCTCGTTTCCAGAAACCAAGCATGTAAGCACCAAAAAAAGGAAAAAAGAAAAAAAGCTTGTATGCAAAAATGTGAAGGGGGAGAGTGAAAACAAGCGTGAATGAGTTCCACGTTGAACCAAGATTGTTTCCCATCTCGACACGTTTATCCACACAACAACATCAGCACCAGCTGGTGATACGCATGCACGACTCTTCAACCCCCCTTCAAGCTACCTTAGTCAAAGCTTGAATTGAATCCCACCCCCATTATTAGTTTTTTAAAAAGCTCAGTGTAAATTGACACACAGTCCACCCATGTCATCCCCCTTCTTATTCCATTAGCCATCTCTTCTTTTTTACTGTCACTTTGAGTTTGTATTATACTATCATCAGCTCTGTTAGAATTTAGAAATGAAGAGTCCGGTCGGTGAACGGTTCTCGGAGTTTTTCGATAAGTGGATATGTCAACTTGATGGGTATTTACAGCAATTAGTAAGGGTGCCTAGGGAAGGTTTAAGTGAAAGTGAGCAGCAAGCTTTGGTTTCCAAACTGACTGCTCATTATAAAGAATATTACACTGTTAAATGGGCAGCTGCACATGAAGATGTGCTTGTGTTTTATTGTCCGGTTTGGTTAAGTAAGTTAGAGAATGCTTATTCATGGTTAACCGGTTGGAAACCGTCTATGATATTCGGTGTAGTTGAGTCAACGAGGAGGAAGAGTGTCGCTGAGTTGACGGAGGAGCAGGTGAGAAAGATAGAACAGTTGAGGGTGAAGATAAAGTTGGAAGAAGAGAAAGTGGAAAGGGAAATGGAGAGGCAACAAGTGGCAATGGCTGATCGGAAAGTGGTTGAGTTGGTTCGTGCAGCGAGGCGGATGAGGAATGAGGAGCTGGTGGTGGTGGTGGGGAATCATCAGGTGGAGGGTTTAGTTGAAGTGGCGCTGAAGGGTGTACTTGCAGGGCTAGAAAGGGTGATGAAAGCTGCTGATTGTGTGAGACTCAAGGCCTTGAAAGGTGTTTTGGATGTACTGAACCCTTCACAGTCACTGGATTTCTTGGCTGGGACCTGCATGCTTCAGATTCAGATCAGGAAATGGGGCCAAAACAGGGATAACCAAAAGGGTTCGAATCCGATAATATTAGGAGAACTACACAACAATGTCATTTTTTAAGGCTCCAACATCGAGCATGGCCGGCGGCAGACAAAGTTGGCAGAGCTAAATGCATGCGCAATACTAGCTGTGTTAATAGAGGTTCACATGTAACCAGATGTAGCTGATTTTACTCATCACATCGAGGTTGAAATGTTGGTTTTTTTTTTTTTTTTTTAAAGAGTCTGTCCGGTTTGTCAGTCTCACAGCTTTAAATTTTGCTCCTCCTTTTTCGCATTTTTCAATTTGCGTAAAACTTGAACAACAAATATACACTATGCGTTGCATCTATTGACAGATTGAAGTGTTAGATTGAAGTGTTCTTTTTAGAGCTGCATGTCAATTTGCCGACAACCCTGAAACCGATATATCCTCAAAATTGGTTAAAGCAGAAAACAAGATATCTAGATTACATCCAATATAAGAACCGGTGAAGCAAAATTCTTGCCATTTTAGGCTAAGACGACATGAAAACATCGGATAATCCTTGTTGGAAAGGGTTTACACCTTCCTCTCAATTAATCCATAAATAAGAATATAATGCGTTTCAGTGCACTCGAATTTACATATTTTTGTATTGTTAATAAATTTGTTCATGAGTCTAGTCGGGTTCGGGTTAGGTCTATTCATGGTATTAATATTCTTTATGCTTGTCCAAATCTAACTCGATCCAAAATCTGGGCCTAAAATTTTGTCTAAATCTGTCTATATTTGTAAAAAAAAATTAACCAAAGCTTATTTTAAATCTACCCATATTTTTTTTTAATATTTAATAATTTTATATATTTTTTATTTATTGAAAATTTTTTTATATAATCATCTTAACATTTTTAATGTTTATTTTAAAGTAGTATTACATATTTAGTATAGGTTTATCTTTGTAATGTGTTCTAAATTACATAATATGTAAAAGTAACATAATGTAAAGTATAATAAACTTAAAACAGGTCGGGTCGAACTTGAACCTTGTTTATTCAAACGAGCCCAACCCATATTTTAAACGAATTTAATTTTTTGAGCTTATTATTTTTGCCCAATCCTCTCAAATTTCAATATATTATACATAACACAAAGCTTTAATGGTATATATCTTATTCCAAAGTACTATATATATATCAACAAAAAGATGCATATATCTATGGAGAAACTAAGCTTATCAAACCTATTGCATTATAGGACGAGTTCAAAAGGAGAATGAAATTTGAACAAAAAAAGGTGAGGGTTGATAGTGGATATTGGTTGGTATATATCGTTTCGATTTTAAATTGTTACTAATAATCTAAGTGTCGTTCTAATTAAGATTTTGGTGTGTTTGTGCTTGGGCCAATAATAACTTATATTTGTGCATATTGGTATAGTCAAAACCGATTTGTTTAGATTTTGATATTTCAAACAACTTTTAATCTTTTAGATCTTAACTATTTTAATTTTTCTCAAATTGCATTTAAAATTAAAATATATTTGTTAAACTAATTTATTTATCCTAATTAATAAATTTAAAACTTATATTTGCATCTAAATATGTATATAATTAATTACTAAAGTTACACTACAAGTGTATATAAAAAATTAAAAATATCAAAAATTTCAAAACGGAGCATCAAAACACACTGGTATCTATACGTATTGGTACTGAGACAAAAATTATATATCTATCAATATAATATTGACTACCTTAATTCAGGATAAACTTAACTCGATGATGAGTTTTTTTTTTTTTTTTATCAGAGGGGAAGAATTGGGTCTCTTTCATTATTGATGCTATTGATAGATTAAATTTTAAGCGATTGTTATAGAGTTGTTTGTCAATAAAGGAAGTAATTAATGATCATTGTCTTGATTATCGAGACAATAAGAAAAGATTAGGTTGGTAGATGAACGTCGACAATTATAACCAATTTATTAAAGAGTATTGAAATCATTTTTGCATCAATGATGAAACCTTTGAATCAAATGGAGATTTTACTTTGACTGGAGTTTCATCTTATTAAATTTCTCCAATTTTAATGATTGTTTTCTTGCTAGTTTTCAATTTAGTGTTCTTTAAAAACAACCACTTTTATCTATTTTATTTGTCTTAGTTGAAAGAATACAATTACTACCGATTTTATCTATGGATTCAACCGTACTCACCATTAACTGTAACGTTTCATTTATTTGAGTAGGTTTATTTTTGTAGGACTCAAGATCCTAACAGTTGTTGGTTTGGGGTAAGGTTGTGTCGATAACTTGATCGTGAGTTTTCTTAAGTTATCATTTTGGTCGGATAGGAAATGGCGAATGTGTTAAAAAATTAATGGTTGCTAAGTTGGCTAGGTCAAATATGAGACATGGGTTGATATTGACTTGCTAAGATTTGGGGCTTGAGTGATTGCTGATATTGTTTGGATTATTAGTTAGAGAGTGATGTGTAAAGATTGTTCATCCGAAGTCTAAACTTATAAACTTTTGAATAGTTCGATAACCAATTTGTAATTTTTTAAAATTAAGTGACTAATGTGCAAAGTTAATAATAGTTGAGTGGCCTTGGGTGTAATTTACACTATGAAGAATAGTGAGTTAACGACCACATTAGACGTTCATTACCAAGTTAACGAACCAATGGCTTAAACAATAACAATCGAATAGTTCAATGATCAACTCATAATTTTTTGAACTTGAATGACCAAAGTAAAAACTTATTAATAGTTAAGTGACATGGACATAGTTTACTCAATTTAGTGAGTGAAAAACGTGTTCATCTTAAGATCATTACAACCACCTCAGCTGCCCCAAAATTCCATTTTTTTTTGCAGTGGCCATTGGTGTTTCTCCCCCATGGTTATGGAAACACTCGATAGGTAGGAAATTGGCTATATTTGCTGATTATGTTGGTTAGTTGATTACATAATTGGGCGTTCTTGAGGGTGCAGAAACCCTAGAAGCGAGTAAATCTTATTACACAGGGCTATATCTATATGAAATTTAGATGGTGCTGAAGTTTAACCCATGCTTGGAAATGATTGCTGGTTGGTTTTTCATTCAAAGGGGAATATCACAGACAAGCATGAACATGATTTGGAACACATGATATGCTTTTAGAGTGTTGTTGCTGTAACACCTCTATACCCGATTTATACGCATAAACCCGATATAGAAATATTTCATTAATGTTTAGTACAAAAAACTCGGGTTATGTAAAACTTTTTTTTATCAAACGATGCATTTTAGGCTTCTTGATTCAAAATATCGTAAATTAATCATGTATAATTAAAATCGAGATTTAAAATTGATTTAAAAGAAATAAAATATGATTTTTAGTACAAAACACAATTTCAATCAAAATTCATCATTTCATTTCATCACACAAAACATTTCCAAACAACATTTTTTTTCTTCTTTTAATAAGGACACATATAAGTTTCATAGTACATGTCATTTTACATCAAAAGTAATATACCTAAATTTGAGCTCCAAGTGATGTGATGTGATGTGATGAGAGGTCCCGATTTAGCTTCTTGTATTCCTTGTACCTACGCGTTAAAATAAACGCGTTAAGCTGGTGAAGGCTTAGTAAGTACTACAAAAGCAAAGTATAAACTTTTAAATTTTCTCATGTAATTTACTCTTTCGCCTTACCAGTATATAGCTTCTATCTTATCACATTGACATTCATTTCACTTTGGTCCACATTTTTTTTTCCATAATTTAGCCCAATGTAGACTTCTATAGAACTCATCGGATAAACGGAACAGAAAGTATCAAAGTACTTAACAGTAAGCACACACAGTGCAATCCAGTAAGCACACACGGTGCAATCAGTAGGCGCACATAGCGCAAATCAATAAGCACACGAAGTGCGAAACAGTAAGCACACGAAGTGCGAAACAGTAAGCGCGCTAGCGTTCCTTAATGGCATGCCATTAATATCACAATGGTTCTAATTTGTCTACTTGGGCACAATCTCAATTAGCATCATTTCTCATAAATGATATATCTCACATAAATACATCATCAAATACTTCACATTTATATTTTCAAAGCTGTTCACTTGCGTCATAGTCACTAAATTATTTATATCGTGAGCTACAGAATTTGGAATTATAATCCGCTTGATGTTTCTGAAACTAGACTCAATCATATTTTTACCATAAAATTTTCAGAATTTTTACTTTAGCAAATTTGTACAGTAAATTCTTTCAATTTACCCCTTCTCTGTTGCCTGAAAGTTTCGACCTTTCTTCACTAAAAATTATCAATATTTTTTTACAGAGAGCAAATGATGTCCTCGTTTGTTTCTTTTGAAAATAGACTCATTAAGGATTTATCCATATAAATTTCAGACTCTAATATATGATTTTTCAAAGTCAGAACAGGGGAACTCGAACCTACTCTGACCTTGTTACACAAAATCAGTTATATCTCAGAATATACAGATCCATTTCCATCACCGTTTCTTCCATATGAAACTAAACTCAATTAGCTTTAATTAAATATATAATATGACCCTTAACTCTTTATATACAATTTTTAGTGAATTTTCGAAGTTAATCCTCTTATTCTGTCCAATCTGTTTCAATGAAAACATTTTCTTTCTCATGTTTCATTAGACTAACCTCACTTAATCATCTTTATAACACATAATTAAACAACAATTTCCATGCTAACAATTCAAATATATTATGGAATATAGACTATAAACTAAAATTCTTGTAGTACTTACAACAAAAAGGCTGAATTTCCTCTCTTTTACCCCCTGCTCTATTCTTTTCCTTTGTCTTCAATTTGATCCTTACCTCTGTTCTCTTTCTCTTCAATTTCACATAAACACATATAAGCTATAAGCTATAATTCAATAATTTTCATGCTAAATAACAGTAAAATACATGTATATCATGAGAATTTAACCATTTCTTACCTTAACCCTTGAATTCAAATTTTCTCAATTTAGTCTTTTATCTCTCTAACACCCCAAAAGTAACTCTATATGAGATTTGAGGTGTCTACTAACTCTCTTTCATGACTTTCTTTCAGGAATTCCAAAGAAAATAGAAGGTTTTGGAGTTTGGAAAGCTTAAAAATGATGAAAGGACCTATTTGGAATAAAAGGACATGGACGGCTAACATATGAAAAAGATGATAACCATTTTTTTTTCTTCTCTCAAATTCTCTAGAATTTTCACTTAAAATATCTCATTTAAGAAAAATGGTAAAATTGCACTTTTAGTCCTTGAGCCTTCCAACTTTACACTTTGGCCCAAAACTTTGCCTCCAAAAATATCTTCCACCAAATTACTCTTTTGCCCCTCCTCAATCAATCTAATTCCCATGATGACTCAAAATTTAATTTGGATAATTCGCTATTTAGTCCCCCATATTTTCTCTTTTTTACTATTTAATCCTTAAAATTTTCTAACCTTCCTTACTTCAACTAAACATTTCTAATTCTCTATTCTATTTTATCACTATTCCAAATCCGGTTCAAACACACGGATGTTACAATTGCTGTGTGGTGTGAATTCCAATAAAAAGTTATTAATGTTTGTTAATATTAATGTCGATAATGACAGTAAAACGATCGCAAAGTAATAAAAAAAAAGAATACACATATTTATGTGAAAATTTTTTTCGAAAAAAACCACAGACAGAAAAGAAGAAATTCACTAATGTTGAAAACGAATAATACAAGAGTAGTTTTGACTACATCTATTTAAACGGATAATACAAGGTGGAAAACCTTTCGCTCCACAAATCCCCTTATTTTACCTTTGTAGTTTTCTTTAACAAGTGACGGAATTCGAGTTACATAACTCTAACAATGATGAATATGGAGATTTTACTCCCATCTTTTTTTTTTCCTGTATGCTGGAATCTTAAAGAATATTCTTTTTACTAGACCCATCATGCCATTCGTTTTTTTTTTTTTTTTTTTTTTTCCACTATAATAATTTTATCTTATTTATTTTATTTCATACAAGTATTCTTGTGCATGAAGAACATTATTTGTTGTTATTTATGTCTATGTTAGGAGAAACAAACAAGTAACACTTTTTCCTTTGGCACATTAACACTTTTTGTCTCTTTTCTTTACTTCTCTTGGAAGACTTGTAACCAAAGTCTTCAAATTGCCCAACCCTCTTTAACACAAAATATAGCTATTAATCTACTTATTTAAAATCAGGATGGATGTATGCATATGCATGCATGTATGTATGTATTCTTACATTCCTATCTATATTAATCTCTCTTTAACTAGCCCCTCCATGTGCAAGCCTTTGGTCCTTGGAAAGCTTATTTTGCAATGGACCAACAAAGCCGAAGAAGGAAATCACTTGAAAAATGCCCTATAAATAGTAGAAATGTGAGAGATGATGGTGAACCAGCAAAAGCAATGGAACAATTAAAGGGATTGCCATTGGGAAAGGGCAGGTAGGTGAAACTAAGCATATAGGGATTGCCATTGGGAAAGGGCAGGTAGGTGAAACTAAGCATATAGGGGAATAAGAGCTGTTGTTTTCTATTGAGAAAAACGAAAAAGAAAAGTAAATCCCAAAGCCCTGGGTTGGATTGATTTTTGGTGAAATTTTAAACTTTCAATTTAGGTACAACCATTTGAATTTCATGGAATATTGATGTAGACAAATTTTTATGTCCACACTATAATTTTTTTTTTTTTAATAATTCTTTTATGACTTTCACATTTCACATTTGGTGAAAGTTTAGGGGGTTAAATGTGACATTAACCTTTACATATATGATTTCATTGAGAGTTTATAAGAGAAAAAGCATGTATAAATAGTTTTTTTTTATATAAATTATAAGAGGAGAGTAAAGCTTTAACAATAACGCGTTTAATGTGATTCAAATCTAGATCACATCTGAGATGATGAACATCTTAATTTCATGAGGTGAATCCACAGAATTTAATAATTTAGTTTTTTATCACTATTTTGAGGTAAATAAATCTGACCAACTACTCATATGAATATGACTTCAATTTGCCATGAGCATGGGCTAATGATTGCTTCCTAATAGGATGCACTTTTTCTGATTTTTTTACGATAATATTTTTAAATGAATGATGATTCAATACATTGAATGATTAAAAAAATGTAAAATAGTTATTGAAGTTTTTTTTAGTATTAATATCGGTTCAAAATTTAAATGAGTTTGGATCAAATTTTAATGAGCTCGCAAGCCAGGCTCGCAGGACGAGCTTGTGGTTCGAGCCCTCCTTCTAGCACCACGAGCTCGCAGACTAGGCTTGCTCTCTTACGAGCTCTCGTGTGCATAGGACCGTGTAATCACGTGGTGAGTTTAGAATAGAGTACATGTCTGTATGTATGAAGCTTGCATAGCTTATTACGTCAATGAATAATACTCATATCATATAAATATAAAAACACCCCACCCGAGAGGGCAGAGAGAAAAACACTCAACAAGGTTCTTATCATATATGCTCTTTTTTGTACAATACCTAGAACTATCCATAACTCCTCTCCAACCCTTAAATAAAAGAATAATACGCTTCAACATACTTAAACTCACGTCCTCCTGTACTAACAACAATATCAATGCCAATCGAGTCAAGACTCAATCGACAAATAGTTGTTGAATTCTTAATTAATTTTGTATTGGTTATGTTTTATTCTTTTTCACGTACGTCTATCAAATTGAAACCGTCGGGGAAAAGCAGGCGGCCAAAGATGAAGCAAAATGGTGAGCCGGCGGGTTCTTGCGTGATAAGGGACCAAACAGGAAGACTAAACAATCATAAAGAAACAAACAGAATAACAACAATTGATTATTGGTATTAAAAAGTTGATTTATGGATTTATCACCATTTTTTTATTGCAGTAATTCTCTGAAAGATTCTCAATGTCAACTCCGCATGCAAAGGAGAAGACAACAAACAAGTGTTGCTCCAAGTTGTTTTGTCTGATAATAAATAAAAAATTTCTTGCTTTAAATCATTAAAAAATCCATCTATCATCTCTGTTCTTGGAACATAAATATTCATTTATATGTTACTCATAACCAGCTACTTTTGGATGTCATTTACCCAAACCTAATCCTTCAACTTATTCCTTTCCTTTTTATTTTTAATATATGAAAGATTAGGAGAAGACAAAACAGTCCAAATTTCTATTTTCTCAGCATGGGAAAGTAAACCCTTTTGATGTTACCAAAAAATAATAAACTAATCTCTTAATATATATATATATGTTGGGTGTTATTCTCGAGCATGATTTTATTATTGGACCAAAAATCCTACTCTATTAATTCTATTTTGGATAAGTTATTAAAATATTCACTGTTGTTTTTTTGAGATTACATTTTAGTCATTTAATTTTTAATTATCATTAATAATGTAACGGTAAGTTAACGTGACACATTAAATCATCATTTCAAACAAAAATTTTAAGTTAAATTATACAATTGGTGCCCATTTTTTTTTCATTTTGAGCAATTTAATTTTTTTTCTTTTGTTATTTTAACTTTCCTTTTTTTTTTTCTTTATTTTCCATTCTCTTCTGCTTCTCCATGTCTTTTAATGTAAAAGAAAAATTAAATTGTTCAAAACGAAGAAAAATATAGGGATTAATTGTATAATTTAACTTAAAATTTTCGTTTAAAATGATGATTTAACGTGTCATGTCAGCTTACTGTTACACCAGTAACGGTAATTAACGCTCATTGACTAAAATGTTACAACACGATAACGTAAGTGACTAAAACGTAACATTTCAAACACAAATGACTAAAATGTAATCTTAGACAAATAAAAGTGACTATTTTAACAGTTTACCTTTCTATTTTTAATCTTTGGTTTGATGTAAGGGTGACTTAAAAATTAAACAGATAAAATTTTCTCAAATTCTTCTACATGTGTATATCAATATTCTTCTTTGCTCATTTTTTCTGCTGTTTGAAAATTTAAAAATAAAAAATTTTGTAAGGAAAACGATTGAGGGCAACTTGATTGAAAAAAAAAAAAAAGTAGACCCACCAAAATTGACTAAAATGTTTCTTGAACCCATAAAATAATTGTGATTGTATTACAAGGACCACCCAATTTTTTCCCAAAATCATCAAAGTCATAGCAACATATAAATTAAAGCGGTGGACACTAAAGAAATAAGAACATGGGGGCAAGACAAGAGTGCTGCTCTGATTCAACAGGAATCTATAAATTTGAGAAAGCAAAAGTCTTTGTGCAGGTAGGAATAAATTGATGGGTTAATGACGGAATGACCCCATATAATTTTCTTACCAAAAAAAGGTGATTTTTATTTTTGTTATGAAAATTAATCTCCCATTGTGTTAATTGAAACAAGAAACAAGGAGTGGAATTAACAATGGTAATAATTAGTTTTTTATTTTATTTTGAGAGGAAGGTAAAATCCAAATAGCAATGATTCGAGTTAAGCAATTTGGGATAATGAACACTCTAATCATTAAGTTAACACACAAGGTTCAATGGTCAAACAACTAGTTTAATCGTCATAGGAAGTGAAAACCAACTTTTAGTTTTAATCCTAAATTTTGATTAAACTTCAATGGTACCATTATGTTTCAATTTATATCAATGTGTATCGATTTATATAAGTTGATAACTAAAATTTAATATTTTTTTATTTTAACTAATTCTACTTTTATCATTATTTTTAAAAATGTAATATAATCATTTAATTAAGTTATTAAACATAATTGATACTTTTTAAATTAATATTATCATATAAATATTTATACTTAGATATACTTACATGTATAATATTTTATAAAATATCGAAAAATACACCAAAACACAGACTAATGGTGACAAACAATAGGAGTAAGGAAAGGTATGAATAGTGAAATGATATATGCAACAGTGGCATGTATATCTATAATGGGAAAGACTGATTATTTTGCATTATATAGAGAACAAGTGGATGGTGTCCCAACATGGTTAATTTTTATTTTTATTTTGTTTTAAACCATAAATATAGATGAAGGTTTTGCACAATATATATTGATGACTTAAAAGACCAGGGTTCAATGAAACCCAGACCAAGTTGAAAAACCTTACCCGGATTCTTTTTCTTCTTCTTTCTCTCTCTTCACCATTTGTTTAAACCACTTCCAACTGTGAAGCCAATCTCTCTCTCTCTCTCTCTCTCTCTCTATATATATATATATATATATATGAAATATCATATGCTTAAACCAAGTCTCAAGTAGAAGAATAATCTGATGATCAACAACTTGGGAGGAATCTTCATCTTCTATATGGTAAATATTTGTATCTTTGAGGGAAAAAGAAAAGACATGGTTTCTTTGTTGTTCAGCTGATTCGATTTTTTTTAATTAAAATCTTTTTAGGGTAAGTTAATTGTGCTGTTCTTTTTCTGTGTCTGGGGATTGAATTTTAAAACTAGGGTATACAAAATTAACATGTACATATTCTGGAAATTAATATGAAAGTGTATTCTTGAATGAATGAATGATGATGTTTACCAGGTGGTGATGAGCTGCTTTCCACGTCTTCATTTCTGAAACAATTTCTTTTTATCAATTTTCACATGAATTTACATATTAAAAGAAACCCTACAGTTCATGCTTAGATACAAATGTGTTTTTAACAACTGTTTTCACTGGATTCCATACTCTGGACTTTTGTTTTTTTCTGGGGGGTTCATAATATAAATCAAAGTTGAAAATATCTACTAAAAATTTTTCTTGCACAACATACCATCTGTGTTGTCAGATTAACATAAGATAGCTGTTTTTATTTTTGCAGGAACTGAGATATTACACAAATCTATAAGGTTGGGTTCATAGTGTCACTCAAGCAAAGATTTAGATCAATATGTAAGTGTGACTGTGACATATGACCCTCATTTTCTTCTCTCATGCATTCATACATTCAGCAATAGTAATGAATTTACCTAATAAATCATATACAATACTATATATACATACTGAAATATAAAATAAGATCTTCTCATCAAGCTCTAGGAAAGGAGTTGTTTATCATAGAGAAAGGCATATATGTTCCACATTTTGATGTCCCCATAAATGCTGTAATTATTAAAAACCCTTTGCACACTGCAATAAGTATGTGCAGGTAAACCTATCACTTAAAAAAATGTCTTTACATCTATTTAGATCGCCTATATGGGGTGCAGTTGAGAGGTTTTAAAACACAGCAAATGCTGGAAATTATTGCTAATTATTGCATACTACAACACCTTAACTATAACTTCATCTAAATCATTTAAAAATTCCGGAGTTTGGTATTTAGGTTTATTGTCTTGTTAACTAACCGTTGGTATATATGAGTTCCGAACTATGACTTATTGATACGGTCTCACGTTTTTCAGAAATAATTTGTGTTCAAATCACAGTTGTATAAAAAAAACACTATCCTTTATCTCTTAGATTTTAATTTTTTTTGATTCATTGCATGTTTAATTCAAGGGTCCAAGTTTATTAAGTAGTGTTGGAATTGGTAGGTTGCATGCAAGTAGTGTCTTTTATTATTCATAAAAGATGGTTTAAATGTAACAAAATAGCAGGAGTGGATTCAGCTGCAAATTTGAACAAGTTTTTTTATTAGCCATTACGCAAATGAATGTTGCATTGAGAAAACAGATTTGACAGGTAAGGGTATAATTAATAAACACAAATCAAGGCTGTTTCCTTTATTTTCTTGCATGATGATCATGGAGGAATTTGTGTGCCATTGCAATGGTATATGATGCTACTTGTCTTTTAATATCCTTTTCTCCATTTTTCCAGTTCTAATCAAGCAATGATAGAGATGCATAATGAAGAACAAGGTGAGGATGTGTGTGCAATGTCGTCCCGGTCCCGTAAGTGGTCGTCCTTCGACTTGAATGACGAAGCTGGGAGTGAAAGGGATTGTGCCGGTGAAACCAGTGTGGAAGAGGAGGAGATTGAGAACATAACTGAAGGGAGTTCAAGCAATAATAACAATGGCAATGGCAATGATAGAAGAAGAGTAAGGCAGTATGTACGGTCGAAATTGCCTCGGCTTAGATGGACTCCTGATCTGCATCACTCATTCGTGCGTGCTGTTGAAAGGCTTGGTGGTCAAGAGAGTAAGTTCATCAAATATTGAGCATCATTTCTTTCACTTCTGGAAACTTTTCTTAAATCATAAATTTTTGTAAATGATTTTGCAATGTTGCAGGAGCAACTCCAAAGTTAGTTCTGCAATTGATGAATGTGAGGGGACTTAGCATTGCCCATGTTAAAAGTCATTTACAGGTAAAAGAAATAAAAAGGAACTATTTTTGATTTGATATTTGCTTGCAATAGTTTTATTTTTTGGGAATCACCCTATAAGTTCAAAAGATTATTAAAATAATTCAAATTCAAGATTAATTATGAGAAGGACCTCATTTTTACATTAGAGTTGAGTGACGTCACTTTACCAGGCGACACCATCTTAAAAATCTTTAAAAAAATATTTTTTTTTTGTATCGTCTAATAAATTGACGACATCGGATTAAAGTATGTAGGGGCAAAACGTTTAGGGACCTATTTTTCTTATTATTGGATGCCTCTGCACGATTCAATCCGATGCCGTCAATTTGTTAGACGATACCAATTTTTTTTTTTTTTTTTTTTATAGATTTTTAGGATGGTGCCGCATGAGAAAATGGCGACACCCAATTTGATTATAGAAATCAAGTCATTCCCATAATTAATTCTAAAGTCGGTTCATTTTCATAATTTTTTAAACTTATAAGATGAAATTCCTAAAAAAATCCAATAGCTTCAAGTTTTCAATCCATTGTTATATATTGATGATATTCTTGTTTTCAGATGTATAGAAGTAAGAAGCTTGATGAGGCTGGACAAGGTGAAGTTCTTTTTTCCTTATTATTATTTACTACTTCCATTTCATGTCATTTTATAAAGTAAACGTGAAAGTATGTAGTGGTAAAAGTACAATAGAGGCCTTTATATTAGGAGTCAGATTGCATGTTTATCTTTTTATTCAAGAAATAGATAATGAGTCCCTAATACATTAGATCAAAGAGCAAATTGATCCTTTTGTTAAAAATTTCATTCATTTCTACGGTTAAAAACTGGTTCAAGTAGTTAGCATGAGGTATACATGACATGCTACATGTCATTGTCTGGTTATTTTGTTAGTCATGCCCGTTTTTAACTGTACAAATGGATACTTTTTTAACAGAATTGACCATTTTGCTCTTTGATTTGATGTAAAATGACTAATTTGCCCATTTTTCGTGGAGACAGAAAAATGTAATTTGACTCTTAATACAGGTCTCAATGGTATTTTTACTGTATGGTAGTAGTAAAAGTGAAAGTTTGGTAGTTGCGATTTAAGGGCTTCAATTTTTTTTTTTTCATTAAGGGCTTCAAATTCAATTCTAAAAAATGCGTGAATCCTCAAGAATCCGTCATATATTAAAGGTTAAAATTTAAGGGTAATCCATGCACTTATCAATTTGTGTGGATTCAGTCCCTCTACTTTTATTCGCTCAAAATTAATTTTTCTACTTTTCGATTTTCTCATTGTCAGTCCCTTCATTAACTTCTTCAGTCAACTCTATTAAAAATTTTGTACAATCACTAACTTAGTCCCTCAACCTTTATAACTTTTTCTCAATTCAGTCCTACTCTTTTGATTTTTACTTTAATTATTAAAATATAGAAAAAAATTAAAAATATATAAAGTTTCGGGTCAATAATTTAAAGATAGAGAAAAAAACTTACTATTAATCATTACTAGAGATTTAACTGGTAATTCTCATTTAGCGACAATAAGTATATATTAAGTAGTTTACATTACAAACCGTTAAACTTAACCTCAACTTTCAAATAAAACCTAAGCCTTTGATTTAATCAAATTATATCATTTAACTATAATTATTAACAACTTAAGTCACTTATAATAACCTTGTTAAATTATTTTAACGAAATATCTAAATCCACATCCTATCTTGTGTGTTTATAACATGTAAATAAATTAATACCTAACTGGAATTTTAAATAATTTTTTTAAGTTTATTTTTTAAAATTTGATTAGGTGAGAAGATAGACTATTAAAATATTAAAATTTTATTTTGATTATCGTAAATATATATAATTTAATTTCGCCAAAAAAAATTTTCTGGGTCCGTCACTGTATGTGTTATCTATTGTTATTACATGGAAGGAGTTAGATTAAAGCTGAGTAGTATTGTACATTCAAATCATACAATATTTGCATTGTTATGCAGTTTTAAGCCAAAGTAAAAGAGCAATTCAAGGAAGGGGTGAATTTGGGAGCTTGTTGTGTCAGGCCATTACTACCTTCAGTCCCCATCATCATCATCAACGACATTTCAGAATGGAAAACGGTGGAATTGTTTTAGCCAATGAATCCCGAAGGTGATGATGAACCCCAGAGACTAATTATTTCCCAAGTTTGATTTAATGCTGTACCATTTTTGTATACTTAATTATCCCTCTCTTTGTATGCATAGGCACCACCAATTCCCAAATTCTTTCATAAGCAAAGCCTTTGGACAAGAAAATGGCTTCTACATTCAAAACCAAATTCATGGAACTGGACCCATTAGAGCAATGGCAAGCAGGTTTCTTGAAGAGAAGAGATGGCATCCTTTTGAAAGGATTAGTAACAGATGGAAGGTTAATGGAAATATGTACAAGGACATGCAGTCTCAATCACATTGTTTTTGGCAAAGACCAAGCTCAGATGAAGACAAGCATGAACTCTTGACCAAATT
Organism: Kokia cookei; assembly: GCA_039519145.1. Classification (NCBI taxonomy): domain Eukaryota; kingdom Viridiplantae; phylum Streptophyta; class Magnoliopsida; order Malvales; family Malvaceae; genus Kokia; species Kokia cookei. The sequence goes on from CM076907.1 coordinate 43,511,063, forward strand.
CAGTAGCTGTAGAACAGAGTTTGAGGTGATAGTTATGCTTGCTAAACTTGTTTACATACATAATGAGCATAGATTAATGTGTTGTTTTCTTTAAAATGCAGTGGAACCAAGATAAAGTGCTCAAGGACAGGGAACGGTTGCCTGATTTGCAGTTAAGACTAAGCCAAAGAAATGGAAATTTTGATGAAGAGAAGGATAACCATTGTAAAGGAACGCATGAAATTAGCACTCAGCTTTCACTTTCTTAATCATGTTGCTAAGGTTTGAGGTGTTTATGGCCTATAGGAAGGTTTGTTAGCTGTGATTGACAATTTGTTGTGTACTGTGGGGTGTATACTTTCATCAACAACATTCATGATTTTGGCTTTGAAGATTAAATGTCAAGTTCATGCATGCATGGTGAAACTGATAGTGATGAATGATGATAATCTAAACCTATGGGGTTAAGGCTTAACAAAGGGGAAAAAAGCAAAAGAAATTATGGCGGTGAAAGATCTTAAAAAGCCCCAAAGAACAAAGAAGAGAAAATATACAATAGTTTGATTACTAGTTTTGCGCAATTTTCACTCCAAGTGTTGCTTATAGTCCAATATATTTTTCACAACAATCTGTTGAGACCCGAGTGCAAGACAAGCACCACAACCAAGTACAAAAGTTGAAAAAAATAAAAAGAAAGATCTTTGTGGTCATTACAAGATTCGAATCGGACTGCCTTGGCCTGCACTTATGGGTGATGTATAGGGAAAAAGAAATGAACAACTTACAAGCTTGTACAATAAGAGCTAACAAATCCAGCTGCCTATAGAAGGAGAGTGGAAGGAGAAGCTCTTGGAAGAAAGAAGAAAAATGGTAGGCTGCAGCAAAATCTTAACCAGCTCTGACCACGTTGGAACCGAAACTGCGAAACAAAGGCAGAGAGTGCAGGAATGCAGTGATTCTCTCAGTGTTTTTTCAAGTTTTGGATTGCTGAGAAAAAGGGGTTACTAGTTCCTGCAATGGACACAAATGTTAGAATTTCATATAGATAAAAGATCTCATTAGAGAATAGGATATCGTTGTTAAAGAATGAAAAAGGTTACCTCAGAATAGCGGACGTGATCATGATGCAAGTAGGAAGTTTTGACAATTGTTTCCCACTTGGTATCAGTAGAAGGTGCCTTAGGTTCCTGTTTCTTAGGTTTAAAACGAGTACTGTTGTAAGGCTGCAAAGATGATTTTCTCGATGTCGTTGAAGGCAGAGCACGCCAAAGCCAAGACTCGGTTGGTGTTTTTGGCAAAGGAGGTGGAAGAGGAGAGTGATCGGAACCAGCATTAGTTTCATCAGCTGCTTTCGAATCATCAATATCATTAGGGGTCAGATTTCCATCAGCTTTAACTTTTATACGTTGCAAGGACTTAAATTCTTGATCAAGTCCTCCATTCTGTTGGAAGCAATCTATCATTTCTGCTTGACCTCTGAGATCAGGTTTGTCGGAGAAAGAAGATCGACTGGATTTGACTGACCCTGCGGTTTCATATTCCAATATGCCTTTTCCATCCAAGAGACTAAGGCCTTTTGTATCTTGAAGGGGAGATTCCATGGTAGCAGGTTCTTCCAACACTTTGTTTGCTTCTAAGGTATTTGAATGTTTTCCTATGGAATCCATTTGGACTTTCGTAACCGAGGAACTGGAATTTGAACTTGCCATTACCTTCACAGTATCTACATACAAAGTTTTCTCAACTGCAGGGCTTAGAGGACCTGAGCCTTGTCTGCTGCTCTGATACAGTACTAATTCCTGCGAGTTGTTATTGCTTCTGGTATACTTAACCATTATATTAGCTTTATATTTCTCAGCTTCTTTAGGCATGCCAAGAAAGCCCCCTCCACGGAACGGTGATTGAGGTCTCTCCCTACGAAACGGAGAAATGCGAGCACTACCTGGAAGCTTTTTGGGAGGTGACTTATTCACTATCTGCTGGTCATTTGAGCTGCTAAACTGATTTGATACACATATCAGCTCTTTCCCTATCTCGGGGAGCCTAGGGGATTGAGCTTCAGTATTCAGTTTGTCCCTCAAGAGCCTGGGTGATTGAAATGCGGTATCTGGTTTGTCCTTGGAGAGCCTGGGTGATTCAAATGCAGTATCGGATTTGTCGTTGGAGAGCCTAGGTGGTTCAAATGCACCATTGGATTTGTTCATGGGGAGCCGAGGGGATCGAACTCCCCTAGCTGATTTGTCCTTATGAACAACAACCTGAGCATTCTGCAAAGATACTAAATACTTTCAACACACAAGCAGTGTGTACCTGAATATCGAAAATACAGAAAAGAATCATACTAACCTTCTCAGCAATTTGGCGGTGAGACTTCAAGTAGGTAGCTTTGCATGGTTTTGCGACATCGCGAGTAGAAGACATTGAAGAGTGGGTCCTAACTTTTAATCCAGGAACAGGATTTAAGAGGCACAGAGAGTTCTTGAAGCATAACCGAGGCAACAAGCCACAAGCTTTTCTTGATAAGTTGCCAGAATCCTGATAGTCAACAGATTCATCATCTGTTTCTTCTTCGTCTACATCCTGGTTACGATACGGAACGATAGCTGTCTCGTATTGATTAACAAGAGGTTTCCTGTCCGCAACAACCAATTTCTTAACCTCTCTAGGTTGTTCGGGTGCCATAGATTGTTTCCTTAAAGCATACTGAGGTGTCTCCAGGGCCATTGCCTTGGCAGCAGGCAAAAACCGACGCAACATGAAATCCTGAGTTTGTGGATCGGTAGAGAATGTTCCTGATGGTTTTGCAACCAGGCCATCAAGTCCACTTAAACCACTTATACTACAATTCATGGACAATGAATCTGTCGGGGACAAAGTATCAAGTGCATCGGAATAAACATCATCATCATCATCATCATCGTTTTTGGATTCCAAGACACATTTCTCATTCGTCCTGTCATTCAAGCAGTCTAACTTAGTCGCATTATCATTCACGGAATACATTTCACCTTCGGGCCTAGCCACATTCTGCTTCACGCAGTCATTCTCCACAGGAGGCTTCACGACTTGCAAAACCCGTCCCGGCGGAAGCCTTGGAGTACCAGAAGCTTCCTTATCCATCTCGAACACATGCTCAACGCCACCTTTTGCTTTCCCAGGGATCTGTTCCCATACGAAAGGAACCGCAACAGGTTTGGTTACTTGATCCAAACTCGCATCCGAGCTATACCAGGGGAGAGCATCTCGTATAGCAGGGGCAGGATTCTCAATGATCTTCTGCTTATTTCTATGATGAAATGAAGATGTCCCTGAAAATCGCCTCACGGATAGAAGCGGAGCATCAAAATTCAATTTTCTTTCCTCCATTCCGAGAAATTCAACAGTTTTCCTTCCAAATATAGCTCAAAAACTCAAAACATGGCATAGCAGATGATACATGTTGGATCATAAGTATAACGCCATTGCAAAATACCTGCAAATATGCTAAAAACCAGACAAAGATTTGTCTTGAAGTCCATTTTGGGAAGTAAATTTTAAGATATCGGTAGACACCGACATTAAATTTCAGGCTAGGAACAAAAATCAAATGAAAACGCATTGATTAAATGATCTGAATTTTATCTACTCTGCCATATCCATTATTGGAATCACCAAGGACATTAAATCCCAGTAAAAGAAACCTTAAAAGACTGTCATAAATATTTCAACCTTTAGCAACAAGAAAACATAAAACTTCATGTATAACAACATCGCTAGATTAACAAAAGAAACAAGAATCTTCATCTTTAACAAAAAAAAAAAAAAAAAATACCTGTGACAGTAAGGGAGAGATGAATTAGATGTTTGATGCTTTGAGGTTTTTTGAGCTTTGGGGATTGTCCTAAGATGGTGGCAAGAGTTAAGGGAATGAGTGAAGATAAAGAAAAGTGAAAGAGAGAGAGAGAGAGAGAGAACGGGAGAAATTGGACAGTACTGAGCTTTCTTTTCTATGTGTATGCATTTTGCATTTGAGAATTTTAAGAGACTGTAGATTCTATTTCTACTTTAACTGACTCTTCAATTTCCTTTCTTTAATTTATTTTTATATTAAAATATAATCCATAACCCATTGATGAAATTTCATGGCTTGAAAAAAAGTTTTTTTTTTTTCCAGTATTAAGAACAAGTCAAAGCTCAAAACTTTGGAAAACTGCATGAAAATTGCATTAAACAATAGAAACAAAAAATGGAGTTAAAACCATGAAATTGATAGAAATGGCTGTTTCTTAGATATTAGGGCAAAGATGAAAACATGTTGGTTGGATTTTAGTCATTATTGAAGAGTTAAAGATGGTAAGGTGTGGTCACGAGCATACAGTTGAGATATAAATATAAAATTTACTCATGATAATAGTACTCATGATAATCAAATTAAAATTCACTCGATTTTAGATATAAATATAAAATATGTATTGTCATGTCCCTCTTCCTATCATAATCACTTTACTTTTCCTTGCTTTTTCTCCTTTCAAACGTGACTGCTTACTCCGCTATCAATTTTATTTTTTCTTTATTATGGTTGGTTGGTAAATTGATACGACGACATTGACTACAACACAAAACAACAACCTTTTAAATCTAATTTTGTGCGATAGAATTTAATATTTTGGTTCTAATTTAATTTGGTTGCATGATATAATTTTTTTTTTTATTATATTGATTGATAAAAAGAGTAAATTGCAATTAAAGTTAATGAATTATTAATAAATTTATATTTTGATCAATTAAATTTAAAAAAAAATTATAAAATGATCATTAAATTATTCGAAATTTTTTATTTAAATCATTAAGTTATTAATATTTTTTATATGTAAAATATCTGGTTAGGCCTATCAATGAATAAGAGAATATATTTTAAATCTAAGTCATTCTGACAATCAGTATTGAAAATCTGAGAAAAAAACTCTTTTGGGTTTTGGTTCACAATTCATGACGTTCAGAGTTATTTTCTTTTAAAAAAATAAATTGTAAAATTAATAGTTCAACGGTTATTGTGACTTTTTTTAAAATTGAGTGATCAAAACGTAAATTTATCAATAATTTAATGATTTTGAGAGGAATTGTTAGAATTTAATATTTGGCTTAAATTAATTTAGTTGCATGATATGATCACTTTTTTTCTTTTTTTTTTGTTATATATTGATTGATATAAAAGAGTAGATTAGACATGAAATAAAGTAGGCAGACCAGAATCCCTGGTTTAATTAAACACGCAATACCCCAAAGCACTTTTGTCTTCAAATTAAGCGGAGATGATTAAGTAATAAGAAAATTAGGGAAAAGTGGCTTTATAGTTTGCCTAAATCAGCGGAACCTGTTACCTCTTTTTTGTTGTTGTTGTTTAGCCATTCAGCTTGCCTGCGACCAGAATCCATGCTCCATGGCCGAACAGAGTGGAAATATTGTTTGCTTCTTACACATGGGAGGGGCCATTTTTCCAAGTTTCTTTCCATGGCCCACGAAGAACTATGAAATTCCCTTGTGAGTTTCATGTCCCATTTTGAAACCTCATGTAGCAGTGGTGGTACTAAACAACAATCGATAAATTAGATGAAATTTCGCTAGTTTACTCTTGACAGCTCCACCAGTAGAGTATTGTCACATTCCAATTTTAATTGTCTGAATCTCTTATCCCATATTAAATTTAAACAGAAGGGTTTTAATTTTTTGGTAATGTATTGTTATTTTTGCCCAAAAAAAGTAAGGAAAGTAGATTGTAACAATTTAGCTAGTTGTGTACAAAAAAGAAAGAGTGTAATCAATTCCAATTCTGAATGTGAATATGTGATGGGCCATGGGGAGTGAGTGCTTTTACCTAAAGCAAAAGGAATTTGGTGTGGGTAAACAGCTGAGATATTGTACGTAACCAGAGGTCATTCCAATGCCCCAAGTGACACACCGTCCACCACCGCCGACTGCACATGGTGGGGACTGGGTGTTTTTTTGCACTGCTCATCCCCACTTTACCTTCTCTCCCCCTTCCATATTATTTATCATTGCCTTCTAGCGAACCCCATCAAGGAAAGAGTAAGGTAAAGCCCAAAACTGAAAAAAAACCCACAATCTCAAGGGCCAGTTGTGTTGGTCAGATCAAAAATCGGTTAAGATATCAATCTGAAGAATGGTATTGAATTGATTGAATTGAAAATTGGTACGGATCGATTGAGTCAGCTGAAAATTTAATTGAATTGATTTATAATTTTTTTTGAATTTTTCATATTTTTTAATCAGATTAGTTAAACTGAGCGATAGCCTCTTAAAAACATCGATATTGGATAGAATGATAATATGTATTATAATTTTAGAGAAAGAGTTCAAGTTCGTAATTTAAAGACAATATATTATAATTTAAAGACCGTAAAATGAATATGAAAATGCTTTGGTCATGTACTTTAATTTAATTATTTTTAATCCATATACTCTAGAATTTTAAAATTTTAATCTTTACCAAATGATAACTATTAAATTCATTAGTTAAGTTATGCTATTTTCAAAAATTGATTGCGACTAATATATTATCACATGTGTAATATCATGATAATTTGTTATTTCACATGTTATTCACAAAAAAAAAAAAAAAAACCAATTAGTAGATTCAACAACCATTTTTTGCATCAAGATTGAAATTTCGAAAAATATAACGATTAAAAATGACCCAAAAAAATAAACTAAATCTAAAATTTCTCATTCATAATACAGTACTAATAGTAGCATTCAACTAAACAAATTTATCTATTACTGTTTGATTGTTTGATGAGGACTAAATTTCTAAAAAATAAAAAATACAAAAAAATAAAATTAAACAATTCAAAAAGTGCATAAAAACTACTAAATCCACCCCTTATACAAAATTTAATAGCACAATTTAAGCAATTTATTATAGCATAAATATCAAATTAATAGCACCTCCATACATACTATCGGCCTCCCCAAAAAAAACCCATGAAAGGGTTTCAAGAATTGGGAAGAAAATTATTATTTTGTAGCCCATCTCCTATAAATAAGGGAGAAAAAAAAGTACTTAATTGAAGAAGAAGAAAAAGAAAAGGTCATAAATTTGAAGTAGCATTGGGTGAAAAATGGTTTGAATTCGCCAATCCTTCTGTTACCCTAGCTAAAGACCTAAGATTACATCCAATTATCATATCAGCAAACGAACATGTATCTTCTTTACTATTCCCCGCCGGGACATCCACCACATACGACTCTACCACCACCGTTCTCCCGCCATTCCCTTCTTCTTCACTTCCAATTTCATGCAAACTAGTAGTGGAACGGTAATTCACAAGCTTATGGTCACCACCAATAATGCTAACCATCATAACATGCAAGTCATCATCTAACCGATCCAACCTCTCCATGCTCGTGGCTGCCGGCATCCCCGACACGACCATCACTTCTCGTACACTCCCTATTCCACCGTCTCCGACACTCAACGTACAGCTCTTGACGAACTGTTTGTAAGCTTGTGGGTTGTCGAAGCGGCGGAGTACGGACCATACTAGAGGAAGCGGTGCATCTATGGATTGAACCAAGCTTGAGCCGCATTGCTTGGGTGATAAACCAAGAGTGTGATATTGGGTTTTCTTCATTATTGTATCTGCCACTGACTACACTAGACCCTAACCCATTAATATATAGATATATTAGGCGGTGGTTGATACGAAAGCATGCAACTGGCAGATCAGAGCATGAGATGATGTAAAGATAAGAACATTGATAACTTCAAAAACTGGGAAATAGATATGCCTTTTTTCTTTATGAAATAAAAAAACACATGTAGGCAATGGGATTGATTGATTGACTGTGTCTGAGCTTTGGATCTATCAGCTTTTTAAAGGTGTTTTGTTGCAAGTTGAAGGCGGTTAATTAATATACGTAACGTTGGTTGCACTGCAAACTGCAAACAATGAGCCATGTGAATGTGCAATTTGCATTTCTGCCAATTGCGTATAATCAGAGTGGGCTTTGGCGGTCGTTAGCCATGTGCTCTTCTTCCTTTTTCTACCTTTTTCGATTTTTTATACAATACTTAAAATTATTTATAATCCCTTTCCGACTTTTAAATAAGAAAATAATAAATTTAAATGCACTCGAATCCACATTCTCTTACACTGATAATAATATCGAAACCAATCAAGCTAAGACTCAATCAACATCTTCTACCACTTTTAAATGCATGTTGCTTCATTTTTACTTCATCATCTATACTCAATCTACCACTGGTTATAATTTAAAACAAACACTGATAGAGTGTCTGTAGCAATATGCTGTATGCTGTTTGTTGATTCTAGAATGACTTGAATTTTTCAATGCTTCAAACATTTGTAATTTTAAATACTCTTTGAATGAGAAAAAAAAAATTGAACTACCCTACCAATCAAATCTTTTAATTTAGTCAAAAAATAACAAATATTTTTAGGTACAAAAAACAATAAATATTATTTATATTATATATTAAAAGATTTATCGAGTCGGTCTTATCTTTCAATAGGATCAAGGGTAAAATAAAAAAAAATTTGACGAAGTCGGAATTAAATTATAAATTTTGATAAGAGTTAAAATACAATTCATAATTGTATTAATTGACATATTTATAATTTTTTAAAGGATTAAATCAAAATTTTATTAATATTTTTCAAAGATTAAAGTGTAATTTTTCCATTATTAACTTATAATTTTATATATTTTAAAGGATAAAATATATATATTTTTTAATTTTTAAAGGACCAAAATCAGATTTAAATTTTATATCAATTTTTATAAATTTATTATATAGATATTTTTACCCACCTACATGGTTGGCGTATTATTAAATGAATTTATTTGGTATAGATTTTTTTTTTTAAATATATATTACCCTTTCATTTTTATTTTTCTATAGTTGTTTTATCTTCTGTTTTTCTTAATAATTGTGGTCGGTCCGAAATTATCATGAAAAAATAGAGATGCATGATGCTCGTGGTCCGTTGTCGAGAACAATTTCAAAATTTTCATTACTCTCGTGATGTATGCTATATTTTATATTTCTGTTAGATTCGAATAAAGTTTTAATTTTTTTTTTATTTGCATTCTTTTATTTAACAGAATAATAAATGGATAAGTAAAATTAAGTTATATTTATCGATTGAGTCTTAGTTCAATTAGCATGAATATTATTATCAATACAGAAAGAGGTGGGTTCGAGTGTGTTGAAACCCATTATCTTCCTATTAATGGATTGAGGAGGGGTTATGGATAGTTGTGTAAAAAAATAGCAGATATGATCAAAATTTGTAACTAAATTGTTGAGAGAAAAAAAAAGACAAAGCTATGTTTGGTTACTATTGTAATAATATTAGAACTATAATTAAAAAAAAAAAGTGATGGAAGGAAGCTCCCCGGCTGTGGGTGCGAATGGAAGGGTTTGGAAGAAGGTAAGGCGTAGGGAAGATGATCCTCCGGATGATGGTGGGGATGATCAGGAGATGGGAGAGGGCATGGCTACGCCAGTTTCTTTTCGTGATGCGGCGCTTAAGACTAATTCTGAGAATGTCAATAGTGAGAAGGAATGGGAAATAGAGGATCTTGATCTTGGTAAAGATGATATGCAGAAATGTATTATGGATGGGGTGCCCACAATAGATTTCTCGGAAAGGGTTTATGGACTCATTGATCAAATCATGTCCAAAACTCTCATTGTAAAGCTGTCGGGAAGAACAATTGGATACAACGCTTTATGGAACAGAATGTGTGCCATGTGGAAACCTGCGATGCATTTTCAATTGAGGGATATTGCGAATGAATACTACTTGGCTAAGTTTGAATTTGAAACTGATTATAATAATGTCCTTTCTAGAGGTCCTTGGGCCATCTTCGGCCATTATCTCACTGTTCAACCTTGGTCAAATTATTTTACGACTAATGAGGAGTTTCCTCAACGAGTGGTTGCTTGGATTCGCATACCAGGATTATCAAGTGCTTTTTATAAAAGGAGCCTCTTACAGGAGAAAAGGAGTCTTGTTGGCAAGGTTGTGAAAATTGATGTGCAAACGAACACGAGGCATGTGGTCAATTTGCTCTGTTTGCGGTTCAAGTCAATCTTGCTGAACCTCTAGTTTCAAAAATTCGTATAGCCAACAACATCCATAGAATCGAATACGAGTCTTTGCCACTTATTTGCTTCAACTGTGGTAGATTCGGACATTTTAAGAGGGGTGTCCTCATAAGCCTTTAGGAGAATAAGGTAAGGTGGATCAGTCAAATACCAAGAGATTTACTGCTTTTGTTGTGAATTAAGGTAAAAAAAAAGGTCCAAGATAGAGTTGAGAAGGAAGAGTTTGGAGATTGGATGCTGGTTGAAAGAAGGCAACGACGGTAAACTCGTCAGGGACAGTCATCAAAAAAAATTTTAGTGGAAATAATCGGGACAAATCCCGATTTGATGTTCTTTCTAATTTGGTAACGGAAGAGGAGCATGTTCAGGGCGAAATTTTGGGTCCTTTCCAATTTGGATAGCAAGGTCATAATGACAATATTAGAAAGGATAAGGTTGACTTTGGTAAGAAGAATATGGCTGGAAAGGTGTCCAGGTTCGTGAGAAGTGGGAATGTCTTGAAACAAAAGGCAGAATCGGCTGTACAGGTGAATAAATCAAAACAAAAAAAGGCTTGGGGTGAAAGGTGATGGTACGAGCCACATTAAGGTGGGTTTGAGTGGTAGGCCAAGCAAAGCTAAAACGAGCCTTAAGGTTGGTTCAGGTGGTAATTTAAAGGCAGCTTCTAATGGACGTCCAATCTTGGATCCAAAACGCCATTCGGTGGTGATCACTGATGAAAATGCAAATCCAAATGTAGTTGGCTCTAACGGTTTGACTGAAAATAGTTTGGGGTCTCGTAATCTTATATATCCTAGTTCTTTTCCTGTTAAGGAAAAAATAACAATGGATGAGTTAAAACTTGGAGATATGGGCAGTGGAGTGGATTTTAGCATGGAGTTATCGGTCCCAGTTGAGAAGGCGATTGATGGGATCATGGATAGCTTTGCTGGTGAGGGTGGTAATTCGAGCTGCCATGTGGGTACTTATCAATTACTAGCCAAAAGTCGTTTTGAGGAGTCTAATAATAAACAGGCTATTTGCATGGAGGAACAGGAGGACGAGGGAGATTCAGAAGGTATGGAAGGTTACTCGGATTGAGATTCTGGTCTACTAGTTCGTTCATTTTCTTCTTCTTCTTTTTCCTTTTTTATGAAGACAGACGTATTTGTATGGAACTGTCAGGGGGTAGCAAATCCTAAATTACATAAAATTTTAAAGGAGTATATCCAGGAATTTGATCCAGATGTTGTTGTGCTTGTGGAAACTAGAGTTAGTGGAGCTTAGGCTAAATGGGTCATTAAGAATATTGCTTGGCCGAATTCTCATTGTGTAGAGGCTGAGGGCTTCTCGGGTGGTATTTAGGTATTATGGAAGGAGAGTGTTGATGTGGCTGTTGAGGAAAATAACTTTCAATTTGTTCATTTGAAGATTAAATTTTCTTCTTTGACAGACTGGGTGTATTTCTCCGGTGTGTATGGTAGTCCGAATGGGACTAAAAGGAGAGAACTTTGGTCTTCTTTAGAGTTGCTTGCTCAGAATATTCACAATCCTTGGATGCTGGTTGGGGACTTTAATGCCATGCTGACGGAAGATGATAAACAAGGGGGGTTACGACATGGTAATCGCTCTTGTAGTCTCTTTTAGAATTTTTGTACTATTTTTTCTTTGAAGGATATTAGATTTCAAGGTCTGAGATTTACATGGAATAGAGGGTCGTTATTTGAAAGACTTAATCGGGTTTTGTGCAATTATGATTGGGAAGTGTTAGCGTCGACTATTATGGTGCATCACCTTCACAAGATTAAATCGGATCATCGCCTTTTGGCTCTCTGTTTTGGGAAGAATTCTTTCCTAAATCGCCCCGTTCGTTTAGATTTTTTAGTGGGTGGCTTGCTCATAGTGACTTTGGCAACCTTGTTAAAAATAATTGAGTGCATTCTGAGTTGTTGGAAGGGACCATGAAGAACTTCATCAATGCTACTAAAAATGGAATGAGGAGGTGTGTGGTAATATTTTGAAGAGAAAAAAAATTTTGGGCTCGGATTAAAGGGGTTCAAAAGTGTCTTAAGAAGTATTAGTCTCCTAAGTTAGTTGAGTTGGAAAAGGAGTTGCAAACGGATCTTGAAGTGGTGTTGGATGAGGAGGAACTTTCAGCTAAAAAGTTAAAAAAAATAAAAATTTATCAACTAAATTTGATTGAAAATATACAAAAACAAATAGAAACATAAAAGAATACAATATAATAATTTTCACCTTTGTCATTCTTTTAAAATTAACCCTCAATGTCATAAAGAAAAACAAAACTGAAAAATAAAAGAGACCAAATCAATGTGTAAACATTGAGTGTTAATTTTTTTTTAGAATGACTAAATTGACATAATTTATAAATGTTGAGGGATAAATTTGTTAGTATGTCAATTTTAAAAGCTGCTAATACTAGCCCGTTGGTGACAAAAAAGATAAAACTGAATAGATGGATGACTATTTTGTAACTATTCATAGTTGGGTGACTAAAAAAGGAATTTATTACCAGTTGGGTGGTTACAAGTGTAGTTTACCCTAATTTTAAACGTGTCGTAAAAATTCCAACAAATTCTTAATCAGGAACATGGCGGCTACTACTATTAAGAGCATCCTCAAATCGACAACAAGATCCTACCCTCATCTCTGTGATTGTATCATTGTCTGGTGCAGGGTAATAATCTTCTCTAAGTTGAACATCCCTCAGTGTCGGATTTCCCAACAGGAACATCATCAAGTGTTCATTGGCTGTTCCATGTATGAAAAGTTTCCTTAAACTCCCACACCGTGCCAACAATCCTGCTGCCGGGAGAAAAAGGCACCGTTGATTCACGTCCACGTCTTGTGCGGTCCAATAGTTGAGTTCATTGAGTGTCGAATCTTGTATTCCACTAAGGAAAAATCTCTCCCACAAGCTTAAATCTGTGTGTCCTATAGGTGCTGTAAGAGCATAACCTGTTACTCCACTGCAGTCTAAGATCATTCTTTTAAGATTTGGATAACAGGTTAAGGAACTTAACCCAAATGCATCCATGCATGGCTTTGGTTGATCCCTGCAATCGCCTTCGATTTTGATTTGCATCTCTTCTAGTGATGGACAGTCGTTTAGACCTGATAATGATAGTGGATTCAGCAACTCGCCTACAGCAATCCATAGGGAAAGATATTGTAGCTTACTCCAAAATTTCAAGCTTTTTTCTTCTCCGATGACGCTTGCCCACACGCAATCTATATGGAGTTTTACTATGCGGTCTCGGATTGGTTCCAATGCTTGCAATGATGAAACTGCGTTGAAGTTTTTACAGTAAGAGATTTTCACATCAACCAAAGTTTTACGAAGATGATGAGTGAATTCCCACATTCCTTTTCTGGTGAGTTGCTTGCATCCTAGAACCTCGAACTTAGAAAGTCTATGGCAGCCATGAGAGATGGCTATCAGAGCTTCATCAGTTAAGTCAGTACAGTTCTTGATAGACAAAGATTCCAAGCCTTGGCATAAAGCGACCCCATCCGGTTGAGAAGAAATACCTCTACAGATTCCTTGGAACTGTCCCAGCTTTAAAGATTTAAGCATGGGGCATTTGGTATTAAGCAACTCCAATGCTGGCCATGTGTGTTTAACGTTGTGACAAATATCGAGAACCAGCTCTTCAAGTAGTGGCAATTTAGAAAATACGTCCCCAAGTGTCGGGAAGCTGATACTTGCATCTTCAATAAGGTTGGGTCTAACGTTGGACATTGAAGCTGAATCAGCAAGATGGAGAAGAGAAAGGAGAGGACAGTTCAAAGCAAGAGTAAGCAAGGTTTGGTCGCTTATGAAACCAAAGAATCGAGGGTTAAATATACATGTTGCCAACAATTTACGTAGGTTAGGACAACAAGCAGTAATAGACAAAAGCTCATGGGACTTGAATCCGTCAGTACTTGAATCATGTTTTAAGATATTGAGATGGTAAAGAGAAGTTGCAATAGAATGGTATGCTTGGATTACCGGTGGAAGATCTTCAGTCCAACAATAAAAATGCGAAACATCAAGTGATGAAAGCATCGGGCAATGGTCGAAAAGTGGAACCAAATCAGAACCAATAGGTGCAGCAGGCCAACGTTGATGCCAACGTACGAGCTTAACATGTTGTAAGTTAGGCCATTGGGGAGCTAAAAGATGGAGAGTTAAAGGGTTTCGGACATAAACGATGAGAGAAACAACTGAAGGAAATGCATGTCGCAGGAACTGAGCAAGTACAAGTGGGTTTGAAAACGAATCGAGAAGAGGGTATCCCCATGGGGAGAGGAAAGACAGGTCAAGATGGGTAACAGCAAGAAAGCAAGTAGGAAGGAGGAAGAGATTGCGGATGTTACCACGAAGGGTGAGGGATTTGCGAGTGGAGCGCTCGAGCAAGAGCCATTTGAGACACACGAGAGACATGGCGTTGCGTGTGCGAGTTTCAGTCTCTAAAGAGAATATGTTGGAGAGTATCGCATCAGGAATATCATGGAAATGAACGTTTCTTGAAGTTCCAGCTGCCATTTTTTTTTCTTTTTGGAACATAAACTTGAATTATTTTGCGTATGAGAACAACGGGTTTTCAAAGACAAGTGCCATAAGCTAAGATAAACGAAGATTCAAAGGTGGTCAGTACAGTAGGTCAGCTTGTTGAGGAAGATCAGTGTTGTGTGATATGGATGAAGATAAATATTATCTATATATAGAGACAACTTGATAAGTACAGCAACTCTGTTATAGTTAATACATTTCCTCGTGAAATTTTAATCTTTATAAATTTATATATTATAGCAAATGTAGGGGGAAGTGGGTTGAAATTAAATTTTAATTTTTAATGCTTTATATTTTTATAATTTTTAAAGGATTAAATCAAAATGTCATAATTTTTTAGGATAATTTGAAGACACATAATTAAATTTAAGATTAAGATTCAAGTGGAATATATGTTTTTCAATGTATCAATAATACCGTGAATTCATGGTTAATTCGCGAATCTCAGTCTGATGATCTATACACCTTTGTTACTGCGTTGATTATTAATAATCCTAATATGCCGCATCTTAAAACGTCACTATTAAAAATATCAAATTAAACTTTTACGTCAATCATTTTAAGACACATAATTAAAATTTTCCCTCGTTATAAAAGACAACGCATGGATTCACGTAGACAATCCTTCTCAATCTCCTACCTATCCCAAAAACTTGAAGTTTTTTTCCCCATTTTCAGTCCCTTCTCTTTAGTTGAACCCATCTCTTTTTTTTTTTTTTTGTTCGCCAACTATCATTTTTTTAAAAGATTTTCAGTGAAATATCTTTGATTCTGTATGTAAGTGATGAATGGTTTGGGGGTTAAAGATAGAATGACACTCTTTTTTTTTTTTTAATAAGAGAGACTGCATAATTTGTAAAAGGTAAAAAAAAATGTTGAATTGGAATAAAATAATTGATAGGAGATGGGAATAAAGATAAAGATTCAAGAAATTGTTAATTTGTGGCCCACAAAATAGACATTTCCATACAAAATATAATGGATTGTGTATATGTGTGAATATCATAAACTTAGAATATAAATATGTGTTTAAAAATAATATCATTACAAGTTCTGATCATATCTGTTATTTTTTATATAATTTCTAAAATTATTTATAGCCTTTTCTTAACTCATAAATAGGAAGATAATACGTTTCAACATACTCAAACTCACGTCCTCTTGCATTGATAACAATGTCAGTGTCAATTGAGCTAAGACTCAATTGACTGTATTTAACTATTTATTTATGAATAATAAAAGAAATGAAGGAATAAGGAAAAAGAAATAAGTTTTGCATCAAAACGGTGGCACTGAAGGAAGCAAATTGCTAATATTTTGGTAACCATGCATGCACGGGAAGTGCATTGTGAAGATGACCCAATGAATAAAAGAAGGAAAGTGACAAGGATATGGCTCTCTCTCTTTTTATTTTTAACAAAAATGGTTCCATACATTGCATAATATCTTTTCGCCCATACACCCCTTTTTCTTTGCAAGTTGCGGTTGACTTTACCTACCAGAATATTATTTAATACACACACACAAAAAAAAAAAAAACCATGTGAAAATATTTCAACATTATTTATAAAAAGATCTGCTAAAGAATCGCTATTTTTTTAAAAAAATTAATTAAGTAAATTTGTCCTACGTTTTTTTAAATAAAGATAAAAATAGAGACAACAATAAAATTAATTATTACAATTATGATGTTGTGGGATAAAAAAATTTATTACATCACAATCATCGTCCATCCAAAAACAATCTAGATCTACAATGTGAATGTGAGAATCATATAATGAAATATCTAATAGAACCCAACAATGTGAGAATAAAGTCTATAATGAAATATCTAACAGAACCCAACAATGTGAGAATAAAGTCTCTAAAACTTACGACTTTGATTGATGGAACTATGCAACACAGTCCCCTACACGTGTTGACGATAGGTTTGCATAGGCAGAAGCATGATATTAATAATATGTTAACTTAATATATATATATATATATATATATAAATACGTAGATTTGATAATTAATTATTTTTTAATTTAATTATATTTAAATTTGGATATCTTAAGTTAATATATATATATTTTTAATTATTTGATTAACACCATTAAAATATACTAAATGATTAATAATATGATGATATGTGATAAAAATAAATAAAAAATATTTAAAAATAGATTGAAATTATAAGAGTATATAGTCTTTTACGGGGAATAGAGAATGAAGACAAACGTGTCCAAGTTCTTCCAATTTGAATAACCACTCGCAAGGTTGATTCTAAATCTATTTATTTTTTAGTATTTTTATATATTTTTAATTTTTTTAATGAGTGGTGCAATCTTTATGTGAATTTAAAATTCAAATGTTGAATCTTAAAAGTAAAAAAATATTTGAAAAGTCACCTAATAATTAAATATAAGTGTAATTACGTAAAAGTGATTCATTTGAGTCACTATTGTAATTAGTGGGTCACACCGAATTGATTGTAATTAGAACATTCCAATCGCACTTTCGAATTCTTAAAGAGATGGTAAGAATAAAAATAATTACACAAATAATTGCACCCAAATCCAATTTTTTAAAAATCATTTTATACCGCTTATAAAAATTATATTATAAACATGAACATGTATGAATGTTTGGATGATTATGGCAAAACATTTCTTATACTGTAAATCCTATAAAATTATATTATAAAATTGATTTGTGTATTTTATAAAATTATTACAAAAATTATATTATCTAAATCCTAAAAGAATTCTAAATTTATGACCAAAATATTTACATATTATAAAAATGGACAAATTAATTATGTGTCCATGCTATATATTATAAAAATAATATACTTATTCATAAAAAAATGTTAAAAGTTACAAAAATAAGAATGTGAATGTTCCAAGTTTAATGATTTTACCCATCTTGCAGTTGAGTAGAAGAATGTCGAGTGTTTCATTAATTGATTTCATTTCCGCAAAATAACAAACAGCATTTAGGAGGAAACCATGCAATATCAATAAGAATCATGATCCTTTTAACACTTGGGAAATTGGGGTCATGTTCGCCACTATTTGTCATATTAACTTCCCAGGTTTTCAACCTGCTATGCAACTCATTAACCCTAAATCAAAACAGATTTCATGCACCTTCTACCGTTGAGGCAACAAAGGAAATAGCCTTTTGGGGATTATAAACCATGTCACATGTTAAATTTCATTACAATAAACAAAATTAATATTCAACATAATGCCTTGACTAACAATGAATAAAAAGAAAATGATATCTAAAAGAACATATCCTAAAACATAAAACTTCTAACTGTTATCCGAGGCTCTTCCCGGAAGCCCTTCAAAGTACAATCAAGTCATTGATCAGCAATAGCTTTCCTTGAATGATCTAAGGGTGAGCTATGGTTTGATTTCAGTGTACATAATTGAAAGGCAAAGCCAAAAGGAAGCTAAGGATTAGTCTCTTCTAAGAGCTAACTGTACAATGCCCAGGAGCAACAAATAAGGAAGGAAGGCTTCTTAAAAACCTTGTTCAACCCAAGTCAGAAACAGCCTCACACAGCTCTGCCACTACCTCTGGAAGAGGGTGCCGGGATTGAGAAGCACCCAGTTTAACGTAGGGAACAAACAGTCTCCAAGCTTCACACCTCCTTTCTATACTTTTAATAAAGCTTAAAGTGCAAGAAATAACGTTATGAATTGCTTCAAGATTATAGAGGCATTAGAAGTCACTATCAGCACTCTTAAGCCTCCTACAGTCTGCTAGCTAGCTTATAAAAGACTTTTATGCAAGAGTTAAGTCAAGGTTGTAGAGTTCGTACAAAGGACTCTCTATCTGCAGCCATGACATGAAACACTTGCTCTATCACCATAAGCGAAAATATACACAATCAGGCAGAAGCTAGAAATGACAACAACTTGCAAGCCCTTAAAGTGCATGGATTACATGTCAAGCATAGAGTTCTGAAGCTGGAAAAATAATAAAAATGAAAAGCAAAATTGAAACTCCTTCACCTTTATTAGAATTGATATATGGTGGACCGATATCTGACATAATTAGGGTTATTTATTCATCAAGAACACAATGCAATTGTGCAAAGTCAGGTCATGGCCAAAACAAATTACAATTAACTACAACAACAGCATCCTGTCCCCCATTATCAGTCCCCTTCCAAGTTTATCATTCACCTATTGAAAGCCAAAACCATTCCAGTACTCATCTGAAATATGACGATGAATTACACAAAGGGCAAAGAGAAACAAAAGAAAGAAGGTATAAAAATTTCCCTTTTAAGCTGCTCTGGGGTCCATTCCCTGCTGCCAAACGTAAACAAGCTCATCCCATCCAGTACTGGCCATAAGCCCATCAACAAGAACACTGAGATCAACCCCAACAGCAAACTCGGTATGATGATCATACCTTCCAACAAGTGCATCTTCTATCATAAAATCCCACAAACAAACAGTCATATCATACGAACAAGACACAATCAAATTCCTCCTATGCGGTGAAAACTTAATTTTCCTAACAGCATAGCCATGGCCATTAAGGACCGAAACCGGGACCCTATAGTTTCTTACATCCCAAATTTTAATACTCTTATCTACACTTGCACTAGCAATCAGGCATTCATCATATTTATTCCAATCACATGACAATATTTCGTGTTCGTGACCCGGGATTATCATCGTTGAACCGGGTTCCCTAACGTCCCAGATTCTTACCGTACAGTCACCGGAAGCCGAGGCGAAAACGTCGGCGTGTTTGGGGTTCCACGAGACGGAATACACGCAATACGCGTGTTCACGGAAAGTGCGAAGGGAAGCAGGGCGGTCGAGGGTCCAGAGCTTGACGGAATCGTCCCAGGAAGCGGAGAGGAACGAGTCGCGCCGCGTTGGGTTGTAATCGAGACCGTGGACTTCACGGGCGTGTTCTTTAAGGGAGCGGAGAGGGTTGGAGTGAGGAGGGAGGGCAGTGTCGTAGACTTTGATAGATCCGTCAGCGACGGCAGCGACGAGGACAGAATCATGCGATTCGGACCAGGCTACATCGTAGACTCCATCGGCGGTGTCGTAGGCGATGATTTCGTTGATGACAGGGGCGTTCGGAGAGAGGTCGATGACGTGGACACGGCCGTTCCCTAATATGCCGAAATTCTGGGCGGTGGCGACGGCTAATCGGGACTCATAAAAGGGGGAGAACCTAACGGAGTAGCCGTTGAACGGAGTTTTGAAAACTGGCATCGTTGATCGACGATCAAATGAAAGGAATTGGGGTTTTCAAGGATCTGGATGAGGTGAGTGACGTTGCAGAATTGCAGCTCCAATTTTCGATTCCCAGAGTGTTTCATGAAGATTCGGTTTTGGCAGAGATTAAATTTTGTACTGGCCCAAGTAGAGATGATTCAGAAAATGGGCCTGTCCACTTGGGCAAAACTTTGGATATCCAATTATAAACTTGGTGGGTCGGGTTGGGATTAGTTTGGGCCAGAACTTTCGGCCATTTTGGTTTTTACTCATTTATGTTTTTTTAAGTATTTTATTATATTAAAAAAAGCATTTTACTCATTTGTGTTTAGGGATAAATATCAAATTTATACATTATCTTTATTCTAATGTGCAATTTGGTACATGAAGTTTGATTTTGGTTCAAATGTATACATAAAACTTTGGTTTTTTGATTCAACTGTATACAAACGAATATATCAATTTATTTTTATATTAGATAGATATAATTATTTGTACATATAATATGTAAATGCTAAATGATGCATATTGATAGTGATGTTAATTGTTTATGAAAATTGAATAAAATCAAAATGTTATTGTCATATATAAAATTGCATAAAATCAAAATTCAGGTATAAAATTGCACACTAAACTAAAGTTCATATGCAACTTCAAGATTCATCCCTTTATGTTCATTATTCATGTTAGGTCTAATTCTACTCTCAATTTGTACTCTTTGCATATTTGAAATTTAATTCAAAATTTTAGTCCCTCCATGCAATATTTTTAAAACGACCACATGATCAACACATTTTATTTTAAACATGTCACATAATCTTTTATATTATTTAAATTCAGATTAATTCGAGTTTAAATCTTCGGTAATAAATTTTCTCTAGTTAGTATGAAGGTTTTGCCTTGAATTTTCTAGTTCACTAGCACTCCATTGGCTTTGCTTTAGTAGAAAAAAAAATTCGGTATGTCATAAATAATCATAATAAAAATAACTCGACTCGAGATCCGATCCGATATACCCATGATCCAAGTACTAAAAAAGGGATCCATCTTCATGACTTAGGAGGACTGCTAGACGAGGGAGGACTCTTCCCCTCATTCTTCAACCTTGCTGTTGACAATGTATGTCAACACGGGATGAAATAATAAAACTTATAGTGCATTGCATGTAGCAAAAGTGTTATGGTGTGAAGGAATTAATGGATAGTTTCAACGAATTACAAAGTAATGAATGATATTTTTAGGTATATGAAGTTAATGTGAGTAGGGGCACTTCTATAAAGAATTTGTATAGGTAGTTGTCTTAGGAGTTAGGGCCCCTTCCCCTTTGCTTTAAATTTTGTGGGGGAACAATGGAGATGGACAACAAATGGGATAGGAGAATGACTGAATGAACCATTTGCTCCTTCCAGTTTGAAATCCAGCGGACATATATAAACACACCCTGGACCAGTCCAGCTGCTGGTGCCTGCTCTCCCCCCCATCCCTCTCAACTGCTATACCCCCATATTAAAGGTGGTGATGATGGCCTCACTCAAGCTTAGCTAAATGCTGCTACAGGCATCCCTATTGATTAGTTTATATTAAGGGTTTTGCCAAGATTCATAGAGACATATCAAATGATACATTATGACATTAACCTTATGTATATGTATATCATCATTGTTGACCTTGTTTGTTATGCTAAATTCTCAATGTGGTCACACACTCATTTGATTATTATGGCCCCACCAAAATGAAAGTGAAATTATTCACATCAAATCAAACCATTTAATATACTCCTTTAAGGGATTTGTTGGATGTTAATTTTGTGTAATTATTTTCTTGGTATGTCATGATATAGCTTTAGAAAATTCGTGGTTAACCCTGTACAAAAGCACTATTGTTTTTAACTTTCCACTATGAACCTACTCGGGATATTGAAAGATGATATCTCTATATAGATACCATAAGATCCATCCCTTTACACAATTGGGACGGAGGCAATTAGGCTTAGCCTCCTCATATGACAGATGGGATAAGTGGAAGCTTGAAAGCTACACGTGTCATAAATTGATTGAACCATGTCTATAGACAATGTCTTCACATGAAGGTCTTGTTCAATTGTTGTGGCTTAATTGGAAGCTCCCAATAATGCTGTAACATCTGTCACCCATAAGCAACCCTCTACCAAAACCCCCCAAAAATTTTCACTCTTCTGTAAGTGAAGTGAATGAAGATGGGGACCCTAAATCATGGGATCCAAAAGGCAAAAAAGTACAGAGTCAGTTGCAATTATTCATATGCCATAGATTTCATCCTAAGCAATTTACCAAAAAAATCCCCATAAAAATGAAAAAGCTAAGACTATATAATAAACCCATCATTAAATTTTTTCCAAGTTTTTTTTCTGAATCTCTCTATGAGAGAGAGTGTAGAGGAGAGGGCATGAAGAAGACCATTAGGTGCTGCATCTCTTGTATTCTTCCATGCGGAGCACTCGATGTGATTCGCATAGTACACACCAATGGCCGTGTTGAAGAAATCAGTGGCTCTAATATCAAAGCCGGCGACATCATGAAGGCTTACCCTAAACATGTCCTCAAGAAACCTTCCTCTCCTTCCCATGATGGGATGGCTCCGAAAATCGTCATCGTCCCGCCTGAAGCCGAGCTCCGACGTGGGAAGATTTATTTCCTCATGCCGGTCCCTTCCACACCGGTAAAAACCCGGACGACGACCAAGAAGAAAAGAAGGGATCATCGTACTAGTGACAGCAACATCGGCAACAGCAGCCGAAGCATGAGCAACAACACCAACGCGATCTCAATGGCGAATCTTTTGGAATCGGATCAGTATTTAAGTGAGATACTTTCGGAGAAAGTGTCGACACAAAGGGATCGAAGAAGAGGACGAGTTGGGGTGTGGAGGCCACACTTAGAGAGTATCTCCGAGACGGCAATTTGATGGTTGTTTGTTGTTTATCATCGTCGTCGTCGAGTATGCTGTGATGTATTATTGCTAGTAGTATAAATAAGGAAAATGGGATTTACAATTTTCTTCACATTTTGATATGATTCATGGAAAAAAAAAACATTAAGTACATCCATCCATTAGGGTTCCAGGAACAGCTTCCTGTTTGGTCTTTTTATTAGTTTTATTTTTTGCATTTGCGTATAGCTATGCAATTTGTAACGACTAAACTATTTCGAATTTAAGTGTAGTTTTAAAATGCTAAATCTGAAACTCGTGTTTACTTGATGGTCAGGTGTTCATCGTCTCAAGTGTAATTTGAGTTTGGATCGCATTAATCGCATTGCTGTTGAAGTTTTATCCTCTTCCTAAAATAGATCAAAAATAAAAAAATACCAAATCTCTGTAAAGTTGTAAATAATTTTGTATATTATAACATTTGTGGATTTCCCTTTCCTTAACTATTAGACTAGATAATTTGGTTACGAATTTAAATAAAATACAAAATACTAAATTTGAAATGTGTTTAATTACAAGGTAAAATCCGAATTCAAATATGTTTATTAAATATTTTTTTATGTATATTTTATAATCTTTTCATAAAATTAATCAAATAATAAATTTTCGCAAATAATGGTAGCTTTGGAATATTTGATAGTTTGGACCAATCGTGTTATAACATTTTGCCCATAATTTGATTTGGTATGAAGATAGGGTAATTCTGGGGTGTCTTTTCATCTTTTTGGAAAGGAGATAATGATTAAGGCCATGTTCTTTCAATGATTAATAAATTCAACTTTTTAACATGCCCATTTCTATTAAGTGAAAAGTATGTCGGGTTTTAAAATCTTCGTAGTATATAAATTTGTCTCGAAATTATTAAAAATATAATCGATTTAGTTTTAATTCGATTGATATATTGGTAGTGTTATTAGTGTAAGAAATCATAGATTTAAGTATTCTGAAACGCATTATTCTCTTATTTAAGGGTTGGAATGGGATTATAAATAATTTTAAGTATTATATCAAAAAGAACATATATGATAAAAATACAATACACGATTGACTAATTTCCTTCAATACAAACTTTTTACTTATTCATTTCTTTAATACAAATTTTTAATTTTTATTTAAAGTATAGAGATAAATTTACATATCAACAATTTAATTTTTGCTTTTTTTTCGAAAAACCATCTATATTTTTATTTATTTTTTGTTATGTTTTTTTTTTCGGCATATAGTTTGAACGTTTTCCTTAAAATTTTAATTATTTTAATTAAAATTACGTTAAAATAAAAATGATATCGTATGTGATTGAGTGTAAAATAATATTTGTATATCTTTTAAAATTGATGACCTTACATTATTTTATTGGTACCTATAAATTATATATTTTAAAATCATCTTAATATAAATTATTCTCAAATAAAATTACCTAAATCTATTTTTTTTCTTAATTTGTATATATTTAAAAATAATCCAAATCAAATTAATATATGTATTCATTTCATCAAATTCAAAATTTTGTCCACTTAATTCTTAATTGAATGATAAAAAAAAAGTAATTGATTTCAATTTTTTTCAATCTTAATTAAATTTTTAATGCTTTTATTCAATAATTGTTTAGAAATATGGGGGGCTATATATTTGAGTAGGAGAAAATATTTTATTAAATTATGATTTTACGTTATTCATATCCTTTTTTAATAGGAGAATGACAAATTAGATTTTTTTCTCTTAATTTTTAGTATTTTCTGTTGGATTTAAATTTTTCTTTCAAGAAAAAAAATATGATTTATCATTCTTTCTACTGAAAAAATATATGAATAACGTGAAATCACGGTTTCGTAGTTAAGTAATAGTATAAGGTATAAGTATATTAGTTTTCGAAAATATATGTCGTGCTATTGCTTCTCTTTATTATATTCACTCGTAGAAGTGATTGGTTACCTTATTGCTATGAAAAAAAAAAAAAAACCTTGAAAATACCCTAAATTAAAAAGAAAAAAAAAATTTCCTCACCTTTCTAGACTTTGAAATTGAAGGAAAATATATTAAAAAAGATAATAATTAATTTACTTGACCAGAAATATCAAGGTATGCAAATTTCCAGGGAAGCAGTTGGGAAATGAGAAGCAAAGAGATTGGGCAGAGTTTGGCGAACCCATCTTTGACATTGTTTTTTTTTAAATATACTGTTAGTCCTTGTATTTTGATAATTTTTTAGATTTAGTTCATTTACTTAAAAGGTTAAAAATTAAGTACTTCAACTGTTTTGATTTAACAATTTCAATCTAATAATTACACTCGTATGTATTTTTTTGTCAATTTAGCATTTTGGTTAAGTTAAACTCATATGATGTGTCATATGATTGACAAAAAATAAATATGTTAAATTGACAAATTCTAATAAAAATTATTAATGACGATAATAATTGAACTAGAATTTTTAAAGAGAAAAAAAAAATAAGAGGATTTAATTTTTTTTAACTTTTAAAAGTAAATAGACTAAATATCAAGTTCGATAGAAGTAGAAGGACCAATAGCATATTTTACTTTTGTTCCTAAACCAACGCAATTTCATTGGAAATCTCTTCCCCTTTCTCTCATATTTTTGACAAACAAAGCCAACTTTCATAGAGATTAGATTTTTATGTTTGACTTTTAATCCATGTTTATTGATGTTTTTAATAAGAAAAAATGGGTATATATAGGAGAGTTGATTTATTGCTTTGATAGTATGCATGATTTCTGGATAGGGGTGTTCAAACTTCGGCTAAAATTAAATTAATCGATCGATTTGATCTAATTCGATTAATCGATCTAGTTCTGTCGGAAGTCAATTAAAGGTCTTTTGAAATTTTAGTTAACGGTTAATTCGGTTCGAAATTAGATAATTAATCGAAATTAATAAATAATATTATATATTAGACTATTATTAATTTGGTTAATCGGATCAAATGAACATTATCAATTTATTTTTTTGATATGTTTTATATTTATTTTAACAAAAAAATAAAACATATAAATTTTGGTTAATTCAATTAACAGATCGAATTAGCTGAAATATTTCGATTCGATTAATTTTTTTGAAAAAAAAATCTATTCGGTTAACGGTTAAAAGATTAAAAAGTTCGATTCGGTTCGGTTAACTGATCGATTACCCTACTTCTGGGGGGAATCCCTGATAGCTCCCCTAAAATGAAAAAAAAATCTACTTAAGTCATTTCTAATTTATAAAATTTTAAATTAGTAATGATAAAATTACATTTTGACTCTCAAAAATAATAAAAATTTGATTTAATCCTTTAAAATTATGAAGATATAAACTATTAAAATAATAAATTTACGTTTTTACTATGATAAAAATATATAATTTAATTCCAGACCCTAAAATATTTTTTAACTTCACCTTTTTAAGTCATATTTCTGGATGAAGACTTGCTGTTTCTAAGGGTCAACATAATTGTTTGCTGAATTTGACAAATTTGAATGGCACGAGATGGCACAATTATTGTAGGTTCTGTGTGTACGGCTTGTTGGATGAATGTCACACATATGATGCATGCACCCTTTTTTTCACGTTGAATATTCTTTTAAAGACAACATTATATATTGTTGATTATCTCAAGCAGGTGGCTTTCTATATCTATTATTTATACATGACCCCATCTCAGGTAAATTTAATTTTTTAGATACTTGAATTCAACGAGTGGTTTCAGTGAAAAAGAGGATGATGTTCATCTTAAGAGATTTGGGTTCGAGCACTTGTGTGTACAAGGTGTGTGTGTTGTTAAAGAGTTAAGAAAGTATGAAAAGATACTACAATGTAATCACATCAATATATTAAAATAAAATTGTAGTGACTCAGTTTTATCTCAATGAATATTTGATATGTAAGTTTTAGTAAAAATATGTGGTTAAATTACCAAAATAATCACATTTGTTTGCCTCAAGTTATATTTTAGTTACTTATGTTTGGAATGTTACGTTTTTGTCACTTACGTATCGTTTTGTTACAAAAAAGTCATTCTGCCGTTAAGATATGTTACCTCTCAAACAACAATCCGACATGACATTTAAAATGGATTTTAAATGTCAACGTAGATGTCCAACTAGGATGAAAAAATCAATTAATTTACTTGGTTAGACATCCACGTTGTCATTTAAAACTAATTTTAACTGTCACGTCGGATTGTAGTTTGGGGATAATATATCTTAACAGTAGAATGATCATTTCGTAACAAAACGATAACGTAAGTGACTAAAATGTAACATTTCAAATATAAATGACTAAAATGTAACACGCGATAAATAAAAGTGATTATTTTAATAGTTTATCTAAAAAATGTAGGTGTATAATTGAGATAAAAAAAACTCAAGTATCAAATTAAACATTAAAAAATCAAACTCATGTACTTACTCATGAACAAATAAATCTAAGTATCAAATTGGAAAAAAAGAATCAAATACCAAAAATTTAAATATTAAAACGAAACTCATATATCAAATAATATATTAACTTGAAAATTTTATTTTTACAAATTTGGCGATAAAAAAGGATAATATAAAAATCGAATTTAAACCTATTATATAAAAAAGGATAATTTCTACAAAATATTTAAAAAAAAAAACACAAAGAAAGAGAAGAGCTTAAAGGCTTTGTCAAAGAGGCCCAACAGGGGTCTGAACCGGTTTTTTCCAGCGATAACGAGCAAAGGCCAAAACCCAAAACGTGGATTGGTGAAGGTGAACGTTTTTCTTTTCTTTTTTGAAGTTTTCAATAAATAATGGCGTCATGCTACTCCCCCGTTCCGTTTCCGGTCATATTAAATAAAATGGAAAAAAGAAAATAAAACATTTTAAAGGTGAAATTAAAATTGAAAAGCAGTAATAAGAAACAAGGAGGGGGCGTAAGCTAAGGGCGCTGAGAGAGCGAAGCCAAGCCAAGACCAAACTTTAAGAAGAGTCCGTACGGCTCACGTAACGCATCAGTCGGCAGCCGGGGCATCACTGCCGTTCATCAAGAATCCATTCATTCCCAAACATCGACGCAGACCCACTTCCGTAGTCTCACTACCCTTTCTCCTTTTTGCCCCTTTCTTGCCTATTCAATGCGATTTGGACAAGCAACAAACCTAGTTCCTTTTATTTCAATTTTGTTCTTTTTTAACCCTCTATACTGATATACCAACACTTGTAAATTCATAAATTACAGTTATTTTTTAATAAAATTTAAAATTATACATTATTTTCAATTTATATAATCGCATAAAATGAATAAATTAATTCGTATGCGTTAATTTAAAGAGTAAACAATTTTTATTCACCATAAAAAAAGAGTAAACATTTTTATCACTAAAAACTGATTCTTATATGTCGATATGCTATACACATGATATATCACGTGTTACTATATGATTATTTCGTCAATAATATCAATTTTTAATAATATAAATGATTAAAGTTTTAAGGAGAAAACTTTGATAATTACAGCTTACTTTATTAGTCTCCTTTAACCTAATGCCAAATATGTTAATCTACTTTTAACCCCACCAGTAAACGACACCGTCCACCTAAATGCCCTAACATTTTTTGTTCCCAATTTTAGTTGATAGAATAGGAAAAAGAATAGAAAAAAAATAAAAAGTTAATGGGGCGATAAGTAAAAGCTGGTAGAAGGAGGGTATTTAGAAAATTTATGAAATTAAAAAAAAAAAAAAAAGGAAAATGAAATCCGGGAAAGGATCAAAGTCAGTCAGGCAGTTTTTCGGTACGTTAGCAGGCCAGGGAAGCATCGAAAAAGGGGAAACGTCAAAAAATTGCCAACTGGACTAGTAGCCGAGCCTAAACCGATGATGACCCAAGCCACCAGCCAGCCCACCTCACGCGCTCTCTCTCTCTCATATCCCCGGCGACCCTATTATTCCCTTTCCCTACTCTCACGCTCCTCTCATGTGTCGGCCGAGTCATCGCCGAACCCACCCAACCATTACCTCTTTTTTTCTATAACCCCCCAACCCACCTTTTCTTTTTTGTCTTTCTCCCTATCATTTAACCTAAATCAAACGCCACCCCTACCTTCGTTTTTTTCAATCTCCCTTTTTCAATGGCCGATCTTACCGACTCCGTTATGCCGTTAGCTGTAATCACCCCTTCTTCAACCACACCAAACACCCGTACGTTACCTGTACGTGAGGATTGTTGGTCTGAGGAAGCTACGTCTACCCTTGTTGATGCTTGGGGTCGTCGTTATGTTGAGCTTAATCGTGGGAATCTCCGTCAGAAGGATTGGCAAGATGTGGCTGATGCTGTTAATGCTCTTCATGGTCATACTAAGAAAACCCATCGTACCGATGTGCAGTGTAAGAACCGGATTGATACCATTAAGAAAAAGTATAAGATCGAGAAAACCAGGGTGAGTTCTTCTAATGGAACCCTAACATCGTCTTGGCCTTTCTTTGAACGGTTGGATGCTCTTATTGGGTCTAATTTTGCTGCTAAGAAGCTTTCGACGTCGCCTAAGATATCACCGAAGCCGTCGCCGAGGTTGTCACCGAGGATCCCGGGATCTCCTCCTGTGGCTCTTCCGCTTTTGCTTCCATACAGGAGGACTCCTCCGGCGCCCCCTGCGGTTGTTGCTCTTCCCCAGAAGAGGCCAGCTGTGGACGATGGATATTTCAAGAGGAACTATTCTGCTGTTGCTGCTGCGGCGGCGGCTGCTGCGGAAAGTGATGAGGAGGAGGGAGAGGAAAGCGAGGGAGAGGAAAGTGAAGGAGAGGGAGAGGAGAGGGAAGGGATGAAGAGATTGGCAAGAGCTCTAGAAAGGTTTGGTCAAGTGTATGAAAGAGTGGAAGGGGAGAAGCTGAGGCAGATGGTTGAATTGGAGAAACAAAGAATGCAATTTGCTAAAGATTTGGAAGTGCAGAGGATGAGGATGTTTATGGATACACAGGTGCAGCTCGAAAAGATCAAGCGTGGCAAACGATCCTCGGGTTCCAGTGGTGAGGCCTCTTCTTCCTCATAAAAAAACAGAACTATCTTTAGCTTTAAAAATGGTCGCATTTGTGTTTTGATTGATGATTAGAATGTACATATTTTCATGTAATGGCTTCATTTATGCTATGCCTTATAGCTGTTCACGGCTTTTGAAAGCATCTTTTTTCTTGATTAGCTGTTTTATTGTGTTTTTGGCCACTAGATGGAATGCAAATGTAAATGTTTTAATTTGTGGAGTTTTGTTAATGTTGATTCTTATGGGATTTACCCACATTATGTTTGGGGAGTTTATACTCTAGCATGAGAACTTAAAGATGTTCAAAGCTGTAGTGTTTAATATCGGTAATGAACCATTTTCTCAGTTTGTTGTGTGTTATGTTTGCTTTGTTTGATACATGAACTTAAAGGGAGCTGGTCAGTGGAGTGGGTGTCAAAATCAGTATTGGAATTGGTAATAGAAAAGGGGTAATGTTCGTTCATGGAGTGTTATGCATCAGTTTGTGGTATATTTTTGAAATAAACAATGGCAGTTGATTCTTCAACGATGCTGTTCTTCTCCAAATGGTGTGACCTTGCTGTCCTGTTTTTGCTTTTGATGCTTATTATGGAAGTGCTGCCTTGAAATCTCTTGCAAGCTTTCTTCAAGCATAAATGGCTGTATATTTCGGCTGATTCATAGTTATACTACTGTTTTGTGTGTGTTATGTAGAACCTTGCATGAATACCTGGTCTCCCTTCATATATTCTACACAAGTTCATTAATTGAAAGTTGCATACTTGCAATGGTTGGTATTTGATTTCAGTTTGAAGATAATGTGCCAGGGCATTAAGGTTTGAGTGTTTCTTTTGATGCGAGAAATGACTTACTTGACATAAGTGACAATTTGCTTATCTTATCATTGATTGGGAAAAAGGATGCAAGGCTGGTTGCATCAAAAAGGAAACTTGCCTCTTATTTCTGCGTATCTTTTCTGTCGTAGACTGGTTAGATAGGAGGTTGGCTCTGTTTAATTATTTGCCACTCTATGCCTCTCTAGGCCACCTGTAGTCAGTTCGGAATGTTGCTTGTTCTGTTGGTTTATTGGGTTTTCCATTGTGTTAAATGTGTGCTTATAGTGGCTTTAGTGTCTGAAGGTTTGTGTATTGGAATGTCCTGGAGTGTGCAGATTATTGTTTAGTTGGGAGGTATGTGGAACTCTTTCACATTGAACTTATATATAGATGTATAAAGTAAGGTTGTGGTGTGGCTTAAGGTGGGTAACTTTTTCTTTCAGGCTGGTCAGGTTCAGGCTTTGTGTACTGCTAAAACTTTTTATCTGTCTAATTTATTTTCTTGGCCTGTTAGCAGAAAATGGACGTTTCTCCATTGCTGGTTTAGCTAACAGAGGTTGGCTGTCTTTACCAACAATACCATGTGTCCAGAATCATATCAATGCCCATCAAAGATTGAAGAGTTAAATATGCTTCTCAGCATTTAAATTGCTTGCATATCTGTGGTGCACATAGCGCAACCTAAATGATTTGTCTATCATTTTTCCTTATGGTTAAAAATGTTGGCACTTCCTCAATCAGAAGAAGGATCCTTTTAAGCTTGCCTTATAATTATGGTCTGTGCGGTGGAGTCCTTGGGTTATTGAACAAAATTATCTGTGTGTGAGTCCTCTTGACTCCGATACATACTTATCTACGAAAAATCTTCCCAAGTCACATTCAAGCCTCTCTTTTTAGCATAATGGTTGTTCTATGCATCTTGCTAAGGTTTTGTTGTGTGATATTTCTGTGACAGAAATACTCAGAATGTTGTATCTTTGTTTGATGTATCCGTCCCTAGATTTTGGGTACAAGGAAATGAGGGGCATTTGTGTATGTGGACTACTTTTTATTTATATATTGTATGCATCATCCCACTGACAGTTTTTGCATTGCTAAACATGCAATTTGATGTAGAGTTGATATCTAAAAGGCCCCATTTTCCATTGTTGCAGATATTTATAGCTAGCCGAGTGGGGAAGAGTTTTGACAGTGGGAAAAAGCATGAAGAACATAAATATTTGACTTTTAATACTCATCCCTTGAAAGTATATAGTTATACTTATTGTAGCAGATACTGGACTCAGAACTCACAAGATAACCGGCAGTTGGCAGATAAATATTGCCTGAGGTTTTTGAAGTTCCTTTATTTTGCCTTTCGCCCTTCATTCGGGGACCACCAAAAAAAAAAAAAAAAAAAAAAAAAACTGAAAGTTGTAATTTAATTTGGTCCAATGTCCTTTGTTTTAGTTGTTGAGTCTCCTTTAAACTAATTAGCTTTTTTTCTTTTTGTAAGTTGTGTTTGTTGGTTGCAATGTAAAAGATTAGGTTGTATTCAGAAACTCTTCTGTGTTCAATATTGCTTTCTCTTTTGAACTCGGCTAAAATCCCCAACTTTATTCCATAGCTAATATTCATGTGTCAATATATATGCTTAATCAAGAGTTAACGGGATCGTACACATTTAGGGGGTTAGAGTCTAAGCTTTCTTTGGCCCTAGGTCCAAGCTTTCTGTGGTTGGTCATCTCCTTTCCTTCTCCCTCTCTTGCTTCCTTTGATTCCTTCTTCTATGGTTTAATAAATCCTCACGATGGTTTGGTGGTATTGGTGACTCTTTGGAATAGATCTGATGGTAGCAGGAGTAGATCTTACGGTGTGGCCAATCTTGAGTGATTTTGAGCTGTGGGGCCTTGCCGAGTTGTTTCGGCTTGTTCTTTTTCTCTCTAGGTGTGGGATTCTGCTGAGGAGGGCTTGCTCCTCTGCCGTGCTGCTGAGAATATCCCCTGCTACAAGATGAGAATGGGTGGTGCCATTGCCTCCCAAAGCTGCCTTTTGTTCGGCCTCCTTGTTAGTGTTCAGGGATTACTTGTCCAGTTTTTAACTTCCAATCCCTTGTTTCTGCTTTCAAGCCTCATTAAGCAATTGAAATGATGGAGGGTGAGGGTAAAAGGGGTGGTACACATTTACTCAACTCCTCCGCGTAAATGGCTAAAACATGGTTGCATGGTGACCCTTTTTGATATTTAGAAGGGTTAAAGAACTCGGTTCAAGGGTGTTCTTTTCTCTGATTCTTCTCGTTCACTGCCCTTTGTTGTTTGGAAGGGTTAAAGAGCATGGCTAGAACATGGTTGGACCCTTGTTTATCTTTAATGATATGAAATCAAATCAAAGAAGTAACATTCAATAGAAGCACATTCAGTGTAAATGGTGGAAGAGAAAGAGAAGACGCAAGTAAATGATATATCCGTCTAAGGTGTAATTTAATATACATTATGCTGCTAAGTATAAAAGTTACATTACAAGGTGATGGATATATGTAAAATAGATTGGTAGCACGAGGAACTACCAAGGTTTGCTAATGACAACCAACATTAAATAGGTAAGATAACCTTGTTAAGTGCCACGTCTCAATGCCACCCTTCCTCTGCTTTTGCCTCGTCATCCTGCATCAATAATCTTCACATTAACTTACACTTCTTGTCATCCATAGAGAGAGAGAGAAGTGCTGTAGCATGACGATCCAGTTGATAAACTTAGAATCACGTAATCAGAGGAAGAAATACAATATTCACAGGCATTGTTCAGCATTCTTATTATACCACCTATTGTTAACTGCTAACTAAAAATATAATCCAATCTTGCTTCATAATTGATCTCTCCAACCAAACATAAGCAACGTGAGTGTTAGACATGGTTTATTTATATTTAATATTTACAGAATCATACAGTCAAACAATATCAAATAATAATATTTGAAAAGAGGAAAAATATTTGATTGGGTCTTAGCTCGATTGGTATGGATATCATTGTCAATGCGAGAGAATGTGGATTCGAGTGAGCTTGAAGTACATTATCCTCCTATTTATGACTTAGAAAGCGGTTGTTGGTAGTTATAGGCATTGTATCAATATAATGATATTATTTTAACGATCAGTCTATAATTTTGTATACAGTCAGCAAATTAGATAATAACCCATCATTGAAAATTTTAAAAATAAGGCATAATAAATTAAGAAACCTTTTGTTAATTTGTTTTTTTTTTTTTTTTGGAGCTAAATCTGACCTTCAATATTATTAAAAAAAATAATGTTAAAATCAATATTTATGTTAAAATATAATTATAATTTTTTTTAAAGATTAATGGTTAAATTTAACAAAAAAAAATATAAATATTAAAAATTAATTCAGTTTCACATATGGAATACATTTAAGCAATTGAAAAAAATTGTTTCTTTTTTCTTAAAGGACAAAGAAAGAAGTGAGACATGGCATAGTCTCTCTCGAGTCTATATGTGAAACTAATTATGAATGGATGATATCTCCCGCCAGATAGCTATGAAAAATGTAGTTCATAAATACTAATTTTTTCGACTAAATTTATATCAAGTATAGTTAAAGTAGCAAACAAAATATAATATGTTTAAAGATTTAATTACACCGACTGTTCTCAAATTATGACTCTCATTTTAATTTATTTCTAAATAACAGGTCAAGTCTTTTGTAACATGATTTAAGATAAAAATGTTAAAGAATTAAAAATTAAAGAAAAACAAAATGTTTTAGTAACGGAAAGACTCGATTGGTATAACCTCAATAGTTTGGAGATGTGACTAAAATATTTTGAAATAATTTACGAATGTTTAGTGAAATTAACTCTGATATGACATGAAATAAATATGTGTATCAAAATTTGATGATGTTAACTGAGTGGAGAGATTCAACCTAGCAGAAAAAGGAACACTAGAAAGTGCAGAGAGTCTAATGGTATATTCATGAGTCCTGTCTCTTTTGGTGAGTAGGAGCCTATATCTACATATTAGCATATAGTTGTATCCTAATTGGAAGTTATTAAGATGAGTCATGTGGTCTTTCTAACACATGTAGTGTGTATCCCTCAAGTCACCTATCGCCTCATTGAGTCTTTATGATCTGCATGGTGACAAGTCAGTAGAGGCTGAGGCATGGCGGGATTTTTGTCCTTGGTAAGGCAGTTGATTTGGGTAGGGTGGATGTTGGCCACAAGTTTTAAAGCTGCTCCATATCTAGGGCGATGATCGAACCCTCGATCACTGGATAAAGTAGGAGAGACACTTACCATCTCACTTAATTCCCGTGGTTAATTCCATCTCCCCCTTTATTGGTCTCTCTCCCACTCACTTAACACCAACAAAATGTATATAACATTAATTGGTATAATAGAAACTTATACCGTACTTTAAACCTCATAACATAAATTTTAGATAGACAAAATTATTTGACTTAGGGGTCTCTTTGAATCGGTGTTTATTTCTAGTGCGGTGTATTTAATTTTCTTTTTATCTTACGTTACAGTTCCTAATCTTACTACTATTACTATTTTTATACTAACGGCAGATAAATGCACCGTCCATCCAAAGGGACCCTTAGTGAAAATGAAAATTCACCTCTCAAACACAATCTCACTACCACCTTGTCAAAGTATAAGCCAGATTCATCTATCGTTGAATTAAAAAAGAATTATACGTAATGCATTGCTACCCCAATATCCTTCCAGGTGCCTTTCATTAATTAATTATAATTAATTTATAAATTAAATAAGCAAGTTCATCTGGATACGATGATTAAACAAATTTTTTTTTTTAATTTCTAACCTACAATTAGAGAAAAAAAAACAGTGTATAAATTGGTATAATATGTTCCTATAATCAAATTTTAAATTTGAGGAAATATATAAATTTTAATGAGAGGTATGATTGATATCAACATGGGCATTCATGGGGAGCATAAAATCAAACAGAATCAGAAAGGAGCCAAAAGAAAAAAAAAATAAAGGGGGGAAAAGTAAAGAAGTGAGAAATATTTAATTAAAAAACCACAAAAAAAAAAACAAAAACAAAATATTATTATTATTATTATTATTATTATTATTATTATTATTATTATTATTATTATTATTATTATTATTTTGCATGATATGAAGAGAGAGAAAGAAACAAAAACAAAGAGAGGGTGTGATCTAAAAAGTTTACAAGTAAAATTATAAGAAATTATAATATATATTTATGTTGAAATTATTAAATTTTCTTCAATTTGTTTAATATCGTATATATGCTTATTGAATTTATAATGATTTGTTTTCGAGATTTGTATAATTCCGTGAATGCAGTACTTCATGAAAAATATTAAAAAGTGTTAAGGATGAAATTAATAAATTTTATGATTAAATCTTAAATTTTATTGGAATAAAATCAAAAGAATTATAGTAGAAAATTTTCAATTTCTATGTATAAAAACAAACATTTTTGCCTACTCATGAGTTTGGAACTAGGGTTTTGCACTCTGCAGGAAAGAGTTTAGGGTTTTGGTTGTAAGATACAATATTTAACGTTGTTAATCTAATCATGTTCCACCTACATATAATCATTCAATCAATCTAAATTTTCTGTTTCATTCATATTTTCTATGTAATACCTGATGAAATTAGCTTAGATTTGCAGACAAGAAGAGAAAAAAGTAAAAAAAAAAAAAAAAAAAAAAAGTTACCATAAATTGTTTTGAAGATGGGCAAAGGTATGGAGCTAAGAAGGCAATTGCTTGGATGATGATCTAGGCTCTTCATCGACGTTATTGGGTTTAACTTGATGCTTCCTTTTCTTCTTCTTCTTCTTATATGGAATCCCTCTAGCTTTAGCTTGACACTCCCTTACTTCACGCAAAAAAACCCGAATTGCTCCATTTCCAAAAGGGTTAGTCTCCGATGATCCACCGTGCTCTTCATAAGCAGCTCTTAACCGTCCGATCAGTGCATCGAGGCTTCCCCAAGCTTGTCTTAAAGGACAAGTACAAGGAGCAGGCGGGTCAGGTTGTCCAAAGAAGACACAACCGTGTAGGTGAACTTTAGTTTTCCCGAACTGATCAAGATACCTTAAGAAATCAAGCACATGGTTGCAGTTACACTGT
Organism: Kokia cookei; assembly: GCA_039519145.1. Classification (NCBI taxonomy): domain Eukaryota; kingdom Viridiplantae; phylum Streptophyta; class Magnoliopsida; order Malvales; family Malvaceae; genus Kokia; species Kokia cookei. Next base: position 43,547,895 of record CM076907.1, read on the forward strand.
GATAGTGGAACCGGTGGTCTCTGGTTCTTTAAATATTGACCGAAAGTGTTCCAGTCTCGCCGTTTCTGCGACTCGTATCGACTCAACGGTGCCGGCTGTGGCTGCTGGTGATGGTTCCCGGAGGATCGTGAAGACCCTTCAGCAGAATCTTTTGCTACACCATCCGACATGATTTTTTGGTTCTTTGTCCGAACACTTGGGGTATTTTAATTCTAAACAAAAAAGTGAAAAATGGGATAGTGCAGCGGAGGGAAAGATGAAAATCACATCTTTGGGGGTCTAAATGAGGCGACATATCATGGGCCATCTATGAAGGTGCTTTTGTCATCTTTTTCTTTATTTTTCTACTTTTCATTCACACTATTTGCACTAATAAATAGTTTTTTAATGCAATGCATAATTACAATTATTGTATGCCACTGCCACTGCCACTGCCATTGCCATCATCTCTACAATCATTATCATCATCATCACACGTTTTCATGACTTGTTGTTTGGTTCTAAGGAGAATCAAATTTGAAAGTAAAACTGGGGTTACCCACCGTAACTAAACCCTTTTTTAGTGGGTTAATTTCAATTATTTTCTTTTCAAAGTGGGTCAGTAAGAAAAGTAATTGGAGAGTCTAGAAGAAAATTATTGCAACTATGATATACATACCCATCTGGACTATAACCACTATATAAATTAAGTAATAATGACTGATATATAATACTGGGTTTGTACATTTTAGTGATATTTATTCGTATAATTTAGTTGTATATTCAAGTTAGCATTTAAAATTTATTTAAACTGTCGTGCAGGATTGTCATTAGGGAGATAACGGAGCTTAACGACAGAGTGATCACTTCATATAGAACGATAACGTAAGTAACTAAAACGTAACATTTCAAATATAAATGACTAAAATGTAGTCTGAAACAAATAAAAATAATTATTTTTATAGTTTATCCTTTTTTAAAATTTCCACTAACACAAAGGCAATACAATTACAAGTGCAAGACAAATAAAAATATATAATCCACAGTGGATGAAAAATCCAATAAAAGTCGGACAGATTTAGAAGTAACTTGATAAAACTTATACAAGACATGCGCGCAGGATTAAAAAAAAAAAAAAGACTTACATATTACAATTATAAATGATGAGACTCCAACCTAAACCTTCAAACTTGGAAATTTCTTACCGACTTTTATGTCAATCTTTTTTATTATAGAGTAAACATGCATGAAATTAATGATTTATATTGCCATATGGAGGAGTTACAGGTCCATTTTTTTGATTGACCAAAAGAGCTAAGCAATTAAACAGTTGAAATCGGAGACCAAGTTTGGCTTCTGATTTGAATTAAAAGGGGGTTTATGGTCTCGGAATTTTCAATTTTCAAAGCAGATGGGGTCCAAAAGCTTCCATTTTTATTTTACAAATAAAATACTGTGGTTACTATAAACCTGTGACATTGGTTTTCTAGGCCTAGCACCCTATCACCATTTAATGGTTTTAACTTGGTTGATTTGAGTTGTTGACACTTGTCACATACAAAGTATATGTCCAATTTTAGGGGGCAGATCATTTAGATTTGTATAACTCCACTTAATACCTATCCTATCATTAGGACCCTTAGTTTTAGGGGGAATAAATATTATATTATGGAATTTGAAAACAATAGATCTAGGGGTCGATTGAGTTTTAATCCGATTAATATAAAAACTCGTGAGTTTGAGTTGAGGTGGGGTTATGGGTAGTCTTAAACATTATGTCAAAAAAAGCGCATGTGATCGGAATTCATAACGAGATTGTTTAAAAAAAATAGTTGGAGGGGTTAATTTTAGGTAGAATCAATTTGGATTTTAAAGCTTTTAGATTACCTGATTCGAGCCATTTTAAGTTTTTTGAGTTTAGATTTCAAGTTATTTAAATTTGTGATTAGGGTTTTTTAAGTCAAATTATTATAAGTTCAAATCGTTCCAATTTCCTACCAATTAAAATTCAAGTTATTTCTTATTTTGAACAATTTAAATTAGAGTTAATATTTTATAATTAAATTGATTTGAATTCAATTCGAATTTAAATCATTTACTTGCAAGTGTTAAACAATCTAAATTTTTTTTTTAATGGGTTTTTATAAGTTTCACAAATCTGGATGAATTGCAGGGCCAACTTGGTGAATTATTATTTTATTTTTTGAAGTTACAAATATTGAACTAAATAATCAATTTAATAATTATTTCGATTTAAACTAGCTAATTAAAATAAATATGGGGACAGATTTACTGAAACTTGAATTTAAAACTGCAAATATTCCAAAATTTAATCTTTCCCCTTAACTTGCTAAGCTCTTTATTAATTAACAGAGAAATAAGAAAGGATGAGAATGCAAAAAATAAAAAATAAAAAATTATGGTTGATATGTTTGATGCAAAAATGAGAGACATGTAGGGGAGATGGGGTCCAAAATCCTCAGTAAATGGTGATGTAGCATCATGGTGCTGGGACTTTCGGACTATACCTTTCCTATAACATTGTACTGCATTTATAATTTTGGTACTGAATTTAGTCTCATTCTTTCAATTTTTCCCTCTCTTTTTTGCATACTATTGAAATGGCAAAAATATTTTAAAAGCAAATATAAAAGGTCTCACTCTTGTCCTTCAACACCCAAAACCCAAAGCTGTATTATTTGGTTGAGATTTTCTTCTTTTTCACAGTGAACTTTGCAGGTTTAGATGTTTATTCGTGATTAGTATAAAAATAATAACGATGATAAAACTATTATATTACAGTGATATTGTAACGTAAGATAACAAAAATTAAAACACATTGTACTTGAAATAAACATCCATTCAAATGTAGAAAAAATATATATATATATATATATTTTACTGCACCAAGATTTGGAGTGGGAATTTTAGCGACTATTTTCAGTGCCAAATTTGCTTTTAGAATACTGTTTTATGATTTGATTCCAAGGGTGCATATAAAATTGTTGATATTGGTGCATATATGCTTGTGGTTTAAGGAAAAACACTATGCATTCTCAAAAAAATATATGATATATGTTGATATCAATAATCATATTCATTATTAGTACTTAATTAATAACAATGAGATTGCAACATAATATTATGAAAATTGTATTTTATTATTTTTATTAAAAAATAAATAAATTAATCACTATACATTAGATCAAAAATTAAATCGGTTCTTTCTATTAAAAAATTCATTAATTTGTACTATTAAAAATTAGCATGTTTATGGAATAATCAGGCAATGACACATGACATGTCATGTGTACCTCATGTTGACATACAAAGATTAAATTTTAACAGTAAAAATAAAATGAATTTTTAACAGAATAGCCAATTTATTCTTTAATCTATATAAAAACTAATTAAGAGTGAATCGGGTTAACGATTAAGAGTAATTTTGAAGTAAAAAAAAAAAGGTTGCTCTAAGCAATTGGTTTGTGCTAAAAATGAAGATACCTTTTGCAGGGCTGGCTAAATATTTCATAGCTATACACAATTAAAATTTTGTTCCTTCTATGTAAATGTTTGAGATTTAAAATATGATTAGGTGGCTTTTGCAGATTACACTCGCATTCAATATCTGTGAACAGAAGTTTTGCCTACCTCCAAAAGAAAAGGTGTAGGCAAGGCCAAAATGTGTGGGGGGTGGGGGGTATATCTTAGCTTGGGATTCTTTTATAAGTGGGCATTCATGAATCGTCAGCTCACCTCCTAACATATAATATATAATTCGATTTTATTTTATTTGATTGTTAAAATACTTCGAATCAGATCAATTTTAAAATTTTTCGAGTTTTTTTTTTTTTTTTTTCAATTTTTAATATCCATAAAAAAATCTAATTTTATTTGAAATCCATGTCTTCCCAATAATTATTTTGAAGTTATAAAATTAATTAATCAAAAATGATTTTTTGAAAAAATTGAATGTTTCAAATTATAAAAGGGGATTAAAAGAATATTTCACTTACTGATTCTTTGTGAATCGAAGAGAGGCTTTTGAAAAAATTTAAAAGGTCTCCAACTTAAAAGATACGGGTTTAGGGTTATTGAATGTTTTGGATTTAAACAACAAAAGAAAATAAAAATGATTTTTTTGTTTGTTTGGTAACAATATTCATGTCAATCGAGTTAAGATTCAATCGGTTATATTTTAAAATTTTTAAATTATATATATATTTTAATTTTTAGAATTTGGACTAAATTGATAAAATGTGCAAACATTGAGGGTTACGTTTTTTATTTTTTTTTTAGAATTAGGGTCAAATTGACAGAACGTGCAAAGTATTGAGGGTTAATTTTGTTAGTATACCAATTAAAAAATTATCACGTCAGCATTCTGTTTGGTGACCAAACGCATTTAACAATAGAGTGACTTGATAGCTTATCTAATGAGAATGATTAAAATTGAAAACTTATCTAATGAAGTAATTAAAACTATATTTTTTTAAATGTGACCAAAATAAGAACATAGATAAATTCGGGTGACTAAATAGATAACTTACCCTTAATTTAATTATAAGTAGATGATAGTACACTCACATTTAGTAAAAAAAAAGTATATAAAAGATTATACTTTAGTTAAAATAGTAAAGTAGATGATTCAGAAAGTTTGAACTTTTGTTGATTTTATATAAAAATATTAGAATAGTGTGATCCGAATCTCATCATTTGTTAAAAAATAAAATTCAGGGACAAAATAAAAAATCTGTGGGTACGAATCATACTGCACAAGTTGAATCCATATAAGATTTTACTTCTTTTGTTAGACATTGATTATGAGAGGGTTGTTTAACCCTTAAAATAAGTGTAATCGAATTCCTCTCGTATTGTTGTTTTTCAACATTAGTGAATTTCTTCTTCTGTGTTCGTGATTTTTCTCAATAAAAGTTTTTCATATAAAATTTACGTGTTTTTTTTTTCTTATTACTTTATGATCATTTCTACTGCTATTATCAACATATAGCATAACAAAAAAATTAAAAAGTAAACATCATTCAATAATGTAAATTTTTTATTTTAAATACTTTTTCTAATTAAATTGATGTATAAGTTATTGGAAACATTGGATACATACAAAGAAAATGAAAAATCTCAAAAACGTTATCGTAACAATTTTAATATTTTTCACATTTCACGAATTTATTGATTCATTTACATTTTATTTTTCATCTATCAAGGTTAAAATATTCTTTTATTAGTGGCTCACTCATTCATAATTCTCCCTATTTTTTTAATTTAAATATTTTAATACAATCATTATCAGTCATTTGTAATTTATGTCAAAATTTATCAATATAATTATTCTTTTCAATCATATACAACGTTACGTGAAAACAACCTAATCTACATATCAAGTTAGTAAATTTTGACAAAAATAATAAAGTATTAATGATTGAATTGATATTTTTAAATAAAAAATTTTAAAAAACATGCTTTAACCTAAATTTAAATGAGAAAATATTTAATACATTATCAATAGAGTTTTTAGATTTCACAAATAAAATTAAAAAATTAATAATATTTTTTTAAATATAATAAAATATTAAAAAAATATTTAAAAAACAGGCATTATACTTTTTAAATCGGTTCATCAATAAAAAAATTATCAATTATTAATCCGATTTAAATGTATTAATTTTGTGATACGTTGAATGGTATTGGTGTGTGGAAATGAAATTCCGGAAACAAGAATGGTGACAGAGGGACATGATTGAGGGAATTTGCAGTGTTTAGTCATTCAGAAGAAAAAGCTTCCTACTACAAAGAATAGAAGAAGATGAGATGCTGCACTTCAGCTATCAATATTATTTATTATTAGAATATTGCTTTAATTTATTTAACCCCAAATACCAACAATGTCACGTGAATTGGGGCCCTTCTCTTCTACATTTGTCTTTGAGTGAATCTTGAAGATGATCCGCCACCCATCAACATGACTATTCCGAAACAGTTTTACATTAGTTTTAGGGTAAATTATTAAAATAATTATTTTTGTTTGTTTCAAGTTATGTTTTAGTAATTTATATTTGAAATATAACGTTTTAATCATTTACGTTATCGTTACCGATAAGATCTGTTACCTCCCAAATGGCAGTCCGACGTGACAATTAAAATGGGAGATAACAAATCTTAACGGCAGAGTGATCATATCGTAACAAAATGATTACGTAAGTGACTAAAATGTAAGATTTCAAATATAAAAAAATAAAATGTAACTTGAGACCAATAAAAATGATTATTTTGATAGTTTAATTTTAGTTTTAATATAGAAACTATTAATAAGAATAAAAATAATAATATTTTATAACATATTACAATATTATTTTAATACATATATTAATATATTATTAATTTTTAATAATCCCATTATAAGTTGCTTATCTATTTTTAAATTTTAAGCTTTGGTAGAAAGCAAATCATATTCAAATTTAAGCCCAATGTGAATTAGTGTTAAACCAAGCGTGGGCTTCCTTGAGTTTGTATATATCATCTTCCTAGCATAATTTAGGTGTTCCAACAATTCATTTAAAAAGAAGTCACAAAAATTTTCAAATTCATGGCTTACATTGGATAAAGATACTCAACCAAGATTTGGTTGTTTATTATTATAAATTCATTTGCTTCCTATTTTCGAACGGTGAAATCTACTTGATGTAAGCAACTTGAGCAAGATTGGTCACCTTGACCAAAGTACCAAGCTCAGGAACCAGCAAACATTTGGAGGATTCCTTCTTGTAGAAGAACCCTAAGCACCCACAATCATTGCTGCATTTGACCCTACAATCATTCAATTTCATGAGGCCATCTTCTTCTGTATATTCGTTAGTGAAATGCTCAACACCCACGCTTTGTAATAACCCACGTTAGCACCACCACCTTTACATGGCGACAATAACGGTGGAGCACAGCTTTTGCTCCACTCCACCCCATCAAACCACTTCCTTGGTAGGTTGCACAGGCTTTCATGATCATCACCATCAACGAGTTTAAACGTGTTCACCCAAGTTCCCCGATCAACATTTTCATTGAATGTGTAGATTTTAAGGTTACCATCCGGTTCCACTCGAAGCATGGATTATGTGCTATTGTATTTAGGCCTTGACAAAATGTAGGTTCCTGAACTAGTGGAGCCTTTCATGTCAAATGTGAACCCCAGCTCGTAAGCATAAGCTTGTTCGGTTTCTGGTGAGCAGTAAAATTTGAGATTTGCTAAGGAACCTTGCCCATTTCCAAACTCATAGGACCTGTAATAGAGCAAAGGCAATGGTGAATTCTTGGTTTTGTAGTACGTCTTTAAAAACCTTTGCTCCATAACAAAGCTGTAAGGTCCTTCGGAGCCATCGGCAATAGACGTGCGGCTAACCAGCTTGTTTGGACCATTGGATCTCAGGGTTTGGTCTACTAAAAGTATCTGTTGGGTGGTCAAAACTCTGCCAAATAAATTTGCCATTCTTATCATACAAAACCAAATTTTGTTGTATTTTCAATCCCACCACACTCTTGTTGGCCGTGTCCGTTTGCCATGCCACGGTACCATCAGCATCGGCTAGCACTAGATCTCCATTAAACCCAAAAGTTAAAGTGGCGTTTTCACGAACAGGCCTTCCTCGGTTGGCATCCCAGGCCCACCGCATTAAGGACTCGGACCGGCGACTGCCTATTCCTAGTCCTAAAGTGAAAGCATTAGGAGTGGTGTATAGAAGCATAATATTAATGGTAATACGAAAATGGGTAGGGCATGTGGTCTGCAAAATACTCAACACTCAAGTATCCTCTTACTGCTAAATCCATTTGTTGGATTCCAATTCGTATGCAGCATTTCAACTTTTACGTATTTGGGAAATAACAAATACTCATGGAATTACGTTGTATGAGAAAAGATTACATCAGCTACTCCTTCGTGATTGGGTTATCTGCCTTCGATCTGTTTCAAGGATTGTTAATCGTATAGTCGATGCCATGGCAAAAATTACTTCGATGGGAGAACCTCGACTTCAGCTCTTTCAAAGTTCATATGACGCAGTTCAAGATATTTTTCATAAAGATAATGTTGATGATAATATTGTTTTGTTTTAGTTTATTATTGTAATAGCCTAAGTGTTGATCTTTTTCTACTAAAAAAAAAAGAGATTGTACGAAACAAAAATATTATCTCTTTCCCATGGTTTAATATCAAATCAACAATTTCACCCTAAATTTTAGAATTCTTATCTGGATTTGAATTTTTTTAGTATGAAAATCTTAAAATTTACGATGAAAATATTGATGTGACATTAAATTATTAAAAAAAAGATAAAAATGATATGAAATTAAACTATTGGGTCTTTCCATATTTAGAAGACGAGTTGTTCGTTTTGAGATACAGTGGAATTGGTTTTTGACTTTGATATTAAATTTTTTATTATATTTTATTGAATTGTGTGTAAAAAAAGTTTTTTTTTTGTTATAATTTTTTTTATGATTATCTATCTAGACACTTATGGTCGAGTAAGGGGCAAAACCAGAAATTATTTTATGGGAGGTCAGAATTAAATTATAAAATTTTTAAAAAATCAAAATGTAATTTTACTATGTATTAATTATAATTTCATTATTTTTGAAGGGATTAAATAGATATATTTTCATATTTGGGGAGTCATAATTTAATTTTATCATAGTTTAATTTGTAGTTTTGTTATTTTTATAAGGATTGAACTATTATTTTTTTTTATTTTTGGGGAGATCAGTGGAGAATATTCTTTTATTTTTGTTGAATGACATGTGCATAATCTATTGCCTAACCTTTGGTAATGGTGAAAAGATATTGTGATAAATATAACAACTATACGTTTAACTTTGAGTCAATGTGTAATGTCATATGTGAATTTTAATTTTGTGCGATTTCATACATAAAATTTTAATTTGATTCAATTTTCACAAATCACTAACAATATTATCGAATTAACACAATTTAAAATTGAAATATTGCATACACAAACAATTATATTAATCTAATATGAAAATAAATATATGTATTCATTTATTTAAATGTGTACATATGTATTCGATGTCTTTAAATGTGTACAATTGAATCAAAATCAAAATTTTATGTATACATATAAACCTTAATTTAAGTTTCATGTATATAATTACATCAATTTAAAGTTCATATATACATACGCTGACATTGATTGTCATCACAAATTCCTAGTGAACCGCACTTTTTTGGTAAGTTGCACAGGCTTTCATGATCATCGCCATCGAAGAGTAGATCTTAAGGTTACCATCTGGTTCCACTCGAAGCAAAGAATATGTGCTATTGTATTTAGGCCATGAAAAAATGTAGGTTCCTGAACTAGTAGAGCCTTTCATATCAAATGTGAACCCCAGCTCGTAAGCATAAGCTTGCTCGGTCTCAGGTTTGCCGTAAAATTTAAGGTTTGCTAAAGAACCTTGCCCATTTCAAAACTCATCGGACCTATAATAGAGCAAAGGCGATGCTGAATTCTTGGATTTGCAGTACATCTTTAAAAACCTCTTCTCCATAACAAAGCTGTACGGTCCTTGGGAGCCATCGGCAATAGACATGAGGCTAACAAGCTTGTTTGGACCATTCGATCTCAGAGTTTGGCCCACCAAAAGCGTGTCTGCTGCCTTACTTATCATACAAAACCAAGTTACCATTTGGGAGTATCTTCAATCCCACAACACCCTTGTTGGCAGTGGCTGTTTGCCCTGCCACAGTGCCATCAGCATCGGCTAGCACTAGATTTCCATCAGACCCGAAAGTTAGTGTGGCGTTTTCACGAACAGGCCTTCCTCGGTTGGCTTCCCACACGCACTTCATTATAGACTCGGATCGGGGACTGCCCATTCTTAGTATTAAGGTGAAAGCATTAGGAGTGGTCAAGGGTGTTATAGAAGCATAATTGGATTAATGGGAATAAGTAAGTGAGTAGAGGACGATAGTCTACGAAATACTCAACACTGTATTCTCCAAACTCACCTTCGTTTACATACTTGAAATTACTAGAGGGTGGAACAATGGCATTGGTTACATTCGAAGCACCAAAGACTTAAAACGAAAATAGTGATTAAGGGAAGTGAAAATTCAGGCATTTTTGTTGCAATGGCGTTTAAGGGTTTTGTTGCTTTGTGGATGAGGGATGAGGGATGAGGGATGAGGTTAATGATGGTGAATTTATACTGAAGCCTTGATTCATTTCTATGAGCCCAAAACTGCTGTGCTGTCCTCTTTCGATGGCTTATCAACAATCACCATTTTGTGAATTCGAGTACACACGTTCTGAATCAGCAAATAGTGGTCTTATGACTTTGACTCGCCTCTCATTTTTTTCCTTTCCTTCACTTACATTAACTAGATGCTTGCTCTTTCCCACAGGAATGGTGCAGGTAGATCTGTAGCTAATTGGTTGTCAAATGAGCAAAGGACAACAATGGCAGAGTTTTGAGGATAAGAGAGTGTGAGATAGAAGATAGGACAAAGGTTGCATTATGGAGGTAGCGTCATTGTGGGTTTCATGGGTGGGTGTTTTGTCATGGTTTTATCCGACCATTCCCTGTGAAATCGCCATAGTTGGATCCCACTCATTCATAGAAATCGCTGTTTTTTTCACTCATCCCCTTCCCCACTATATGAATAATGAATGATACCAATCTTTTTAGTTGGTGTTCTTTTATTAATAATGTGCAGTTTGTATAATGATGACAACATATGGACAGTTTAGCAGAAATTGAGGATGCCAACGATGTGATTGTGATATTGTGAGGGTGGAAAGTGTAAAAAGGTGAAAGTTGAGGACTATTTTAAGGGTTTTACTTAGTCTTTAGTAGTCAATATTCTCTTAAAAATATTGATGAAAACTTTTTTAAATTTAAGGGTCCATCTACCTTTATCACAGCCTCTTCCAAATATAAACTGACGAATCTCATGATGACCATGCATTTATAAATATAAAAAATATATTTCATTACCATAACTTATATGTAAGCATTTAAAAAATTATAAAAATACAATTTCAAACAATTATAAATAAGAATTATATTAACACAAAAAAAAGAATTATATTTAAATTGCACTTATAAATAAGACCTTGATTTAGCTTTTAAGAATAAGAGTGAAATAAGAATACATATACATTAAATAGTTGATTTTGTAATAGGAAAATTTTTGATTCATTATAGACTAGACTTTATCATGACTGGGACTGATGTAAAATTTTAATTTATTTATTTATTATTATTTTTTTAAAGATTGGATCTGGTTTAAATTTGTTTAAAAAATGAGCTTAAAATTTTGGTCAAGTTCGATCTAGATAAAAAATGTTAAACCTGAACTCAGTTCGGTTTTTCCGTGTTACTTTTTTTTATAAAATAAATTAAAAATATAATATATCAAATATACTAAAAATATTAAAATAAATATTTTCTAACAAATTGAAAATATATTAAAAAAAGTTTTTATATTTAAATAACACTAAGATAGTTACAACTTAACAAGCAAATGCTTCTAAAATAATAGTAAAATTAACAATAAAAGAGTTATATTATATCCAAATAATAACAACAAAATAATAGCAATATCATAGCAAAATGATAAAAAAAAAACTAGATTCAAGCCGGGTCGGGCTTGGGGTCAAAAAATCTTACTCGACATACTTTAATTTTTTGTCCAAATCCATTTATTGGGTCTATATTTTTATTCAAATCCTTTGATCTTTCAAACAGGTCTTCGAATTTAGATGGGTGATCCGACCCACGATACGTGTATTGTAGACGTAAATAATTTATGTTTTAATTGCAAATTTATTAAAGTAGTTGTTTAGGGGTTAGACTTGGCTTAACTAAAATTCTATCTAGCCTTGTAGGCGGATGAGGCGGCTGCTTCGAACCTTAGGGATAATTTTCTTTTCCTTTAGGCTTTGATGTGGGGTTTAAATCATTAAAAAGCACGGCTAAAAAAAAACAAGAGAAACTCTAAACTGTAAATCTTAAATCTTAAATCTTAAATTCTAAATAAAATTCCTCACATGCCCTTTCCGTTTGATATGTTTGGCTTTGTAATTAACACCCTATTACCATGTCTATTTTCTCTTTCCATAATTTAAATTTACTCACTGACCTACCCACAATTTTTTTAAATATGATTTGCAGCTGATTTTATTAACTTTAGATCCAAAAATACATAGATTATATAAAAATCCCTATACCAATATTATTCATATATAAATTTACATAATTATCCATCAACTTGTTTTTCTTTTTTAAACTTTTTATGAGTGTGAAAAAAGAATTATTCATTTAGGTTATTTATCATGTTTACATCACCTATATAACTATTAGTCAAATTTCGTAATTAGTGCTTGTATTATGCATAAGTTGCATATTTTGTCTCTATACTCTAATTTTTTTATTTTTAGTTCTACACTTTTCAAATTTTGAAATCTCAATATTGATCCAAAATATTATCCATTAAATTCATTAAGTTAATTTTTGTTATTTTAAAAATCTTATACAACAAATATATTATCATATATATAATGTCATATCAACTCGTTATTTTTTAAATAATGCTTGTAAAAAAGCCATATTATTTTTAATTAATGATATAATATTTACCATTTAAGTCAAGATTATGAATAGTAATAAGATTAACATAGAATTTAATCTAATGGGTTTAAATACTACCACAATGCTCAAGAATGAAATTTCAGAATTCGAAAAGTATAAGGTTAAAAATTGACCAATTAGAGTAGAGGGACTAAATAAATAACTTATGCATAATAGATAGGCTAATAACAGAATTTAACCTTATCTGCATACGAGATTTCACCCCAGGGATACGCACGTCATTTCATTGAAAATAGAAGGCCAATTGCGTACTTTCGTGCCAAACAAAATCTGGCCTTTCGCCTGTAGACTGTAGTAACAAAATGAGTTGGAGAGAATGCCTTGCAGTGTGGGCAATGTCGTCTTCATCTTCTTCATCTTCCCTTTCTTTCTCTCTTTCAGAAGTTAGTTAAGATAGCTCCAATCTCTCCACCTACTATTTTTTCCTCTATTTAGCTATACCACAAAAAATTACTTTGAAACATTTTATAGTTTCATTCTTTCTCTTTTTAATTCAATCAATACACTGTTATTTTAATTTTTTTCTTTTAAATTTCTTGAGAGAAATTTCGAAAATGCCTCTGATTAGAGCTGAAGTAAGGAACGAATATCGGCTTGGTAAACCGGAGCTTTACAAGGAAGCTAATAGGGAAGATCCTAAAGCTGTTCTCGATGGCGTCGTCGTTGCCGGTCTAGTCGGGATCTTACGGCAATTAGGCGACCTAGCTGAGTATGTTTATACTTTTTTTATTCGGTTTATTGGATTTCTCAATTTGAAATTGTTTCTTTGTTTGCTTGCATGCTAAGAATTAGTACGAATTGAAAGGCAAAGGCTTGTATTAGTGGCTCGTTATGTTTATAGGATATTCGTATTACTTCTCTAACTGCTTAGGTTTTTTTTAATTTGAATTATTTGTTTGAATGGCCGTTATTAACTGGTGTGATTTGGTTGTTATGCTGTAGATTTGCAGCTGAGGTTTTTCACGGATTACAAGAGCAAGTAATGAGCACAGCTTCTAGAACTCGTAAATTGACAGTTCATGTGCAGCGGATTGAAGCCGCGCTTCCTCCCCTTGAGAAGGCTGTTCTTTCCCAAACAAGTCATATACACTTCGCTTACACAGCTGGTATGGCCTCTGTACATGTCTTTTGCTTGGAAAGCCTCTGATGTTTCTCGGTATATAATGTTTCTTTTACATTGTTTTTACTGTTAAAGAGATGCCTGAATTTGGTACATACTTTTTTTTCATCTTGTTTGTTTTAGTGATGTAGTATGCTTTTGTCTTCTGGCATTTTATTTGTTACCTGAGTATGGTTCGAGATACATAGTCTCTAATTTCACTAGTATAGATGAGATTATTGCTGAAAGCCATCTTATTTATTGAATTTCAAATAGTCAATATGAACTTGATTTCAAGGACCTCATTTGTAGTCAATCAGGTAGCATCACTTATCAGTTGCTGCTGACACCTGTAGCAGTTTTCAGGTACCAAGACCACTATATTGAAAGTAGATCTATGACATTGGAAACATAATTAATAGGAAAAATGTATTATTCATTCAAGCCCTTGGAAGGTTTACATTGATTCCATACTAATGGACATTGAAATGTTTCAAAATGTTTGCTCTATCAATCTTATCTTTCTTTCTTTTTTTATTTTTTGTAGTTATATACAAATATCTGTTATTTTCTTTGCAGAACATTGCGTATAATACACCCTTATGTTTAAGAATCACGAAACAAGGAGAACAACATTGTTTCTTTCTTAATTACACACAAACTAGTTTCAAGTTTGGATCTTTTGTATTAGCTATTGGAAACTTTTATCTTTCTATTGAAATCTTTATGGAAAGCAGTTGCCCTTGCTGTACAGGTTCCCAGTGGCATCCTCACATGCTCAATGAGAAAAATCATTTCATCTCCAATGACTTGCCACGTTTTATTATGGATTCCTATGAAGTTTGTCGTGACCCTCCACCTCTGCTCTTGCTTGACAAGTATACATGCAATGGGTTTGTTGTGTGTGTGTGTGCGTGTGTGTGTGTGTGTGTGCGTGCATTCACACATGCATGTGCGTGTCTATGTGTGTTCGGTGTGTTTGTGTGTTGTTGATTTCTTACTTCTGCTTTGCAATCAGATTTGATGCGGGTGGCCCTGGATCTTGTTTGAAGAGATATTCAGATCCAACTTACTTCAAGAAAGCATCAGGTATCTCCATAGAAGAAGATGCTGAGAAAGACCCAAGAAATAGGAAGACTCGTAAAAGCAAGGTATCTTTACTCTATTAACCGTCCAGGCTTAGAATATTGATATCTTGGGAAGCATTTATCTACCTTTGAATCAATTTTTACATGTATTGACTCTGAATTCATGTTAATTAAGTAATTAATTAGTTTACTCTTTTGTCAAATTAAATTCTTCACTCCACAATTACTAGGAATGTATTTGTTTATGGGGCTCCTATATGTGGAGGGACACTTCATGCATATATAACCTTTTCAGGCTCATGTTCCAACTGAATAGTCTAGGTGTTCTTCAATTTGGAATTATTTCTGAATTAAAGTTGTGAATCTTGAACAGAAAAGAAGATCATCTCACAGGAGAGGCAAACTATCATTTGGTGCATCATTATTGAATCATAGTGGCAGGTATTTTACATGTATATGTGTACAAATGCATATGTGCACTCTCAGTCTTACAGACAAGCATATCAACAAATGTATGTGCATTTGCATATGGCTTATTGCATTGAAAAAAGCTCTATCTAATTGAAGATTACATGAAATCTGACAATGCAGAACGCAGTTCACTTCTCCGGTTGATAATGGGCAAATTTCTTCCTCTCAAACTTCATCTATAGTTGACATGGCACTGAAATCTGAAGTGGGAGAGCATTCCAATTCATTTGATTCAAGAACTGGCTCTGGATATAATGAATCTGTTTCTGAACTGGGTTCATCCATGCTTCCTGAGAAACACGAACCCAAGGAACTTCCTTCAAGGTTGATGCATGAAACTGATACCCTTGGTTTAGATTTTCCTGTTCAACAAACTCGGGTTACAGATGATAACTTTTCAGTTAGTTCATCAGAAGAACAGATTTCTCCAAGTCCATCTTATTTAAAGTGGGATGAAAAGGCAGAAATAGTGGAGTCCAAAGCAGGAAATTGGGACAGAGGTGAAGTTCCAGAGATGAACTTTGACGTAGATGTGCAGGAACCTGGAGTTGCCAATCTTGGGGATGGTGACCAAATGGATATCCCGTCCAATCACACGGATTCTGTCCGATCAAGTTCTATTGAGAACCAAAATTACGAAATCGAAAGTGAACCAGAATACTACATGGACGCACTGAACACAATAGAATCAGAATCTGAAAATGATATAGGGCGCCAGTGCCATACACAACGAGAAGTGGAGCAGTGGTCTGAAAATGATGTTGAATGCCAAACAAAATGCGAAGTGGAGCAGAATGATGGTGCTAACCATGTTAACAATCAGAACAGAGAAGATGGAATACTGGCTGTTACAGATGATAATGCAGACCATCATCAATCTATAATTGAATCCTCTGCCTTATCCAATATCATTTCAAGCAATGAGATCTCCATGAGTTTACCTGATCCAGTTCCCTCAGCGAATTTTGCTAGTGAGCAGATGTTGCAAATCTTAGGGAAATCTTCTGATCCTGACAATTTATCCCGTTCTGGTTTATACATGAGTGATGGAATTCATAAAAAATCACAAGTGGAATCTGTCATCAGTAATCCGTTTGAATCCTCTGCCTCATCCAATATCATTGTAAGCGATGAGATCTCCACGATTTTACCTGATTCAGTTTCCTCGCAGAATTTTGCCAGTGAACATATGTTGCAAATCTCAGGGAAATCTTCTGATCCTGACAATTTACCCTGTACTGATTTATACATGAGTGATGAAATTCATAAAAATTCACAACTGGAATCTGTCATCAATGATCCATTTGAATCCTCTGCCTCATCCAATATCATTGCAAGCAATGGGATCTCCACAAGTTTACCTGATCCAGTTTCCTCACAGAATTTTGCCAGTGAGCAGATGTTGCAAATCTCGGGGAAATCTTCTGATCCTGACAATTTACCCTATACTGATTTATACATGAGTGATAAAATTCATAAAAATTCACATGTGGAATCTGTCATCAGTGATCCATTTGAATCCTCTGCCTCATCCAATATCATTTCAAGCAATGGGATCTCCACGAGTTTACCTGATCCAGTTTCCTCACAGAATTTTGCCAGTGAACATATGTTGCAAAACTCAGGGAAATCTTCTGATCCTGACAATTTACCATGTACTGATTTATGCACAAGTGATGAAATTCATAACATTTCACAAGTGGAATCTGTCATCAGTCATCCATCATCATCCTCTGGCTCCTCAGTTTCTGATCCAGCTAGTGATAGAATCATAAACAGTGTGAGGGACTGTCAAAACTCCCATAGAGAACTTTGTGGTGTGAATTCAGTAGGGTTCTGGACAAATGGTGGTCTTTTGGGACTTCAGCCATCGAAACCTCCTGATTTTACTGTATCAACTACAGGTCAGGGCTCTGCAGCCAAAACTAGTGAGGCATTTGGTCCTCAAAATCTAACTGTTGTGGCTTTGCATGATGGACCCAAAGGAAATTCAAGAAAAGTTGTTGAGAATGCAGAAAGTACTGAGAAGGTTCCTGGTTCATGTAGTGAGAAAACTTCCCTTCCAATTGTTGATTTAGATGCTAACTTTGAAAAACCTGATACTTTTCATCGTAATAGTAGTCTTGATAATTTGAATGGTGTTGGCATGAGCAACTCTTCATTCTCACACGGAAACAAGCACCGAGTCAAGCCTAATGTCAGAGCTGCATCTATCGAATCTGATGAGGAGAATGATGACAACTCATCTAGTATGTTTGGACTTGGTCATAAGTTACTTGTAAATGGTTTTTACAGAAAAGTGTCGCTTAACCATGATGTGGAATCTGAACCAGCCACTTCTACTAAAACTGGGGTGTCTGAGCAGAGGAATGGGCAACAGAGCACCTCAAATCAGAAAATTCCTTGGCCAACCTTCAGTCAGCAGAATGGAAATGGATCTCCTTTAAATTCGCTTACTTCTTCTCCACCACTTGAACATATGAAAATATCTTTCAACCCCATAGATGGATTTGAGACTTCTAAACTCAGATTGCAATTTCCTGATGCGAATCATTATCAGGAAAGCATTAGGGATATGTTTCCTGCTTTCCAATTGGTCCCAGTGCCTGCCATTCCTGTGCTTGATGTTGCTTCAGACTCTGATGATGACACTTTCTGCAGATCATCCCCCTACATATCAGATGATTGTCTTAGTCGTTGCTCTGAGTCAAATTCTGAGCAATGGGAATTTGGAGAAACCCCTGAAAGCAAGGACCCTGAGCTGTATGATGCATTAAGCAGATTGTCATCAATGGAATCCATTTCAAGCTCTTTACAAATTAGGGAAGCTGCCAACAATAGTATCCATGTTAATGGGGGAAACAAAACTGTAGTTCATGGGAGTGGTGCAGAACCATCTCTACTTGTGTTGCCTGATCTCCCAAGTTTTGATACTATTAACCCTGTACTACAGGATGAAACCAAAAGCAATTCCAATCAAAAGAAACATCTAGAATTGCAAAATAAGATGGACCTCACATCAGTACCTCCTCCACCTCTTCCTGCACAATGGCGGGTTTCAAAACCCTGCTTTGATGTGGCCGAAGAAAGACAACATGCATTAGCAGATTCACTCAGACATGAGCTTGATCCGAAACTTTTAGGATCTACCGTCCCTCAAAAGCCCAAATCACCCTCATTTAATCAACAACAAATAGATGATTCAATTGCATTAAAACCAGAAAAGAAGGTATTTTATCAGTGTTGTCAATTTTTTTAAGGAAATTGAAAATTATTGTGAAGTCGAAACTCCTGGTATATAAATCATCAAAAAATTGTGCATGCATTAGGTGGACGAAGAGAAGTTGAATAGGCAGAAAGAGGCAAACCAGCGGATTAGTGGCCAGGGGGTGGATGAGAAGGAAGAATTCTTGCATCAGATCAGAAGAAAAGTAAGTAGTCATTCCTTTCTTGATATGTTTCTCTCCATCACCAAAATGAAAAATGGGTCTCTTACTTTGGATCTACTTTTATAGATGAGAATTTCTAGTGCTCTGAAGAAATAATTTCTTTGATCAAATTCCAGAAAGGAATAGAAATGTAAGCAGAAAATGGCTATGTAAATACTTCTAAAATATCGTCATAATTTCATGATTTACATTATAAAAAGATATCAAATTTAAAAGAATGATTTCATCTGCCATTGCGATGTTTTGAGATATAAGAGCTTCCCTCTACTATTCCTTTCTTTCTCCTATAGAAAGGAGAAAAGAAAAATAAGTGCTTTTGGCATGGGAACAAGCTAAACTGCCGGAGTCCATTGGTGTCGTTTTGAGCATATTTTGTGTTTCTTCTTTGTTTGTGAATATCTTGATACTGCTATGATATCTTCATGTAAGCAGTTGGATTTTGTTTAACTGTTTTGAATTAGGGTAATCCATATATAAATGTGCAGTGTCATGTATCAAGCATAATACTGGCTGTTGCAAAAAATTTGAGTACAATTCATTCACTTGCTTTGTATTCTTTGTTATTTCAGTCTTTTAACCTAAGATCCACAGTCACTGCAAAACCATCTGTTACTTCTGGTGCCCCCACCAATGTCTCAGTCATCACGATTTTGCAGAAAGCAAATGCAATCCGTCAGGTTTCCAATTTTACTCTTTCGCCATTTTTTTCCATATGTTTTATTATGAATTGAAGCATTAAATTAACTATTAGGAAACTTGTTCAGGCTGTTGGGAGTGATGACGGTGGAGATGATGACAACTGGAGCGACAATTAATTATTTTGGAACATGGGTGCATAAGATAATTGCAAGTAAATCCTGCCAGTCTCCATCGAGTACTTTTCACAATTGGGTGAGTCTTTTTGACATGTGTATAATCCTTGTTTCTTCTTGTAATTAGTTAGTGGCACTCATCTTGTACCTTGTAGCAATCGTTTGTATTCATTTTTTTAATGTTTAATGTTTCGAACAGGTATTTAAGGATTTTAATACCCAGTCTACAACATATTTTGTCCATTACTTTTCATTTGTTTCAATACAGCCATCATTATCATTTACATTTTTTTTCCATTACTTTTTCTTGCAATTGTTATGTTCTTCGGTTGACGTGTCTAAGAAAAGCATCTAATTTTGGCCATGAAATAGAAGGAAACGGCAGAGCCTATGATCGTCTTTAGAACAAGAATCTTGCCAGTTTATGCAGCAAATAAATAATTATTGCAATTGCCTGTCTGTCTTGCTTAAAAGTGTTATCTTAAAGGCAGTTTTCAACGGCAGCAAAAACAGGGCAGTGCCTGCTACTTGCTTGGGTTTGAATCACTACTTTGTGTTTGGCATTGAAATGTTCAATGTCTTCTTTTTTTAATCTAAAATCTTTAGTTTTCTTGTGTTTTTTTTTAATCTTCACAAGCTAGACCAATAAAATGTCTTGGAATCTTTCAAGGTAAAGGAAAATTATTAGAATATTGGGTTTTCTTCTTGCTTTTGTTTAATCTGTCGTATGGTTTTTTTCTTGTTTTATCTACCGAGAATAAAGGGATAAGAACCACCGGCATCAAATATAAATAAATAAAGAGTTGACGAAAATTGATGCCAGCCTTCCTATGTTAAAAGCTAAAATAGTTTTTGCTGCAACAGGTTTGGAGCTCTACATAGCTGTCTTTGAATTAAACCCTCTTTTGGTTGGAGCCATTGCCATGGGTGGACAAAGTTGAGATATTGGTTCAACCAGGTTTGGCTTTGGTTACCATGTGTTAACAAATGTTGTATATATTTCTCACAAACAAAAGATTGAAAAATAACATGCCATCTAGACCAGGTTTATCAACTTTGTTTTATTATATTGAGTCTATAGTTTTTGCTTTTGTATAAACAAAAGCTCCCGAACTACCTAGAAGTAGCTCTGATATTGGTAAAGGGAAGAAAGTGTTTTTAAAAAGATTTTACTTTTAAATAAAGAAATAAAGTAAAGAGTAGACCAGACACTTTCTTAATTGATTCACTTTTATTAAAGCAACTTGATATAATCAAGAACCAAAATAACAAGCAACATGGTACTACATCTTTAATTTCATCTCCATAAATATATATCTTATACAACTTGATTAAGGAGGTTGGTCATTATCTTTTGAATAAAATTGTTGCATAAAAATGTAGAAAAAATTTTGTGTGTTGATTTGATGGTTAAAGTATTTATCGTCTTAGATATGATTTGAATTTAAATTACACTAATCATGTTATTGTTAAGATATTCGTAAAAATTAAAAAAAAAAAAAAGTAAAAAGAAACTTTCTACTTTTGGGTGTTTTTCCCAAGAAATTTCTTTAGCAAAGTACAATAGTAGGAAGATAGAAGTGAAGAGAAAAAGAATGAGCTTCACAGATGGGTGTCCTGTAAAGATGTATATATTTTTCCAAGTCTTTTTAAATAATTAATAAAAAGAGAGACTTGCATTGAAAAGAAAAAGTACATCTTTTCATTTTCAACTAAAATAAAGGAAAATGCATATTTGTCTACATTATAAAACTGGAAAAGGTGTGGAAATTATGAGGCAACTTTTGCATCAATTTAATAAGATTCCTTTATTAAGCCCATATCAAAACTACTTTTCCTTGGAAAAAGAAAATATTTGCAACAAATTTATCATCAACGTCCATTGAAACCTGCAAAAGGATGCAGCATGCGATGCCTGTTAAGGCAACAAAAAGAAGAAGAAGAAGAAAATAAGTTTGCAATTGAATACATGATTATCTATATCCAACTTTGAGGATTATTAATAGTGTTTCGGGGATGTTGGTAAAGATGACAATTCTAAGATTTTAAGTCTCGTCATATGAAAATTTTGTATAAAGTAATAAATTAAATTATTCAGTTTAATTTTTGATTGGACACGATTAGTTATAATTTAAAAAATAACATTTGAAGGATTGATACGAATTAAACTTAATTTTAGCATAATTTGCAGCAAATCCCATACTCTTTTTTTTCTCAGCAATAAAATATATATTATATTATAATCAAGAAGGCAAATATTGCCAATTCAATTTACACCCTTAGAAAACCCCATAGTAGCTCCTAGTGAGAAAAGAAAAAAGGATATTTCTTGAGAAGAACCAAGTGCTTATGCTTTATTTATTTCTTTTATAAGAAAAAGAAACCATTGATCAGCATGTACCCATCGTTTCATGCATCTAGTAGTGGAATTCACTCTTTTCCTTTTACCTTTCGGAAAAAATAAATCTCTTTTTCTTAGATTTATTATGATCTTACAAAAGAAAACGAAGAAAAGTAAAATTCTAGATTTTCAAACCCTAAGTCAGAAAGTTTTAAGCTTTTTATCATATCTTTATATTTTTATATGTACGTTTCCATTAGAACCAAAACTTTATCTCTTTATGCTCTAATTCTCCATCACTTTTGACATTTTTGCTAGCAAACCTACCAAGGATTAGGACCCATATTTTGAACAATTTCTTTATCCCTTTTTTTTATTTATTATCTTGAATATTTGATTACGTGGAGTAATGATGTGGACAAAAAGCTGATCATCATCTTTTGCACACCACCTAGTTTGTTCTGGTCCTTGACGGCTGCTTCCTTCACATGGTCCTTTCTTTTTCCTTTTCAATTCCTAGCACTTTTCCCACTTTTTCCTCTTCATATATTTATATAAACCACTCTGCAAAACACCCTTTCACCCCAACCCCAAGAAACTACTCTCCTTTCTCTAAATCGTTATGGCTGGCCAAGAAGCTGGGGGTCAAGGGATCAAGCTATTTGGGAAAACAATTACTTTGCATGGAAGACAAGTAGTAAAAGAAGAGCAAAGCAAAGATGATGATCATCATCCAACGGATTCCAAGAGACCAGACAAGATCATACCATGTCCTAGATGCAAGAGCATGGAGACTAAGTTTTGTTACTTCAATAACTACAACGTTAACCAGCCCAGACATTTCTGTAAAGGTTGTCAGAGGTATTGGACGGCAGGTGGGGCACTTAGGAACGTTCCCGTTGGGGCTGGTCGTCGGAAAGTTAAGCCACCGGGTCGTGGTCTTGGTGGGTTCTCGGGAGGGTGTTTGTATGGTGATGGGTCTAGTGGGGTGGTACAACAGTTTGAGTTGGAAGGGATTGTGTTCGATGAGTGGCATGTAGCGGCATCGAATGGTGGTTTCCAGCAAGTTTTTCCGATGAAACGGAGGCGGATAAGTTGCTCAGGTGGTCAACCTTATTGATCTGAAATAGTAGAATTTCTTAATTACTACTTCAGGTTTTCATTTCATTTTGGTTTTGCTTGCGAAAGTTTCAACAATGATTAAAAACTTGTATGGACTGTAGACTAATGTAAATATACAGCTGGCCTTTGATTAATTAGTATTCTAATATCAATTATATCGTTAGGTACTTCAAATTGTGTAAAGACAATAAATTCGTTTGGATTATATTATATGGTAGCTAACTCAATAATAAACTATATAACAAATTGTATGAAATAGTGAAGTTACTTTATTGTATTTTAATTTTTTTAATAGTTTAATATCATATCAGTAATTTCATCCTAAATTTCAGCATTTTCATCTTGAAAAAAATTAAATTCAAATGAAAATCTTGAGATTAGCGAATAAACTCTTGAGTGATTAGATAGAGATTACTTATGAGACCTTTGTATTCAGAGTGAGGTGTTGTTAATTAGGGTTCATGTGAGTATTTTATGTCATGCCGATAGCTTAAAATTAACATTCCAAAAAGAGGAATTATTTAATCAAAATTTGAGACCATGATAATCTTCTATGACTTTGATGTAACAAAGATCTATAGTTTGATAACTTAAAGGGAATAGTGATCTTAAATGGAAGGAATTTATGTAGGAAACATGGGTTAAATTTGTAAAAATTAAAAGATAAACATACATTCATGTGTCTTGAAGAATCGTTTAATTATGCTGATATTTTTAAAGTGACAAATGGTTGTGTTTGCAATGAAGATATTGACTTTGAGTCATATTTAGCCGGAGAGCTCAATGAAACTGAGGCTCAAGTCCAGAAAATGACACCACCACTCACTAAAACTATCACTATCTCAACTAATTTAATTGGTGATGATTGCTAATAAGATTAATTAAGTCAAAAACATATAATTAAGCTTACTTATTGCTTTCAAATTCATCATCGCTGGTTATCTGGTTTGAATTGCCAGGGAAAATACTGAAAGCCTTAATATAGATATAAGAGATTTAGTAGAAAGATGTGAAGGGAACAACATGAGATCAATGTAACAAGAACACAACAATAGTTTACAACTATACATAGAAAGCTAGTTTAATGAATACGAAGAAGCTAATAATTAAGTACATGACGCCTAATTTGTCCCCGACAATAATGGAAAGGCAGCCATTGTGCTGCATCAAGCTAGTTGGGTAAAAGGCTACCATTGCAATGCCGCACAGTCCTTCTTCAGCATCAATATCTCTTTGAATTCTCATGTATCCATCCTCACCCCAGCTGGTGCCCCATGAATTTTTCACCAACCAATACTTGGTCCCATCATCATCTTCTCCATACCCAACAGCTGTCACCGCATGGTCTAGGGAGGTGCCGCATTCGCCGGTGAAAACACCGCTTTTGTAGAGCTGGAAGTCAGCACCACCGGCATCAATGGCGACCGAAACCGGTTGATTAGCCACTGCTATCAACAGTGCTGACTCACTATTTGAAGGTACGTCTTCATAACCGGTGATCTGAGCGGCATGGTTGGCAGCTGCACTCTTGTTGCAAGTTCCATCGACTCCTTGGTACGGGTAATTGGATTCGGTTGTAAGTCCTTTGTTTGAAATGATAAATTCAAAAGCATCATCCATGAGACCCCCACTGCAACCTTCGTCTTTCCCATTGACATCACAATCAACTAACTCTTGCTCTGATAGTGAGACGAGGTTACCGGTTTTTAGTTTGGTGATCCCTTCCACGGCTGCCACAGCGGAGAATGCCCAGCAACACGCTACATCATTCAAAGCAAATCTTAGGCGTTATTTATGGAATCATGATTAGATTGATTTCTTTATATACAAATTCTGTCAGTCTGACCCACCACATTGGCCTTGGTCCTTGATGTTGGTAACAGCTCCTTTGGATCTCCAATCCATGCTAGATGGAACTGCAGTAACATTTTCATACCTGAAAGAAGATGCTTTTGAAGACGCAGCAATGGTGGAACGTTGCATTTTATAACCGTTCCTCATTGATTTAAACTCCTCGTTGGTCAAATCTGTAAATTCATTAACACCAAGCTTGTACTTTTTGCCAGTATGACCAGCATTGTGGGATTCGATGTACTCCACATTTTCCTTGAATATTTGAAACCGTTTATCCTTCTCAAGTACATCATGGTATACTCGACCATATCTAGCCATCCATTGTTCAAACTTGTCCGACATGGATACCTCAGGAATCGAAATAGACGAGACCTGAAAAGCCCAGATTCCCAAAACAAAGAGCAAGGCCAAGCAGGGAGTTGTAGAAGCCATTGTTAGTAAGTAGAGTCCACAAGTAAAGCAGAAGAAATGTATGTGAGATATACCAATCCCGATATGCGTTGTGGTGTATATAGCTTCTCCTGGATTTTGTAACAGACAAATTCCCACAGCTCAAGGTGCCCTGGAAAATAAAATATCCTGACAAGGACTCCATCCTTTGATTTATCCAATATTGTAGTTTCAGAAGATGAATCAAGCGGCTTTTGTTCCTAGTAGCTTGTCCCGCGTCTGTTCGCACAAGGTTGGCAAAATGTATAAGCGACACAAAACAAGGGTCCAAAAAATTTAATAATGATCTGAAACGTGCATAACAAAATGACTCCGTTTCTTGTTGTCAATGTATAAAATATTTTAGTACAGAATAAGTGACGGAGAAAGTTAGACTGCTAAGGCAGGCTGTGTGCTTTTACACCAAGTCTGCAACCCTACAAATTACAAGCCCTCTCTGCTTTAATTATTTGAAGTAAAAAACAGTAGATGAAACTTGAATGCCGTTTCTATCTTAAAACTAATCCTAAACTTTTCGATTGTAGAAAAGAAAATTCCTTGATTTATTCTTTTTCAACCTTTCCCATCTATTTTACTGTGTGGCGTTTCCACGTTTAAGTGGAAACATAGTGTGTTCTTGTCTGCTCAAGCAACCAAGGCAATTTTGATTGTTGTAAATTGGAAATTACACTAAGAATCCAAGACAAGATAAAAATAAGAGTTAAAAAAGGAAAATTTAATTTGATTTATTCGTGGGTGGAATCTACTTGAGTCGAATTTGATGAGCGATAAATTCGATCAAACATCAATTTTTAAGTTTGAGCTTGTATCAAAACATAATTGAGCTATTCAAGGTTGAGCTCGATTAACCTCATTTATCTATTTTCATATTTGAGCTTAATCATGCTCATTCATAATCAAGCTTGAATTCATTCACGCGTAGGTGTTTTTCTATATTAGAAAAGTAAAAATGTAATTTTTGAATATAAAAATATACTTATATAAAAAGCTCAATTAAGTTAACAATCCATTCAAACTTGAATTTGAATCTATTGATAGCTTGAGTTGCTTGAGCTCACATTTAATGTAATAATTATCAAATCAAATTTAATTTTTTCAATCGAATTTAAATTATGAATACCAATGACTCATTTATACCCGTATGCTATGCTTCTTATACCTTGCAATTGGGAAAGCACTACCTAAGCTACCATCTAATTTAATCCAAACACTCAACTTTGTTATTTTCTTCCTTTCTACTTCTTCACCAAAAGACCCTCTCCCTTTTTCTCCACTTCCGTTGTCTACTATATTCATGCTAACTTGATTTTAAACCTCATCTAAGGGCATATATAATAGTAGAAAGATGTGAAAGGAATGGCAGAATTAAGGAGTGGTTTTTTTTTTATATCAAAGCAGTAGGTAACAATAATATTGGAACTACACATGGAAGGCCTTTTTAATTGGTTTTTTGTAGTTTTATATTATATAAATAAGCTAATAAGCACATGACGATTAATCTGTCCTCGACAAAGGAGAAAAGGTGGCCATTGTTCTGCATCAAGCAGTTGGGTATGAGGCTTCCATTGCAATGCCGCAAAGTCCTTCCTCAGCATCAATATCTCTCTGAATTCTAATGTATCCATCCTCTCCCCAGCCGGTGCCCCACGAATTTTTCACCAACCAATACTTGGTCCCATCATCATCTTCTCCATACCCAACTGCTGTAACCCCATGGTCTAGGGAGGTGCCGCATTCGCCCGTGAAAACACCGCTTTTGTAGAGCTGGAAGTCAGCACCACCGGCATCAATGGCGACCGAAACCGGTTGATTAGACACTGCTATCAACAGTGCTGACTCACTGTTCGAAGGTACGTCTTCATAACCAGTGATTTGAGCGGCATGGTTGGCAGCTGCCTTCTTGTTGCAAGTTCCGTCGACTCCTTGGTAGGGGTAATTGGATTCGGTTGTAAGTCCTTTGTTTGAAATGATAAATTCAAAAGCATCATCCATGAGACCCCCACTGCAACCTTCGTCTTCCCCATTGATATCACAATCAACTAACTCTTGCTCAGACAGTGAGATAAGTTTACCGGTTTTGAGTTTGGTGATCCCTTCCGCGGCTGCCACAGCGGAGAATGCCCAGCAACACCCTACATTATTCAAAGCAAATATTAAGAATTAGGACATCGGGATTTGATTGGTTTCTTTTTATATGGATTTTGACACTCTAGCTTACCACATTGGCCTTGGTCCTTGATGTTAGTAACAGCTCCTTTAGATCTCCAATCCATGCTAGATGGAACTGCAGTAACATTTTCATACCGGAAAGATGTTTTTGAAGATGCAACATTGGTGGGACGTTGCATTTTATAACCATTCCTCATTGACTTAAACTCCTCGTTGGTCAAATCTGTAAATTCATTAACACCAAGCTTGTACTTTTTGCCAGTACCATCAGCATTGTAGGATTCAATGTACTCCACATTTTCCTTGAATATTTGGAACCGCTTAGCCTTCTCGGATCCATCTTGGTATACTCGGCCATAACTAGCCATCCATTGTTCGAACCTATCCGACATGGATACCTCAGGAAGTGAACGAGACGAGGCCTGAGAAGCCCAAATCCCTAAAACAAAGAGCAAGGCCAAGTAGTGTCTCGCAAAAGCCATTGCTAGAAGCAAGAGTCCTCCACAAGTAAATTTCAAGAAAGGTTACCGTGAAGAGATATGAATCCCAAAAATGGGCTGTAGTTTATATAGCTTCTCCTAGATTTCTAACAGACGAATTCCCACAATTCTACGTGCCCTGGAAATTATCCTGGTAAGGACTCCATCCTTAGCGTCAAAAATTACTCTTCGTCTTGTCAATATATATACATTTTAATAATGAACAGAAGAACTGATGAAGCAAGTTAGCCTCCTACCTGATTGTTTTTACGTGAAATCTCTGCTACCTTACAAATTACAAGCCCTCTGTGGGAGAATTATTTTAAGTAAAAGTACTCTTATTTGCCCACAAGACAAGAAGAAGCTTGTATGGCATTTCATCTTCAATATCAAATACATAGAAAAAATATTCCTTATTTTATTCAATCATTAATCAAAAAAGATATTATGGTCCCAAAATATTATGAATTTGGAGTTTATTATAAAATTATTTTGTTTGGGTCTCTACAATTAAAACCCAAGCGTTTAGAGCATAAATTGACGTTTTAGTAGAAAGACAACGTAGTTTTTGTATGTTCAAGTGAAGACTATTTTGATTGAATTTTGAAATTATATTAAGATAGTATAAGAATCGTAAATTCAATTTTATTCATTTTTCATTATTTTAACTTATGGGTGTACTCGACTTAAATTAAACTTGGATGGAGGTAAGTTGAAATTCGATTTAAATCTTAAATATTGATATTTGACACCGACTCAATTGACAATATATTTTTAAACTTGAGTTTAAAATATAATTGTACTATTCGAGCTCAAGATCAATTAAACTCATTTATTAATTTTAATACTCTAGCTCGAATTAGAGCTGTTCTTATTCATACACAAAGCATGATAATGTGCTTTTGGATTGGAAGCTTTGAAGATGATAGGCTCTTCAGAAAGGGAAAAAGAACAGATAAAGATATGGAGGTGTTAGAGTTGGCACTCCAATTACTCTCTAATGCTAAGGTGTGAAGGATTTATGGTTTTAGAGAGAGTAAGAGATATTAGCTTAATGAAAAAGATATATATATATATATATATATATAAAGTTATTTTAGCCATTCATTTAATTTTTCGTCTTTTTAACTCTTGAACTTGTATTGTTTGTCAAATCACCTTAAATAGATAGAAAAGTTAACGATAATTTTGCTAATGTGGCATGTACATGGATTACTACAAGTATGCCATGTTAAAAATTAATTATTTTTTAAATTAAAAATATTAAAATATATATTTGATAATTTGTATATTTTTCAAACAAAGGTTAACTTTTTCATTCATACACAAGTTTAAGAGTTAAAAGAACAAAAATTGAAATGAAGGACTAAAATGATATTTTTTTTGTAAAATTTATTACACCAAAAAATCACAAAGTACCAACTATACCTAATCATGCTTGGGTCTATTGATCGAATTAAATTCTACATCAAATATTTGAAAGATCATCCCCGGGTACTTTTTAAAACTATTTTCAAGATAAAATGGTTTGGATAAGATCACCAACGTTTAACAATAGAATTACTTATAAAATGCTTTGAATATTGCTTCACCAAACAGTATAATTCAAATATCATCATTCAACTTATGAATCCCATTAGCCCATACGTCTAATATTTTCCAACTAAATTTCCTAATATCATCACTGAATGCTTCAGATATCACTATCAAAGACTTTAGATTCGTACATCGTTTTTCTTTTTCCTTATAGTTTAATAATTAAGCACATGATGGCTAATTCGTCCCCAATTATACTGAAAGGGCGGCCACTGTGCTGCATCAAGCAGTTGGGTATGAGGCTTCCATTGCAATGCCGCACAGTCCTTCCTCAGCATCAATATCTCTTTGCATTCTAATGTATCCATCCTCTCCCCAGCTGGTGCCCCATGAATTTTTCACCAACCAATACTTGGTCCCATCATCATCTTCTCCATACCCGACTGCTGTAACCCCATGGTCTAGGGAGGTGCCGCATTCGCCCGTGAAAACACCGCTTTTGTAGTGCTGGAATTTAGCACCACCGGCATCAATGGCCACCGAAACCGGTTGGTTAGCCACTGCTTTCAACAGTGCTGATTCACTATTTGAAGGTACGTCTTCGTAACCGGTGATCTGAGCGGCATGGTTGGCAGCTTCCTTCTTGTTGCAGCTTCCATCAACTCCTTGGTAAGGGTAACTGGATTCGGTTGTAAGTCCTTTGTTTGAAATGATAAATTCAAAAGCATCATCCATGAGACCCCCACTGCAACCTTCGTCTTCCCCATTGACATCACAATCAACTAACTCTTGCTCTGATAGTGAGACAAGGTTACCGGTTTTAAGTTTGGTGATCCCTTCCATGGCCGCCACAGCGGAGAATGCCCAGCAACACCCTACATCATTCAAAGCAAATCTTAAGCATTATTTATGGAATCACGATTAGATTGATTTCTTTATATACAAATTCTGTCAGTCTGACCCACCACATTGGCCTTGGTCCTTGATGTTGGTAACAGCTCCTTTAGATCTCCAATCCATGCTAGATGGAACTGCTGTACCATTGTCGTACCTAAAAGAAGATGCTTTTAAAGACGCAGCAATGGTGGAACGTTGCATTTTATAACCGTTCCTCATTGATTTAAACTCCTCGTTGGTCAAATCTGTAAATTCATTAACACCAAGCTTGTACTTTTTGCCAGTATGACCAGCATTGTGGGATTCGATGTACTCCACATTTTCCTTGAATATTTGAAATCGTTTATCCTTCTCAAGTGCATCCTGGTATACTCGGCCATAACTAGCCATCCATTCTTCAAACTTGGCCGACATGGATACGTCAGGAATCGAACGAGACGAGACCTGAAAAGCCCAGATTCCCAAAACGAAGATCTATAGTTTGATAACTTAAAGGGAATAGTGATCTTAAATGGAAGGAATTTATGTAGGAAACATGGGTTAAATTTGTAAAAATTAAAAGATAATCATACATTCATGTGTCTTGAAGAATCATTTAATTATGCTGATATTTTTAAAGTGACAAATGGTTGTGTTTGCAATGAAGATATTGACTTTGAGTCATATTTAGCCGGAGAGCTCAATGAAACTGAGGCTCAAGTCCAGAAAATGACACCACCACTCACTAAAACTATCACTATCTCAACTAATTTAATTGGTGATGATTGCTAATAAGATTAATTAAGTCAAAAACATATAATTAAGCTTACTTATTGCTTTCAAATTCATCATCGCTGGTTATCTGGTTTGAATTGCCAGGGAAAATACTGAAAGCCTTAATATAGATATAAGAGATTTAGTAGAAAGATGTGAAGGGAACAACATGAGATCAATGTAACAAGAACACAACAATAGTTTACAACTATACATAGAAAGCTAGTTTAATGAATACGAAGAAGCTAATAATTAAGTACATGACGCCTAATTTGTCCCCGACAATAATGGAAAGGCAGCCATTGTGCTGCATCAAGCTAGTTGGGTAAGAGGCTTCCATTGCAATGCCGCACAGTCCTTCTTCAGCATCAATATCTCTTTGAATTCTCATGTATCCATCCTCACCCCAGCTGGTGCCCCATGAATTTTTCACCAACCAATACTTGGTCCCATCATCATCTTCTCCATACCCAACAGCTGTCACCGCATGGTCTAGGGAGGTGCCGCATTCGCCGGTGAAAACACCGCTTTTGTAGAGCCGGAAGTCAGCACCACCGGCATCAATGGCGACCGAAACCGGTTGATTAGCCACTGCTATCAACAGTGCTGACTCACTATTTGAAGGTACGTCTTCGTAACCGGTGATCTGAGCGGCATGGTTGGCAGCTGCACTCTTGTTGCAAGTTCCATCGACTCCTTGGTAGGGGTAATTGGATTCGGTTGTAAGTCCTTTGTTTGAAATGATAAATTCAAAAGCATCATCCATGAGACCCCCACTGCAACCTTCGTCTTTCCCATTGACATCACAATCAACTAACTCTTGCTCTGATAGTGAGACGAGGTTACCGGTTTTTAGTTTGGTGATCCCTTCCACGGCTGCCACAGCGGAGAATGCCCAGCAACACCCTACATCATTCAAAGCAAATTTTAAGCATTATATATGGAATCATGGTTAGATTGATTTCTTTATATACAAATTATGTCACTCTGACTCACCACATTGGCCTTGGTCCTTGATGTTGGTAACAGCTCCTTTGGATCTCCAATCCATGCTAGATGGAACTGCAGTAACATTTTCATACCTGAAAGAAGATGCAACATTGGTGGGACGTTGCATTTTATAACCATTCCTCATTGACTTAAACTCCTCATTGGTCAAATCTGTAAATTCATTAACACCAAGCTTGTACTTGCCAGTATGACCAGCATTATGGGATTCGATGTACTCCACATTTTTCTTGAATATTTGAAACCGTTTATCCTTCTCAAATGCATCCTGGTAAACTCGGCCATAACCAGCCATCCATTCTTCAAACTTGACCGACATGGATACCTCAGGAATCGAACGAGACGAGGCTTGAGAAGCCCAAATTCCCAAAACAAAGAGCAATGCCAAGTAATGTCTCCCAGAAGCCATTGCAAGAAACAAGTGCCCACAGGTAAATTTCAAGAAATGTTATGGTGAAGGAATGTGAGATATATGAATCCCAAAGATGGGTGGTGTTTATATAGCTTCTTCTCCTGGATTTGTAGCAAAAGAATTCCCACAATTCTACGTGGCCTGGAAAATATCCTGACTAGGACTCGATGCTTTGATTTATACAATATTTTAATAATTATGTAAATCCTGCACCAAAAATTACTCCGTTTCGTCTTGTTAACATATCCATTTTAATATTGAAGAGATGAAATTGACGGAGCAAGTTAGCATACTAAGGTTGACAAATGTTTTTACATGAACTCTGCATCCTTACAAATTATAAGTCCTCTGGGACAATTAGTCTAAAATTATAGGTAAAAAGACCTCTCTAATTCTCTCAATTTTGAAATTGAACAAATTGGTCCGCTTATAAAATTGGAGCAATTTAACTCCTGTCAATTTTGAAAGTGTACAATTAAGGACAATTAATTACAAAGTTAATGTTTTCCATCTATTGTATACAATTTTTGTATACCCCTCCCTAACCTATATACGTGTCAGCAGAACAGATGGTTTTAACCTTCTTTTTGACTCCGCCTAGAATTACGACTTACTCGACCATCCAACTTGACTAAAAGGAGAATAAAACTTTAGTTCTCATAACCACCCACTTGGAAAAACCTCTTAACCAACCCTTCCACTTCTAGAAATGGGACAAGACTCGTTTTTTAAGTGTGAACGCACCTTCAATATTATTGAGACCACCTGGGCATAATAATCTCATACTAAATGACATAATGGACTCCACTGGTGCATGTCTTTCACATGTTGCATGATGACAATGTCCTTCATAATAACGTGTCACATCATGCTAACGGACAAGGAGATCTCTCCTATAAGTACCTTCCCAACGATGAAGAAGGGATAGACCTTTTGAGCCTTTGCTATACTCTGATCAATTACTCTCTTCCAACAATCAACATATCCTCTTGTTCATTTCCAGTAACTTAGTTTCTCTAGGTGAATTGACCTCCTCAACACCACCACGTACTCTTCCTTATCTCTCCCCTTGTTGTACATTGTATCAACAATTTTGATTGGTATAATTATAAAAATTAACCCTTAAAATTTACATATTCTATCAACTTGGACCTAATTTAACAAATTTATCCAACAACATTTGTGTAAATATTGAGGCTGAATTTGTTATATAAGACCAAGATGAAAAAACATGTAAACATCGAAAAATTATTATTATTTTTACTATACTAATCAAAATTATGTATAGTTGGCGGAAGATATTAATGTTGTGATTATACACTTACATCAATTGTGCCTACTATATTCAACTTAAATGTCATCTATGATGCCAACGTGATTAAGCT
The DNA here is from genome assembly GCA_039519145.1 of Kokia cookei. NCBI lineage: Eukaryota > Viridiplantae > Streptophyta > Magnoliopsida > Malvales > Malvaceae > Kokia > Kokia cookei. The sequence goes on from CM076907.1 coordinate 43,581,877, forward strand.
TAATTCGGATGTGCCACTTAAATTGAGTTTAAGCCAGTAAACTTCAATGAAACATATATAATTGTAAAAAGATGTCAAAGGAACCATATAAGTATGGAGTAAAGCTTTCTTTTTCTAATATTAAGGCATCAGTAACAATAATTTGAAACCATACATAGACAGCCATTTTAGTTGTTTTTCTTATAGTTTAATATATATGAAAAAGCTAATCATTAAGCACATGATGGCTAATTCGTTCCGAATAATACTGAAAGGGCGGCCACTGTGCTGCATCAAGCAGTTGGGTATGAGGCTTCCATTGCAATGCCGCACAGTCCTTCCTCAGCATCAATATCTCTTTGCATTCTAATGTATCCATCCTCTCCCCAGCTGGTGCCCCATGAATTTTTCACCAACCAATACTTGGTCCCATCATCATCTTCTCCATACCCGACTGCTGTAACCCCATGGTCTAGGGAGGTGCCGCATTCGCCCGTGAAAACACCGCTTTTGTAATGCTGGAATTTAGCACCACCGGCATCAATGGCCACCGAAACCGGTTGGTTAGCCACTGCTTTCAACAGTGCTGATTCACTATTTGAAGGTACGTCTTCGTAACCGGTGATCTGAGCGGCATGGTTGGCAGCTTCCTTCTTGTTGCAGCTTCCATCAACTCCTTGGTAAGGGTAACTGGATTCGGTTGTAAGTCCTTTGTTTGAAATGATAAATTCAAAAGCATCATCCATGAGACCCCCACTGCAACCTTCGTCTTCCCCATTGACATCACAATCAACTAACTCTTGCTCTGATAGTGAGACAAGGTTACCGGTTTTAAGTTTGGTGATCCCTTCCATGGCCGCCACAGCGGAGAATGCCCAGCAACACCCTACATCATTCAAAGCAAATCTTAAGCATTATTTATGGAATCACGATTAGATTGATTTCTTTATATACAAATTCTGTCAGTCTGACCCACCACATTGGCCTTGGTCCTTGATGTTGGTAACAGCTCCTTTAGATCTCCAATCCATGCTAGATGGAACTGCTGTACCATTGTCGTACCTAAAAGAAGATGCTTTTAAAGACGCAGCAATGGTGGAACGTTGCATTTTATAACCGTTCTTCATTGATTTAAACTCCTCGTTGGTCAAATCTGTAAATTCATTAACACCAAGCTTGTACTTTTTGCCAGTATGACCAGTATTGTGGGATTCGATGTTCTCCACATTTTCCTTGAATATTTGAAACCGTTTATCCTTCTCAAGTGCATCCTGGTATACTCGGCCATAACTAGCCATCCATTCTTCAAACTTGGCCGACATGGATACCTCAGGAATCGAACGAGACGAGACCTGAAAAGCCCAGATTCCCAAAACAAAGAGCAGCGCCAAGCAGGGAGTGGTAGAAGCCATTGTTAGTAAGTAGAGTCCACAAGTAGAAGAAATGTATGTGAGATATACCAATCCCGATATGCGTTGTGCTTTATATAGCTGCTCCTGGATTTTGTAACATACAAATTCACATAATTCTACGTGCCCTGGAAAATAAAATATCCTGACAAGGACTCCATCCTTTGATTTATCCAATATTATTGTTTCAGAAGATGAATCAAGCGGCTTATGTTCCAAGTTGTCCTGCGTTTCCCACAAGGTTGGCAGAATGTATAAGCGACACAAAATAAGGGTCCAATGTGTAAAATATTTAATACAGAACAACTGCTGGAGAAAGTTAACATGCTAAGGTAGGCTGTGTGTTTTAGCACGAAGTCTGCTACCTTACAAATTACAAGCCCCCCCTGCTTTAATTATTTGAAATTAAACTCAACTGCAAATCTATAATTGAACAACTAGAACAGATACTCATAATTAATATAAATTATAATATTTGTATTCAAAATTTATTAATGGAAAAAATAATTAAAAATAAATTTTTGTATTACATAATAAAGAACATTAATTATGGTTATAAAATATTTTTAGTATGATAATTATTTATGTATACTAAATATATAAAATAAAATTTAAATTGAATGATAATTACAATATATAATGATATAATATATTACATTAATTATACGATAATTAATGTTATACTTATCAGAAATGATTAAACGTGATTTATTATGTAATACTAATAACATTACTAATAAAAGTAATTTCTTTTAATAAAAAATCATCTAAAACAAAATAAATTAAAATTTTTAGAAGTTGTTTAACAATTAAAGTAAAAGGAACAATACAACATCCAAGTAAAATATATTAATGAAAAAAATATTCTTAAATTCATAAATTCATACAAATATATAAATTCAATTCTTAATACAATTATATAAAAACCAAACCATCCTAAGTCCAAGTCTTAAAGTTGAAAGTAATAGCAACATCCAAAATTAGAACTTATAAATTACAATAAAAACTAGAGTAAATTATCAAAATAGTCACTTTTGTTTATCTCAAATTACATTTTAGTCATTTATATTTGAAATATTACGTTTTAGTTACTTACGTTATTGTTTTATTACGAAATGATCACTCTGCCGTTAAGATCTGCTAGCTCCCAAACAGTAATCCGACGTGATAGTTAAATGGACAAAAAAACCCAACTATTGCTTCTTTTTAAACCAAAGAAAATTGGGTTTTAAGACAAAATTTTGTATTCTATTTTCATAAAAAAAAATTTACTTTTTTCATCCCAGCTGGATATTCATATTGGCATTTAAACCCCATTTTAACTATCACGTCGGACTGTCGTTTGAGAGGTAACAGTTCTTAATGTCAGAGCGATCATTTTCGTAACAAAACAATAATGTAAGTGACTAAAACGTAACATTTGAAACATAAGTGACTAAAATGTAACTTGAGGCAAACAAAAATTACTATTTTAGTAATTTACCCAAAAAATTATAATTAATCTTTGTATATAACTTCTTCTTCTTTAAATTGTATCAAATAAAAAAATCTATGTAGACAATAGAATATCATCATACTCTGTATCTAGAAACAATGTTAACAGTTCAATCTGAATTTTGAAATTTAAAAAGTAAAAAGATTAATCTGTTTGAACATAAAAAGACAAAAGACTAAATTTTAAAATTTCAAATAGAACAGGAACTTATGTCATTTATATATATATTTAAAAATATACATGGCAGTGTCTTTTGGATGCTGTGAGGGGCTATTTCAAATGTTGAAGACACCAAATAAAAGGTAAAATTGCTATTATCGTATTTGGCTCTGCAATTGGGTTGTTAAGTTGCCCTTTCGTAAGACCTTTGCTAAAAAGACAAGTAATCATCATTCCTTGATTTGGCTTTTGTTTACACCATAATACCATTCCTTCTTTGTTTTCATTTGTAGCCTTTTATTGACTTTTGTACACACACACACACACATACGTGTTGGCAATGTACAATTGAATTTCCACTCTATTGCATGTAATATATTTCACAAATCTGCATTTCTTCTTTTAATTACCTCCAAACAATCAAGTCTAATAAATTAGATTATATCGATATTGTTGTCGATACAAAAAAACATAAATTTAAACATGTTGAAGCACGTTTATGTTCCTCTTTAAAGATATAAATAGATTGTTTATGGATAATTCTAAATATTGTATAAAAAAAATCTAATAAAAATTACAGAGATCTTAAAAACTGTTATGGTATATTCATTGTCGACCCGAAATCTAAATTAAACTTTAAACTATCGACTCGCAACCCGAGTGAATTCACAAGGTAAAGACATTAAAAGCTCGCATTCGCAGGCAAAAAGCATGAAGTCAAAGGTAGGGGTGAGCAAAACTCGATTCGAATTAAAAAATTAGAAAAAAATTTCGAATTTCGAATTATTCGAATCGAGTTGAATTTTTTTTTCAAATTTCGAGTTTGAATCGAGTTGAATTTTCGAATTCGAATAACTCGAATAAACCAAATAAAATTATATTATTTTTAATTTTAAATTTATATTACTCAAGCCCAAATATTTTTACTTTACCCTATTTTCCTCCAAAGCTCAAACCCTTTATCTTAATTAATTTTTTCCCTTAAAGGTTAAAATTCATTCATAAACTAAACTCAAATATTTTTAATTTTTTACCTTTTATCTTGCCCAAATATTTTTAATTTTTTATCTTTTACATTACCCAAATGTTGACTTGGACTTTTGCTTATATTTTTTTTATTATAATTTTATTGTGTTGTCATTATTTACTTGAATTTTTTTCACTTATTTATTACAATTTTTCGTTGTATAATCATGTTTAAAAACTTTAAATAAAAATATTTTTTTTAAAATTAAATAAAATTAAACAACACCAAATTAATTTTTTTTAATTTAACTCGAACAAATATATTTTATTCGAATTCTATCTCACTCGACTCAATTCGTGAAAATTTCAAATCGAGTTAAGATGATGAAATAGGATTCAAAAACTCGATTAACTCGAAAATTTTTCATTCAATTCGATTCGATTGAATGCTCACTCCTAGTCAAGGGAAAGGTTCGATGAACATATGTTAAGTCTAGAGCAATATACATGTTAGCATGCATAGAGTCTACCTTAAACGTTATTTCGATGAACAATAATCATATCATAAAAATATCCAATTTTTCTCATCGAAAAGACACACAGCAAAACATTCAACAAAAACATACTTAAATTCTCTATATGCAAAGTGAGTATGCAATAATCTTGACCCCAAAAATATTAAATTTATCCTTTTTAACTCCTTAAAATTTTATAGAATACGTAATAAAATAACGGTAAAATTACACTTTTAACCATTTTAAAAATTATAAATTATGATACACGCAGTGACTTATTTAACAAGTTTCATGTTTGGAAACTCCGACTTTTGTGCGACAATGATGGAGACCTCCATCAGCTTCATCAAATAGATATGATCAGCGCTATGAATGATCCACAGCCACAAGTTTTCCACTTTTTTTTAAGGGGTAAGTGGGCTGCGGTTCAGATTTTTGCCTTTTCTATTTATATTTTCTTACATCCGGTTACTTTCTGTTCTGTCACCCACCCACTTCGGATTTTTCCAGAATTGATGTTGGAGCAACTTTGTTTGGTGTTAACTTTTTTCTTACATTAAATATTTTCTAGGGATAATGTCATTTTTTACCTCTATTCTTTGATACTTATTTGAATATGGTACCTGAAGTTTTAAAATGTCCAATGTGATACTTGAAGTTTAATTCCATTACACAATTTGGTATCTGTCGATAACGGTATTAATTTCTGACTGATTTTATCACGTGAACCAATTATGTGGACTTGGCAGTGAACAGGTTGAAAGTAGCTGCACGGGTATATTAGGGAAGGGCTGTTTTGCAATTTGCCCTTCCCCCACTTTTCAAAAAGCCCAATTTTTTTTCTTCTTCTTTCTTTCCATCTGTTACTGCCTGCAATAACAATGGAGCCTTTCCTCCAATGTTGAACCTATAATGGGAGTACACTCTATACTACGACAACCGCAACTCGATGGTAACAACTGTTCCATACTTCCTAAATTCCGAATGGCTCTTTGTTGGGTTCAAAATAGCATATTATGCAGCTTTCCTAATATTGGCAAATGTCAAAAATCTGCATCCCAGCAATTCTCTCATCATTTAACAAGTAAATTCTATAAAACTTGGAAGCAATTCTAAATTCTTAAGCAAAATGGGAAAGTATTCAAACTCCAATTGTCAAATTTCAAACAACATGGCATTAAGAATTCAGCTTTCTTAATTTTTTAATTTAATTTATTAAATTCAACATACCAAGCTATTGAAACAGATTTTTCAAGAAGCTCAAACCCTCGAAATTCATTGTGAAATCCATTAATTAAAGTGATCACCACATAAACCTTAAACTCCCAGAGAAATCAATCCCAAAAAAAACTTCAAAACACATAAAACCTAAACTCCCACAGCAACCAATCCCCAGAAAAAAAAACTGGACCTGGGAAAAGTAACCCCAACAAGAAAAGAAACCCAGAATCTTCTGATTAAAGAAAGCTACAAAATTGGAAAGGGAAAAGAGATGAACCTGGACATGGAGATATAAGGAAATAAAGGTAACAAAAAGTAGCTTTGAAGAGGCTAAAGAGCGAAGACGTTGACTAATAGAATAGGAAGACGACGAAGAGGAAGAAGAAGAAGAAGCTGTTGAATGCATTTTCTCATGGATGTATCCCTTTCTAATTAACAGTCAAAGGTGGCACGTGTTTTCATATTTACCCAAAAAACCTTCATTCACTTTGCTTTCAATTTGGTAAAACCGTCATTATTATAGGTTCAACATTGGAGGAAAGGCTCCATTGTTATTGCAGGCAATAACAGATGGAAAGAAGGAGAAGAAAAAAAAAAATTGGGCAACATAAACACTTAAAACTTAAACCATTATAAACAACTTCAAACAAGTGATAAAGTACAAGGGTGTAAAATAGTATTTTCCCTATTTTCTAATTACAACTTCGGTAATAATAAATCATTATAAACATGAAATTAATAATTAATTAAACTTAAACCATTCATGCATGCTTGAGTAAAAGTCATACATAAACACTTGGAAAAGCCCAACATGCTATCAGTTGCATGATGACAGAAATTTAAAATAAATGAAGCAACGACAATTTGAAGGAGATAAGCGATAATTAACTACGTTTATCAGGCTTCTCCCAAGGTGATTAGTGGTAATTAAATAAAGCAACGTGTCTTCTTCACGTCAAATAGAAAGTTGCTTAATTCATTTTTTTCCCCACTACTTTTATCATTAAAATTATGACCAATTAATCTTTATTTTTGCATTAACCAATAGAAAGAAAGTGGAGGCTTTTAAGTTATGGTATAATGATAGTGTTATGGTTTTCTCGATTATCAATATGAAATTGAGTATAATTTGGATTATCGATCCATGACTCGAGTTTGAGTACGTTAAGGGTTCGCGAGCCTAGTTTGTGTGTCTCTGGAAGTTTGCAAGTAGAGGGTGTGAAGTCAGACGAGTGGACTAGTGAACACCTAGATCGGTGAACATGTGTTAAATCTAGAACAACATATGTGTTGACATGAATGGAACCTACTTAAGACGTCACTTCAATGAACAATAATCAGGTCATATAAATATTCGTTTCTCCTCTCCAACAAAATACTCAATAATATTTCAATAAAAAAATTTATTCGAATTTTAAAAATAATATTATTGAAAAAAATAAACACGAATTTAAAAAAATAATCTTCATAAATTATAAAATTAATATAAAAATTCTTTAACTCTAATATATTATGGACAAACAAAGTTAAAGGTCAAAGTCTCGTATAATTTATAAATATTATCTACAAAATGCATTGAATGTAGATAAATTGTGTTCAATTTTTATATCAAGCTGGTGCCCATAAGGGAAATTGTGACCAATTAATTAGTTAGATGATAACAAAGAAAAAACCTAGCCTATAAAAAGAAAGTCTTCCATTGAAGTTTTGTTTTGCTCTTTTTAAAAAGAAATTAATTTAATTAATCAAAATGTGATGGAATCTTGATGTCAATGGAGAAAGCTGTTGAGAGGAAGTGAGGGCCATGTGTTAGCTTCTTCTTCTCAAACATCATCATGACATGCCCTATTAAACGGAGCTTTTCCAGAACTTTACATTTATAAATATAAGAGTATTGTTTGTATATTTTTGTAATAAATTCATTTAATAAATTAATCATCCATTTAAAAATAAAATTAATATTATATTATATATATCGATAATAGCAATAAAAATTATCGTAAAATAAAAAAAATAAAAAAATGAAAATTTTACATGAAAAGCTCTTATCAGAAAAATCACGGGTAAATGAGAAGAAATTCACTAATGTTGAAAAATAACAATATAAGAGATTTTTGGCTACATTCGTTTTAAGGGTTAACAATATTTTTATAATCAACGTCTAATTGAAAAAAAAAAACAATTTAACTTGTGCGGCAAGGGCCATATCGCAAGGGCTTCGGCCTTCGGACCTTCGCTCCCCATAGATTTCCAATTTTACCTCTTTATTTTATTTTTTTAACAAGTGAGTTGCACCTCGAACTTTTCAAACTAAATTAAACGAGATTCGGATCACGTAACTATAACAAAAACATATTTTATATAAAAAGCCACGTACTACCTAACAAATAAAGTATGTTAAAAGAATTTAAAAGATATAACGTCATGGTTTTTACGTGGTTAAGATTAAAAGTGTGATTATATAATAAATTTTGATTTTTAGGTAAAGATAAATTAAAATTAATTGTGTTTAATCCAGCGATTTTCTAACATAATTTTAATGTCTATGTCAGATTCCATTTATGGACGTGAGTTAGACACTGAATCTCAAATGTCTTATGTCTTCACAAGTCAGGGAAACAAATTTTGTCATTCTGAGTATTTTTGTGGGAGGGGAAAAAGAAGTTGTTTGGTTTGTATTTATAAATTGAATTGATCGGATCGGAGCTTCGATAGTTATGGATGTCAAAATTTTTATTATTTTTTTGCGAGATTTTTAATTGAATATATATAGTAAGTAGTCCAATGAATATTGAGGTTTAAACAATATCACTTCAAACAAATTCTAACATTTTGCTGAAATTAGTTGAAATCAACAGTGTTGTTGAAATTATGATGATTTATATATGTACTTCAAAAAATTGACGAGTGAGGTGCAAATTTATCTCGAAATAAAATAACAAAAATGTTAACTGCATGATAAAGGAGGTTAGAAGTAATTTGAATTAATTGATTATTTTTGATGATCCACTTTTTTATATGTTGACGGATTTTGAAAGCGGAAATGCATCATGCGTTGTCTACGGTAATTGCTATTAATTAGGTTAGATAATCTATTAGCCTAAGTCACACTGTCTTACAAAATAAAATATCTATTTTGAATATTTTTTGAAATGGTTATTTGTAAATTGTAAATTTAAATGTAATGTTAATAAAACTTTTAGATTTGTTAGTATTTTTTTAAATAAATTTGTTAAACTTGATTAGAATTAAATTAGATAGGAAATTGTCCAGTCTATTTTGAAAATTAATTTAAAATGATACAATATATTAATAAAAAAAAACTATTTAATGCTCTTTTAGCTTCAATAAGCCATTTCCATGTTGGTGTACTCAAATCTTATCATGCCTTGCAATATTAAAATGGAAGTATTTAATTCCCATCCCAGCTTTCTCTCTATCTTTAGCTTACCACTTTTGACAATCAACATAATCAAATTGGTCACTCCAAACTCTATAATAATGCCATAATTCCGTATTGATATAATTTATATATTTAATAATAAAGTTTTAAATAGATATGCGAATTAAATTTTAATTCGATTAGTATTTGTATTGTTGTCAGTGTAAGACAACGTGAATTTGAATACGTTGATACGCATTATTTTTCTATTTAAAAATTAAGAAAGGACGAGTATAATGCAATTATATTAATAGATAGAGTACAAATTTTATATAAAAAGCCAGATGTTACCTAACGAATAAAGTATACTGGAAAAAGTAAAAGATATAGCACCATAATTGCTTAAGATTAAAAGTATGATTATAAAATAATTTATTGTATTTTTTTCGGTCATGAAGATAAATTAAAAACAACAGTGCTTAATCCGTTGACCTTCTAATAACACCATTTTTAAGTCCCTGTGAGAGATCCCATTTATGTTACATAGCTCAGAGAAAACAAATACTCTGTTGTTTGCTCCCTCTTGAATATTCATCGAAATCCCAAAATCCCATCTTGTTTTTGTTTTTGAGGTTCAAACGTCTCAAAACTCTGGAAAGGAATCACACATACCTATGGAGGAATTCAAGACGATCAAGAAGAAAATGTGGATGTTTTCTCTTTAATCTTTCTTTCTGTTTGAAAAAACCATCTCCCTAGAATTGTTCACTTGCGTTATGGAAGCTATCATCAAAACAATCATAGCACTGATCATCGGCAACAACGAGAAAGTCGTTAACCATCAAAACTTTGTTCTTCAAAAGCTATCTTTCTGGTTCGCTCCCACCACACTTCCACCTGGTCTACTCTCTTTCACTTCTGGTTCCTAAAAACAAACTCTCGTACAACTTCGTTTAGCTTTCCTTTTATTTTTGTGTGTTTTTATATGGCTGCTTACTATTTCAACAACAACTTTTTGTCATCTGGGACTTGTTATTCTGGTTTCCTCGATCCCTTTTCCCGTGATTTGGGTCCATGCAATGGGATTTCACAGTCCTTGGTGTTGGATAATGAGGAAAGTGAGCTGGTGGTGAAGTTGCCGGTGAAGGTTGGGAAGAAAAGCGTGTCGGAAGAGAAAGTTATAGCGGCTTTGAAGAGTCACAGCGAAGCTGAGAGGAGGAGAAGAGAAAGGATTAATGCTCATCTGGATACCCTCCGTACTCTCTTGCCATACAGAGAAAAGGTTCTTCTTACAACCTTCTTTATATATGTTATATGGCTAATATAGTTCATTTAAATTGTTTGCTTATATTATGTGCCTGCTAGGACTCTTTGATTCTTAAAACTTGCTGATAAACAGTGATCATTAGATGTAATTACCAGGTTGTCCAGGTAAAGTATATAAGGTAGCATATGAAGGGTAGCTATGAACCTGACAGGATCTTTGCCCAACGTAAAATGAATTTGGATATTTTAATTATAATAAAAAATTGTTGTGAGGTCATTTGCTGCATCAATTTTGCTCAACTCTGAATTTCATAAATGCTGGAGTCAACTAAGGGGATGCATCATTCTTTTTAGCTGATGTTTTACAATTTGACAAGTACGAGATTAAGGTATCCATTGGTGGAGATATTATCTACCAGGAGAAGTGTTTATACAATGCGTAATATTGATTATGTAGTTACTTGGTGACTTCCATAATTATTATTAGATGCTTATCCCTTGAGTTTTGCAAGTCGTATCTCTATCAATCAATGCCATTTCAATTTTGTGAATCAGGCCTCTTGAATTTATATTTTTCGAACAAAACCAATCAATCATGCAAGCTTGTCTGCAGTTAATAATGGTTAGCCAACTCTTTTCTAGCTACCTTTCAACTGCTTCTCCTTATCTTGGTGTTAGTTAAGAATAAAATCTCCATAACATAATATAATCTTTTGACATCACTTCGTGCAAATATTGTTTTGTTTTTCTGTCAAAACCCTATTGTCAGGAAACTGTAAGCTAATAATGATTGGACACGTAGGAGGGGGGGCAATGTAACATAACACCTGTTGTGCTATGAATTCTGATGAGGTCTATTTCTTGATTTATAAACTAATTTAGTTGACCAAGCCAAATCAAATGGTCATTGCAGATGGATAAAGCTACATTACTTGGTGAGGTGGTAAGACAAGTGAAAGAACTAAAGAAAGCTGCGACTGAAGCTAGTAAAGGGTTTCTTGTTCCAACTGATGATGATGAAGTGATAGTTGAAACGTGTAAAGATGAAGCCAATGGGACATGTTGTTTCAAGGCATCAATCTGTTGTGATTATAGACCCGGACTTCTAACCGACTTACGACAAGCTCTCGATGCTCTTCCGATTAAGATGGTTAAAGCGGAAATATCAACCTTGGGTAGTCGGCTGAGGAAAGATTTTGTTTTCACCAGTTGCCGAACTACTGCACATGGTGATGATCTTGCGTGTACCGTTCGCCTGGCCTTGAATTCTGTCCTGCAGAAGGCTGCTATCTCGCCGGAATACTTGCCATACTCGACGTTTCCAAAGAAGAGGCAGAGGATCTCATACTTTGATTCCTCAAGCTCATCTTCATAAAAAAAGATGATTGCCATTGTTTCGTTTGTGTCAATCCACTGCGACATCTCTTTTATTTTCTGCAGGTGTTTGTTTGAATGTGCAAAGGTTGGCTTGAAATACAAATTTAGAAAACATGTTATATATATACATATTATTAGATGTAAGAGTGCAAGATTAGATCATATGACTATTGTGTGTAAACTTATATGAACTTAACTCTTTTCATTTCCAGTTATGACTGAACATTTCATTTCATGTTATCCAATAATTTTAGATCAGTTGCTTATATATGATAAAGTCTTGCCTGCCTACTTTGCATCAGTCGAAGTTCCAACAACTTAATGGAGAATCCAAATCCCTTTTTTTTTTTTTTCACTTTTTTTATTATATAAAATTGCAACATTTAGCATCGAAGCACCGGTAGTCTACCGGAAGAATGGTACTCTGCCACAGTACAAGCCCGGGTTCGATTCCCAGATGGTGCAATTATCATTTTTGGCTTCATTCAGTCTTTATTAATTATATAATTGATAAATAAATTTCCATATACTAAGAAAAAGTATGTATTTTTCAAAATTTGTACCAAAAAATGATAATTTTATTTACAAGAAAATAAAGGTAGTTTTTTTTTTCAAGAGAATAGTGTTGAAACCATCCCTTTTTTGGTAAACGACGAGTTCCGAAAATTACTTTAATATTTGAAAATGGGAGTCGCCACCAATATTTTATTCGGTGTGATTGGATCACCACAAAACGTTTTAAAAACAGTTTTGAAAACATGTAGGTCTTCGAAATCCAGAAAAACAGGTTCGGGAGTCGGTTACGCATGAGGAAGGATTAGCACCCTCATACGCCCAAAATTGGTACTGTATTGATTATTTTCGGGTCTTGATTTGTAACATTTAAAAGCTCGAACAAGGTTTAAAAAATACGATCCTTGAATGCATGAGCTAAATTTAAAAGAAAACGAGTTTGTTTGGAAATCCTGTTATTTCAAAGTGATCGAGGAAGAAAGTTACGTCCAGTGAGTTAGGACATGACATTTCAAGATCCAGAAATAATGAGTTTTCCTTCGTAAAACTTTTTAAATTTAGGGAAAAAGATGTTCGATTATCTCGATTTGAGGAAAGGTTGCACCTAGTAAGTTAAGACGTAAATTTTCAGAATAGAAGATAAGGAAACATTGCCTCGATTAAGGGTATTTGATTATTTCGATTGGAAGAAAAATTGCACCTAGTAAGTTAAGGCGCAAATTTTCGAAACTCGAAATAAAAGAATATTGCCTTGATTTTAAAGTTTTTTATGAAAACAATTTTGAAAACAAACATGCAAGTTAAATATGAATAAGCAGTTAATAATGGATATTAAATAACACGAAGTAAGATAAATAAGAAGATAAATGGTAAAAATAAAAAATGCAAAATACGAGTGCATAATAGTTAAATTCAAATGCAAATATTGATGATGAAGAAAAAAAATGATCCAATCGGAGTTGAAAATGAGACTTTTCGGATACCCGGGGGGCAAAATGGTAATTTTTGATTTTTAGGGGCAAAATGGTAATTTTGGGAAAATTTAGGGTTAAAAAGGAAATTTTTAAACATTCGGGGGTAAAAGGGTAATTTCAAGAGTTTCGAGGTCGAAAATGGAGTTTTTGGACATCCGAGGGCAAAATGGTATTTTTTGAAAGTTTTGGGGGTACAAAATGGATATTTTGCAAGTTTTCGGGGTTAAAATGGAATTTTTGGAAGTTTCGGGGGTAAAAATGGAATTTTTGGAAGTTTCGGGGGTAAAAATGGAATTTTGAAAGTTTCGAGGTCAAAATGGAATTTTTGGAAGTTTAGGGGTAAAAATTGAATTTTTGGAAGTTTTATGGTCAAAAATGGAATTTTTGGGAGTTCGAGGGTAAAAATGTAATTTTTGGACAGTCTAGGGACCTCCAGGGTAATAAAACCAAAAATAGGTGACACGTGGTAACCCCTTAGGCATCCTGAAGTCAGAGGACTAGCTTGAAAACCATGAAAAATTTTTGGTTCAATTTTGTAATTAAATAAAACTTGATTTAAGGATTAAATTAAAACAAATTAACAATAAGAGGGATTGTTTGCATAAATGAACCAAAACAATGACACGTGGCAGCTTCTGATGCTTTCAAAAGGTCAAGGGACTAAATTGAGGAGCATTGAAAATTATTGGGCCGATTTATAATTAATTAAAAGTACCAAAAGGACCAAATTAAAAATTTGAGAAAAAGCGGAAGGATCGAATGCATAAATATATCATTAATAAAAAACACGCGGATCCTAGGCGGGTCGGGTCGGATTCGAGTCGATCTATGGGCAGAGGGCTGAAACGGTGTCGTTTTGGCACCAAACATGGGTGCTCAAAAAGACACCGTTTTGTGTGTGCTATAAATTGCAATTTTAGTGGAAAAAAAAATCATTTCCCCCCCCCTCTTTAAAAAAAAAACAAAACCCCTTCCAAAAAGCTCTCTCCCTTCCCATGGCCGGCCAAAACCCCGATCGATCTCGTCATCGTCGACCCCCGCATGTCGCCACCACGCTCCATCGTCCGCAGCCGCGCGTCATCGCGCGTCGTCGCCACGCCTGGTCACGCGTGTCGGTCCGACCACGTCTCCGCCGTCGTTCTCTTCCCACGCGTCGGCCAGCCTCTGTCGAAGGTAAAAAAACTTTCTTTTTCCCCTTTTTTTTGATTTTAAAGTTGGATCTAGATTTAAATCCAGATCTAAAACAAGTTCTTAATCCTTCTTTTCCCTTTTAAAAAAAAAATCCTCTGTGTTATAAAACATTTTGTATTATTTTAAAAAAAAAAACGTTGTTTGATTCTTTGTAGGTCTGTTCTCAAAGAGTGTGCCACGACGACAGTGGTTCAGGCTCAATTTGGTCGAAGCAGATAAGTTCTAACCTTTCAAATTCTTTTTTTTTTAAAATAATAATAATAATAATTATTATTATTATTAATGAGGCAGTTATTGTTATTAAAACGTCATTATTATTACCAATGGCTTTTTAAAAAACTGTTTATTATTAATGTTATTAATATTCTTATAGATATTATTATTAATACCATTATTATTAATGCTATTTATTGTAATAAATGATAGTAGTAATTGAGATAGCAGGGGTATTGATGTACAGTTAAAAAAACGTTTTGATATTTTGAATCAGTAATTAAAAAGAACAAATTGTCAATGCATGTATTTAAGGTACCTTGTACTCGTTCGATGCTTTTTATTCAGGTGACGTTGTGGTTCCTCTACTTACTATTAAATGTTTCTACTTTGATTAACAAATATTTGTTGCTTTTGCCCAGAAATGGATGAGTGTATATTGATTTCAAAATATTCAAAATCCAACCCCTTTAGTTTATTTGATTCGACTCTTTATAGCCTATGTTTATAATGATTTCCTTTTGTCTTATGCAACTAAATGTACATCTATTCTTCTTTTTGCAGGTTCGACTATGGCAGCTTGTAGCAGTGGCGGTAGCAGCGGTGCAAGTTGCTGGGGATAGCAACTTGGGTCTGGTCAATGCTGACGTGGCGCGCCCTGGTTGACTGAGAGGGAGGTGGCTGCAGCATTCATTTGCAGCATATTAGTTGGGTCAACTTGTATTTTAGGGTTTGGTTTGAGGTCAATTTGAAATTGGGCTTAGGCAAAATCTGAGTCTGTATTTGTGATTGGGTCAAATTGGGTCCAAGATTTGTAATCTGGACTTTTTTAATTTTGAAATTAAATTTAAATTTAAAATAAATCTAAATTTAAAATAAATTAAAAAGGGGGGCCTGGTCAAAATTGGGCTCCAACAAATAGTTTTTAATCGGGTAGTTTTGTTAGAGTTGAATTTAAAAAAAAAAAATAGTTTAATTTATTTTATTTAAATATATTATATCAATTTTTTAAAATTGGATTGCTAATTACTAATTAGTGTTTATATTATTGTTGGTATCTGCTTTGAGTTTTATTTTATTTTTTTGTGAAAAATTAGCCGTATTTCCTTCTTCTACCTGCCTACTTGGAATTAGAGTTTAGTATAACTGAACAACGGGTTTAATCACAATCTTCCCCTCTTCCTCGAGAAAAAACCTGTAAGTGTGTTAAAAAACAAAGTTTTGTATTCATTTTTCTTTCATAGTTTTGTTTAAGTTGTTCATGCCAAGTTTTAGCCTTGCCTGCAGTAACAAGTCTCAAAACCTGTTAAATTTATCACTATAACTATGGGGTTTATCCACTAATTACTTTAATAGTTTACTTAATGATAATGTTTCTGCTTGTTGATCATCTCGGTGATCCTTTTCCTTCATTAAATATTTGTGCTTCTGCATGTTGATCATGTTGGTATTTATTTTTTGTTTCTTTTCTTATTTTAGGGCATTGAATTCTTTTTCTTGGCTCAAGTTTTTTTTCTGTGTTTGTTGTGATGAAGACTTGTTGCTTTGATCCCTAAATCTTAATTTATTGTTGTGATCTCTCATATATGATCACAAGTATTGCTGGAAATATGATGTTGTAGCATATCTGTTTTATTCCTTTTTTTCTTTGAATAATGCAGTTCATGTTAAACCCAAGTGGGATCTGAAAATTGAAGTAAAACCATCCTTGTTGTTGTTCAATGGAAAACAAATCTAAAGGCATAGCTTGGGTAGGCAACCTCTATCAGAAATTTGAAGCTATGTGTATGGAGGTGGATGATATGGTGTGCCAGGTATTTTTTTGTCCTCTTTAAATTATGGCACTGTGTTTATCTGTTTATGGAGAAAAAGATGATCACTTTGGGTGCTTTATATACATTAATAAAGTTCATCTTTGTAAATTCTTGTTTCTTCCTATGCTGCTAAGATCTTTTTTGAAATTTGATGGCATTCTCTGTCAGGAAACATTGCGATATGTTGAAAACCATTTGCAGACAGTTGGTTCTAATGTTAAACAGTTCTGCACCGAACTACTGCAAGACTTGCTTACTTCATCTACCGATTCGTTAGAAGACCTTAACTCGGTGCAAATTGCCGGCGTTGCAACCTCTGAGGACTCGAACGGAAGTGTCAATGAAGATCACTCTCAGACAGAACTGATCAATTCCTCTTCTGTAAAATCTGTTGAGGATGTACATTTAGGCTTGCCTTCAGAACAAATAACAGAGGATCAAAATTCCTTGGCTCATTCTAAAGGAATCACAGCACCTGGTTCTCTAATTTTGTCCCAAGCTTTCAAGAATGAACTTAAGAACAATGATTCTACTGCAGATGACACATCGTTAGAGTCGATGGGTATGTATTCGATTCATATGTTATATGCATATATCTTTATATTTCGAACTATGCTCTTTGTTTATTCATATATATGTTGCCCCAGAACCAGAAGTGAAAATGGAACCAGAAGTTCCATCCTTCGATAACACAAAGCTTGAAGAAAGCTGCATTATAGTAGACTGTAGTGAGCTTCATTCCATCTCTAATGGCATAGGAAAACACAGGTCATACAAGGTATGATACTGCTCTCCCTCGCTCTTGACAATGCTAAGGACAAACTTTATCCTACTTTTGTTACTTGAACCTGATATAATATATGTTTGTTTTATGGAACAGAAAAAGCTCCGGGATGCCTTTTCTTCTAAGTCAAGGTTCACAAAGCGGGATGATGAACAGCATGCACTATCCAGACAAACGAACAAACGAGAATCACACGACATGGAATTTTGTGAATCAGATTGGGAGATTATTTAGACAGGTTAAATTGGTTTTTGTTTATGGACTTAGGTATGCATATGAAGTGATAAGAACACAGATAAAAGTTGTTATGATATGAGACTGGATGTCCCTCGGTTGAATATGTATAAAGATGGAGAGTATTAGGCAACGGAGTAGAGCATTAGGAAATCTCCAGCTTGTTGGATTGGTGGAACATCTGACATTGTTGTCTTGTTTTCTTTATTGGAATTCTTTTATAGTTTTGTCTTTGAATTCGTATATAAATTCAGAGTCCAGCCGAGTTAGACCTATAAACAATGACCAAGTTGTTCCAGCATTGTTTTCTTTGTTCACAAGACTCGAACGTTAAACCTTAGAGACATCAAGTTGCTTACCATTTGACCCAATAAGTGATAATGAATCTTTAGTTGTCATTGTTGAGCCAAATTTAGGGTTATCTTGATCCAATTAGGGGTATTTATGGATCAGGTTAGGTTTAAGCATGATATTAACATAGTTTATGTTTGTCCAATTTTGACTCGGCCTGAAATATGAGTCCAAAATTTTGCTTGAATCCACCCATATTGTAAATGAGTAAACCAAGTAGTCTGCTTCTTTGCAAGTCTGTGTCCGATGAAATAGAATGATTAAAACCCCAAAAATAAGAGGAAAATGGGGGTGAAAAGAGTGAAAAATGGTTAAGAAATAACTCTTTCACACCAAGAGGAACTTCAAGCTTGCAAAGACGAGAAGAAAAAGAAATTTGGAACGCTCGACATTAGTTTGATAATTAATTTTCTCTCTAGATTATTTCTTTTTACTTTCTCTCAATGCAAGTTTGTTTTGAATTTCTTCTTATGATGTTTTCTCAAATCAACATGAACTAAACTTTATTTTCTCATAACGATGACGGATCCATTTTTAGTTAATTAATTTAATCTCTTTTCAATTGTTTCCATCCTTGTTAATAATTTTTTTCATTCCAGTGCTTATTTGGTTTACTTTTTTGATCACCAAGTAACATTAATTTGATAATGCTGATTTGTCTTGGAAGAGAAAATTGAGACTTAAATTTAGATTGATTAGATTAGGATTAAATTTAGTAGTGTTAACGAACAAGTTAATTTGCGGTTAAGATAGAAATATACCTGACGCCTTAATCAACCCAATAAGTTTGATTGTGGTGACTTCACTTAGCTAAATACTAGAAGGATTTAGTTAATGCTAATGAATTATGGGTTAGTAATTACATAGGTTGAACAATTAAATGATAGATTATTGATTAATTGAGAGTTTCAAGATCTTAAAAAATTATTGAGAAACTTACTAATTTTCATTATTTTAGTTTAATAGAATTTTCATAATTAGCTTAATTTAATTTTAATAGTAATTAGAATTTATTTTTTGATTTGGATTAGATAAAATTGATCCTTGGTACTTGGCGGCTTTTAGAATTTGAATATCATGGGAATGATATCTTTTTATTATTTGATTCGACACGTGCACTTATGTAACGAATTTTCGCATATTAGGTCTTACTTTTTCTTTTTATCTAAATTTATTTTTTAAGCTTAATGTTTTTGCTTAAATCCTCTTAAAATTCGAGAAAACCTTTGAACTGATAACATGATTCTTGAATAATTCTGGATCCAAGTCATTGGTACATTTAAACGGCTAAGCTAATTGAACTTGGAACAAGATTATGAGGAGTATTCGAAAACCTTTATAAATTAAACTATTCCTAAATATATCTTTAATTAAGTATATATCAATCAACAAATTTGGATAAAGTTTGAAATTTAAAGTGATTCTTTTAATAATTTTTTTATTGTGTCTGATTAAATCTATTTTTTATGATACAGTTTTAGAATTATTTTTAGTTCATCCCCAACTTATAAATAAGAGAATAATACGTTTCAGCGCATTCAAATCCACGTCTTCTTGCATTGATAACAATATTCATGTCAATCGATCAGACGTATTTCTCTTTTTAAATTTAAAAATGCGATTAATCTGGTGTTATAAGATTAATATAAAAGGAAAGAGGATAAGAGATAATGATTGATTACTTTCCATTTCGACCTTACAATGTCGTTACCCTATATCCCCATTGATTGAAGTTTTACAATTCGTTAGGTTAAGAAATTATTAAATTCGCTTTGCAAACCAATCATGATATTTATTTATGTGGTGGACACTAAGATTTTTTCTTTTTAATTTCATTTACTGATGTTTGCTTGATGAGGACATCAACATGGTTAGCCCAATTTTAAGACCTCTGTTTATCCGGGACTTGGTGTATATATATATTATGCTGATGCTAACATTTTGCTTTTGCTGATGAAACCGCAACCTAGGTAGGCGTGGGGTTTGGTTGTTTTTAATATTAATGACATTTAGAATATTATTATGAAATATTATTTTTAGGAATATTTAAATATATTGCATAGTATCGTGTATCTTTAAAGTATATATTTAAAAATATATTATATATCTTTTCATATATTTTAGGAATATATTATATGTATTTCATATTTTTATGTGGTTATTGTTATATAAATATTATGTATATTTTTGAGGTTTATCAATAAGATTAAAAGAGATTATCTTATTCTTGTCACCATCGTTTTGTTAATATATGTTTAGAGTAATGGTTAGAACTTCCATTAAGCATTTAAATCAGAGACCTATTCGAAGGGAGACAAGTAGTGACTTTAGCCCCTTAATTCCAGTGTTTGACTCGTTAATTAAGGATGTTCACCTCATACTCACGTCATAAGAATTGACTGCTAGTAATGTGTGACAATGATTTACTCCTGTTAATAAATATACGAGTTTTTCCCAAAATAATTATAAAAGACGAGCAATTTAGAACTAATCAATATAATCTAAGGATACATACAAAAAATCGTTATAAAAGACGGAATAATTTAGAAGTAGTCAATCAAGTGGAACTTACAAGATACATTCAAGAAGTTGTTGTCGTAGTTTGTGAGCTTAAACAAAACATTTTCTTCTCAAACGTTGTGGAGAAGGGATGTTGTGTCTTCTTAAGAGTTCCGTGAGCGATAAGCAATTTGTAGTAAAGCTTTTCAATGTGGTCCTCCATTTTACGAGTACAGCTCCATTTGCCCAAATTTAACTCACCTCGGTCTTCCTTTTTCATGGTAGGACCTGACAATATCGTTCATATCCCTCACAATATGTCAAAATTTATATAAATACCAGACAAGTACAAGAATTATTTGGTTCAGTTTTCCAATTCAAACCATGAACAACAAAACTGAAACAAGATGAGTCGATATCGTTTGGTCCACTCGAACAAGTTTTGTTCAAAAAGTGTGGGCAAATATAGGATGGGTATACAAGGATAGCGTAGCAGCCAAGCCAGTCTTCTCGCAAAATTCTCATCAATCAATGTATAGACTTCGACTCTCGATGCTTCATTTTTGGAACTTAATCATTTATTATTCCGAAAAGAAATAACAACAGAAAAGAAAAACGACAGTTGACGTTTCTTCCCAATCTTTCCTAATATCAGGATAGTCCAATATGAATCTTATATGCATGAAGGATGAACAAAGATATATTTGGAAAAAGAATGGAGAGGAAGCTGAAATAATTTGTTGCAATTTTATAATATTTGCTGTTATAAGAATCGGGTTGGTGGTTAAACTAATTTTTGGTTTAATAAATCGATTTGATCCAATTTTGATAACAATGGTAAACTTTCTTGCGTAACATTTGTTGATTTTGTTAGAGTTGTGTAACTCAAATCTTGTCACTTGTTAAAGAATTATATTTTTTTGTTAGACATTGATTATAATAGGGTTGTTTAACCCTTAAATAGATGTCGTCGAACTTTTCTTGTATCGTGTATTTCCAAACATAGTGAATTTTTCCTCATCTGCTCATGTTTTTTCCCGTAAATTTTGTGTGTTATTATTTTTCTTTCTTATTATTTTACGATCATTCTACTATCATTATCGACGTTTATTATAATAGATTTATTGACTAGTAGGTGGTGACAGAAATTGTTAATGCAATTTCATATGTTAATTAAGTTATATAAGATGAGATGGTGTTTACGAGGATAAAATTCTAAACATATAAGTATCAATAATTCACTTTTATCAAATCTAAATTTGATCATTTAAATTCTAATTATTATTACTCTTAACAAAACAAATTATGATTATTTTATTTAACTATAAGTCAATAAAAAACTTTTGAGTTTTTCAATAATTTTATAATTTTGGAATTGTTAACCGATTGCAGCCACCATACCGTTCGCCTCAATCCTCTTGCCGTTCCTCTTGCCGTTCTTTCATCCATCGTCGTGACCGTTGCTGCTGTTTCTCTCGGAGGTTCGACTCCCAACTCCAAACAGCAACAAATTGATTCCGCCATCTCAAAAAAAAAAAAACCTCGTCCACTGCAATAATTTGATGAGTCACGACGATTATTTTAACAAAGTGAAAATACGTTCTATAAGACCTCCTACAAATATCATTAAATTTAAAAAATATATAACATATATTTTTTTTTTCAACATATATGAGTAAATCGCCCGTGAATAAAACATAATGAATTAAAAAAAATTACAATATAAACAAATCTAAAAAATAAAATTTAATCTTAAAATAAACTAAAATAACTTTAATATAAGTGAGAGAGTTCCAAGAGAATGGACGAGGGATGTCTCGAAAGCTTAAATTACAGTGACATGTATCTTTTAAAAATTGGAGTGATAAATCATTAGAGAAGACTGATGTATGTTTAACCTTTTGAATTAGCCTCGGTTTACATCTTTCACGGATGTCCCCGAGACTTGTCCCATTTACCGACAAGCATCACGGGTGAGACTCCTGTTAACGATTCACTTCTAAGATTCTTGACAAGAGATGCTTTACTAATCGTGCGTCTGCCTTGTAATCTGTACGTTTGTCATTGTATGGATGCTGTAAGGGCCCCTCCTCCTCGTCGCCTGCTTAGTCAAACCCATTTCCAGACAATTCTTTCGCCTCTTTTCAGCGTTAAAAATGATAATCTCTTCTTTGATGGGAAACATCCTGGCTTGGTTGGAGAGACCGATTATTAAAAGTTTTAGGCACTTTGAATATTTGACGATATATTTATTTATAATTAATGTAAAAATAATAATAACGATAAAATTAAATATTATAATATGAAATAAAAAAATTAAATACATAATATCAAAAATAAACACCAATTTAAAGAGTACTAAACTATTACTAATTTTATCATATGGGTACTGACATCAAGGCATTGTGTTAATTAGGTAGTCAACTAGTGGAAATCCGAATCAAGCTCATTCCTATTTAGCAGCATATAAAAACCCTAGTGGTGAGCTGTTTAATTTTGTGGTTTAGGAGCAAGGAGAGAGATTTATAGAGAAAATTAAGTATCCTTCAAATTCAATCGTTTTGTCTCCTTTCTCACTTTGACTAAGTTTGGGTAAACCCGGATTATAAAATAAAGGGTAAATTGTATCATTGGTCATTGAATCATAGATAAATCGTTTTGATCACTTAATTAAAAAAAGTTACAATTTGGTTGTTGAGTTATTTAAAAATTTTCATTTAAATCATTGGACAGTTAAAATCAATACCATATAGATTTCTCTATTTGCATTGATTCCACCAATTGGCAGCTCTCTTTCTTCTTCTCTTCTTCGATTCAAATTTTTTCATGAAATAACTTTCGATGTCACGAA
This sequence comes from Kokia cookei, assembly GCA_039519145.1. Lineage (NCBI taxonomy): Eukaryota > Viridiplantae > Streptophyta > Magnoliopsida > Malvales > Malvaceae > Kokia > Kokia cookei. The sequence goes on from CM076907.1 coordinate 43,605,070, forward strand.
TCTGTAAACCAAAACTCAAACAGTTTTTTTCGATTTTCGATATTGATTGTTAGATCGACTTGAATCTAAGATATATTTTTATATTTGTCATTGAATCGTTACTTTGCAACTCGCTGATAGAACTTTAAAAAAAAAAACTCAACAATCCACTGACTTTAATAGAAATTTTTGAATAGTTCAATAACTTAAATAAAAACTTTGAAATAATTTAGTCATCAAAATAAATGAAAACCTACCCTCTGGCAATTATGGAGAGTTTCTCTATTCTTCCAACCTCACAATTGAACGCGCTTCACTCCATATTCTCGTTTCGGAAACAAGAAAACAAAGGCAAAAGTGTTTGAGAATGGGGGAAATTGGGAAATGGCATTGGCAGTGAGTGCATCATCATTGTTCTTTTTATCACCATCAAATTCACCATTTTTGTTTAACAAGTTAAGTTTTAATTAACAAGTAATCCATTTCAACTTCATATAGGACAAGTTTTCCTTTTGAAGATTGGCAATCTATTAGTGGAGCATTAACTAACCTATTGGTAGCATAAAGTTAAATTATTTTAGTTCCAAGGTCCCATCCCATGATTATTCCAATGAGCAACATATTTAACAATGGAAAATCCTCAAGTGTGAGCCATGAATGGAAGCCCCAATTTCAGAAATGATGATTTTGCGTCCAAACCTTGCCTTCTAATGCCTCCAATAGACTAATGACCAAACCTCACTGACATGATCTGATACGATCACCTTTTCAAGTAGGCCCCTGATTTGGAAAATGGGTGTCCCACTCACCCTGGTCTGGTTTATTTGAACGGAATATCGTGAAGCTCAACCGCCAATGTGGTGGGCCTTCTTGTGGTGATGTCTGGGAATGAGTGATCTGATATTGGAGCGTTTTGATAATAACCCTACGAGAAAGGTCTCTAGAAAAGGTTAAATCCTATCATTTGTCCCTGGTTTTTGTGGAAGTCCTTGCACTTTAATTTGATTATTTTTAGAACGTGTATTTTTAAAGTTTAAAAATATCAATAGTCACTAAATAGATTTAACTGTTACTGTTTGGTCCGAGACTTAAATTTCAAAACTCAAAAAGTACCTAGAATAAACTTAATCAAATTAAAGTACGAGGACTGAATCCTCATCTTTTGCAAAGTACAGGGACTAATAGCACAACTCAACCCACTAGAAAACAACTTGCATTTCCCTTGGTTGGTTTATGTAATTCCATGTGCTGTATTCCCCCCCTCCCCTCAAAGAATTCTGGTTTCTATACGCCAATTATTGGGGAAAAAAAACATTTACTCTTTTACTTTGTTTAGAGCACCCCACCTTCGAGGAATCGATTGTGAAACCGGGTTTATTCTGAAGGAAAGACTCCCGTCAAGTCAAGATTCAAGCCCCCTTGGCTCTTGTCTTGTAATGGCTATACCTTTGTTTTGGGCATCCTTGGATGAGTTGTCCATCACAATGCTCATTGGTCCCCCTACTATGAAATATATATATATATACATGTTTGCAGGATTACCTCCCTTGTAAGCATTAACCATTCCAGAATTTAGTCCAAATCATCAAACACCAGTCTCTTCCACAAATTAGTTATATGATTGCTTCCCACTTGTTCCATTATCTCCAATTTGGTTACACCTTTTTCCATTAACTAAAAGCAGTGTTTTTCGTTTGGTTTAACTAAGCTGTTAATGAATATTATTCAGACATCTTTGACTCTATCTTTGTCTTAAAAAGTTTCACCTTTTGACATTTATAGCAAACACAAACTGATATTGTTGCAGGTTCTTGGTTTTACTATACTTGACATAGAGTGAAAGTCAAGCTAAACGTCAAAACATATACCCTTTCTTCTTTCCTTTTTGTTTCTTCATTTTAACTCATCTTCCCTGGAAAGCAAAATACATTTCTAGATCTATAAACTACAAAAAGCTGATATTATTTAGGGTAAATTGTCAAAATAGTCACTTTTATTTGCTTCAGGTTACATTTTAGTCACTTATGTTTGGAATGTTATGTTTTAATAACTTATATTATCGTTTTGTTACGAAATAGTCACTCTGCCGTTAAGATTTGTTACCTCCCAAATAGTAGCCTGACGTGGCAGTGAAAATGTATTTTAAATGCCATTGTAGATGTCCAGTTTGGATGAGAAAAGTTAATTTTTTTTTATGAAAATAGAATATAAAATTTTGGGATGTCTAGCGTGAATGATTTAGATTCTAGGGCAAATTTTGTATTTTATTTTCATAAAAAAAAATTAATTTTTTTCATCTCAGTTGGATATCCACGTTGGCATTTTAAACTCATTTTAACTGTCACGTCAAACTGCCTTTTGAGAGGTAATAGATCTTAACGACAGAGTGACTATTTCGTAATAAAATGATAACGTAAGTGACTAAAACGTACATAAATGGCTAAAATGTAAACTGAGTCAAATAAAAGTGACTATTTTAAAAGTTTACCCTATAATTTATAATGTTTTCGTGTACAGATTGAACAAAGAAAAATATAGTATCATTATTAATTATGATCATCACGGACTAATTTCTTCACTCAAAAAAGTCAATATAAAGGCCAAACCATGTGCTATTTTATTGTTATATTATATTATTGGTTAGATTCTGCTATTTATCTCTATACTTTTATTTCCTCGTTTTTAGTCCTGTATTTTTTAAATTTTAAAAATTTTAATTCTCAGCGAACAATAATTGTTAAATTCATTAAGTAAAGTTTCGTTATTTTCGAAATCTGATATAAGAAAAAATATTATCATAAGTGCAACGCTATGTTAGCTAGTTGTTTCCACGTATTACTCACTAAAAATCCAACTGAAAAATATGGGGACTTGTAATGATCCAATTGGAGAATTTGTACTAAATCTACAATTGTACGCATAGTACAAGACTAGTAATTGAATTTAAACAAACGTATTTAACTGCTATTGTTTGGGTCATGATTAAAATTTCAAAATTTGAAAAATAAAAAGATTAAAATTGATCAAAATAAAGTGTAGAGACTAAATTCATAACTTTTGCAAAGCACAGGGACTATTGGCAAAAATTAACCTATTATTAACATAGGTCTCATGACATGCAAGACAATGCAGTGGCAAAAGAAAAGAGGCTTATGTTATAGATAATAATAATTTAACAGTTGGATAATTCCCCGTGAAAAATACCCTACACGTCATAATATTACAAACGAATCCTTCCGAAATCTCACACAAATTATTATTTGTAAAATTTAAAAAAGAGATTGTGGTCTACGTTATTCCATGTGAACCCACCAAGCAGCTTTTTTATTTTTTATCCCTTGGCTTAATAGTCTCCTCTCTCTGTTTCCTCATACACTTGTATATAAGCACTGGGTCTACAGACAAGTTTGTTCCATAGCAGAGCAGAGCTTGTTTTAAAGACACAAAATCCCAGATGGGCTTCGGTTGCAAAACACTGTTGTGTTTGTTTTTCACAATTGTGGTTGTGTTATTGCAAGAAGCAAGTGCAAGGCAGCAGCAATACTACAATGTGAGTGGGTTAAGAAACCGAAAGCAAGTGAGTGGATGTAATTTGTTTCAAGGCCAATGGGTGTTTGATCCTTCTTCTCCTTTCTATGATTCCTCGGGCTGTCCCTTCATAGATGCTGAATTTGATTGCCTTAAATATGGCAGGCCAGACAAACAGTTCCTTAAGTACTCCTGGAAACCTGACGGCTGTAGCTTGCCAAGGTACCCTTCTTTTTCTTTTCCCTCTTTGTTTTCCTTTTTAACTATCAACTTTTCACCGAGTTTTGTTCATTTTGGTGGTAGATTTGATGGGGCGAGTTTTCTGGCAAAATGGAGGGGGAAGAAAATAATGTTTGTAGGTGACTCACTGAGTTTGAACATGTGGGAATCTATGGCTTGTATGATTCATGCTTCTGTGCCCAACTCCAAGACCACATTTGTGAGGAAGACCCCTTTGTCTTTTGTTACCTATGAGGTGAGTTTCTATCTTTTTCTCTTTTGAAAATTCAACTCAATTGGATTGGGTTGGATTGGAATGAATGCCTATCATTCTCTTTAATTATCTTTTTCGGTTTGAAGATATGACTGCCTTGAGTAAAGCTGTGGGCCATATAATAAAAATAATAACAATAATAGATTAAATCTTAGTTTAGTTGACAACTAAAGAAGTTATTCGATGAAATTTAAATTAAAAGTTCAAGTCTCGTATTACCCACCTTTTTCATGATTAAAATTCACGGGAAAATGGATGGGGTACTGTAATTTTATCTGTCATTTGTGCTTTCCAGGCCACTTTCAGGTCACCATCTTTAGATGTTTATTAGGATTCTAAAAGAGGCAACTTAGGACTTAGGCGGGAGCAATAATAATAGGTGAAGTGTTTACACCTATTTTGGGTTGTATTAAATTTATATTTCTTCACAACAAAATGGACTGTTTTATTCGGAGCCAGACAAAACATCACTGCTTAAAACCTAGTGGCATGATTAGTAGGTTGGTTAACAAGCATCACACATCTTGATCCACCACCGCACACCATCGACAGCTGTTTTAAGCGACCACCCAACCTGTTTTATTGTATAATATTTGACCTAATCTCATCATTTGAGCATTGCTTACCGGCACTGCTGATATTAATTATTTATTTATTACATGTCCAAGAAATAATGATTCTCACTACGTACGCAGGATTATGGGGTAACACTCTATTTGTATCGAACACCATATTTAGTGGATATAGTTAAAGAAAGTGTTGGTGATGTGCTGAATCTAGGCTCCATCAAAGGTGGCAATGCATGGATAGGGATGGACCTCTTGATTTTCAACAGCTGGCATTGGTGGACCCACACAGGGAAATCCCAAGCGTAGGATTTCTTTTTTTTTTCTTTTTCATCTTAATCAACCCTGGCTATTATTATAATGTTTGCAAATGTCATGTATAGATGGGATTACATTAGAGATGGGTCTGCATTATACAAAGATTTGAACCGTCTAGAGGCCTACAACAAAGGGCTTACAACATGGGCTAATTGGGTCGACACCTATGTCGATCCCACCAAGACCCGGGTCTTCTTCCAGGGAATTTCCCCTACCCACTACGAGTAAGTCGAAAAAGAAACCCTTGGAACATAACATTTTACTATGTTTATGTACTGATTGTGTTGGATCAAACCAGGGGCAGGGAATGGAACCAACCAAAAAAGAGTTGTTATGGAGAACAAGAGCCACTATCCGGTTCTAGATACCAAGCAGGGGCTCCACCAGCTGCTGCCATTGTGAACAAAGTATTGGGTTCGATGAAGAAACCGGTTTACTTGCTCGATATTACGACATTGTCACAGTTGAGAAAAGATGCTCATCCTTCGACTTATAGTGGTGACCATTCGGGAAATGATTGTAGCCATTGGTGTCTTCCTGGTTTGCCTGATACATGGAACCAGCTTCTATATGCAGCTCTTGGTATATGAAAAGGTCCACATTGGGCAGCATAGAATTGACCTCTTTTTCTTCTTCATATGAATTATACAATATTCAAAGGTGATGAAAGGTATCATCTACTACTGGTAGGTGGATAATTGGTGGGGGTGGTGGTAAAAATCAATTGTAAAAGTGATTGATTTTAGATCAAAATAATCAATGCTATTATAAATTTCATGCAGTTGCCCGCGAATTATTATCAGTTTCACATGCTAAGACACCGTTACACTCTCGTAGCAAAATACGAATTCAAATATTGGAATCGATATGATATTACAAAGATAGATAACTCCAAACCCCGAAGAGATTGATCTCCATAATCACAAGTCAAAGACTGGTTTTTGTGTATGACCCTGTAAACCCTTGTCAAGTTCACGATTCAGAAAAAAACCAAAATGTACAAGTCAACATCCAACTTTTGCTTCCTACAGATTTACAGAACCTTATGAACCCCACCAGCTAGATGACATGATCAAGATGGTTAAGTTATTTTGGACATGAGTTATAAATTGCGGGTTTTTTGGTCTTCCACGTTGAAACAATAGCATTCAAAGGCATTCTTTAAATATAATCAATAGGAGAAAAGTACGATTGGATACGTCTTAAAACTATTTACACTAACTCCCTGACTCAAGTGATCAAGGCACAATTACCAGCTAAAGTAGAACAGCTGGGTTTAGGTGATACAGTAAATTCCCAGCTTCAATAGCTGGCATTAAATGAATTGAATGTAGGTGGATAAATAGCAGCTGGCTCGTTGTATTCACAAACATGTTGTTTCGATCTTTACAACAGAAAAACTGGTATTTTCTTTTGAAAATTCAGCTTGGTGTAGTAGACCTGCAAATGAAATTTTGCTGGTTTTGGCATTGTACAGTGCATGATCTTGCCTTGTCTCTCAGATCCTCGAAAGCCCTCATTGTTTCGACATCAAATCCGCCGGCAAACTGTCCATAAACAAAAGAAAAATGGTTTGCCTTCACTATGCCGTCTCGGTTCAAGTTGTAAAAATTAATGAGAATAGCAGTTACCTGATGTACACGGAATGCAAATCTAACACCTTGAACAATCAGTTCCTCTTCTTCAGGCCCACCACCTCCAATTGCTTCAAGCTCTGAAGATACCCGTCTCATGTACTTCATCGCTAGTTTCACCAACGCCAGCTTGATCTGTCACAATTTATTTGCATATATTAATGAGTTGAAATAATGCACCATCTTTAATTAGTGTCTAATGTTATAGAACTTGAGGGTTGAAAGCTTAAGTTACCTGGCTTACAATACCAGTTTCAAGCATCCAATCCATGGGAATCTGGAACCCTTTGTATCGCTTTGCAGCAGATTCTCTCATTCGGGAGAGATTGTAAACGCCATGTTCTAGCCTGCCATTATTCAGATCAATAATTGAATGAAAACAAACAAACAAACAAACAAACAAACAAACAAACAAGCACTGCAAACAGAGAGATACTCAGGATTATATATACTTTTCAAGCAGAGCCTGCATCTTCTTGAGAGCAGGACCACAAGGTTGTCGGGCATCATCACGAAACGATGCAGCCTCGGATTCTAGTTTCTTCAGATCGCAATAACCAAATGCAGCCTCGCGCAATGCATCAGCCTTCTGTTCCGGCCACTCAAAATGCTTCAGTACAGCTCTTTCATCCACCTAAACGAAGAACAAACAAAACACTTATAATCAAAACAAAACAAGAAAAAAAAAAGTCCTCGAAAAAACCGAGGATGGAAAATGTATACCAAGTAGGAGAGCTCATCGTCTAGCCATTTAACAAAAGGCACAACATCCTCAATATCTGTAAATGCAGCATTCTCAACTTCTTTCATCAAAAACCTTATGAAGTCTCCTTGTGTTTCTACATCTGTCTTTATCTGTGTATTAACCACAAAAATCTTTCAAATAAGTGCCAGTCCAACATATTTTCCAAAAACAACACCCGTACAATCAGATATTTCATCATGGGTCCTAACAAAAATGCCAAATTTGTACGATATTATTTGAAATTTAAGCTAGTTGGGCCTGAAATTGATATTATAAACTATAGTTTACCAAAATTTGATTAGACCCTTTTTCTTAAATTTTGTAAAGTTCCCACATCGAATCTACATGCTGTCTTATCTGGCAAGAAACCAAATCTAACAAAAGCAATAAAGTCACGGACGACTGGTCACTTGTCTCTGACACAAACGCCATAGTGAGCCACAGTGGTATTATCGTAATAAACTAAAGAACCGAAAACCGGGAACTCACCGCGAGCAAATAAGATGACCGGTTCTCAATCTCCCCGATCATGTCCCTGGCATTGGCGGATGGTAAAACCTCCGGCACGCTACACCCACCGGCGGCTTCTCTTTTTGAGTCTCTCCGCATGAGCGAGTGATAGAACTCCACGACTTCCGGAACTCTCCTCACTTTCGCCACGACTGCTTTCGTCCCTTTAGGAGGCGGTGGTGGAGCTGGCGGCGCAGTAGCTTTTACTGGTGGTGGTGGCGGAGGAGGAGGGGGTGCTAGTTGTTTGAATGCTGCTACTGGCGCCGGAGGAGGCGGAGGTGGTGGTGGTGGAGGAATTTGCTTCTCTGTAAAATCAGAGGAGCCATTAGATGAAATCAATGATGAAGATGAAGGTCTCGGCGGTGGTTTTGGGATCCTAGGAACGCGAGATCTGATGTTAACAAGAGTCGACTCAGCGAGTTCATCTGCGTGACACCTCGAGTGTCTCTGTCTATCAGCTTCAAGTTCCTCTCTTTTAAACTCCAAGCTCTCAACTTTTTCATTACTCGAAGCACTAAAAACAACAGTTTCCCAACATTTACTGTTACTTCTCTTCAAATTCTTAACCAGATTCGACTTCCCACTAACTTCCACTAGCCCATTAAACCTCTGCGAAGACGACAGCAAATCCTCGTTTTCACCCAAAACCTCAACTTTGCCGTTACAAACAGGGTGCGAAGTCACCATTTTCTTCAACTCACTTATCTCTTTCTCCATTTCCCTCACTTTCCTCTCTTTCTCTTTCCTTTCTTCTTCAACCTTTCCCTTCATTTCTTCTACCTCAGTTCTCAACTTCTCATTTTCGTTCCTCAAATTCTCCATCTCTTTCAATGCTCGTTCCAGCTCTGCATTTTTAACAGCAATTTCATTTTCAAGAAGGGGAACAATGGAAACCGATTCTTTTAAAAGCTTGTGTTCTAGGAGCTCGGTTTTGAGCCTGGACTCTCGGTCTCTTAACTCTTCAACGAGTCGAAGGAGTTCGGTAACATCAGGTGGACGAGGCTGGACTTGAGCTGAGGACCGTGGGAAATAAACACCAAAGGAACGTGAAAAAACAGTTTTCTGGGAAGAATTGGTTTTGTTAGCTGAGCTAGGAGACGGCAATGGAGGTTTAGGTGGAGTTCCATGCTTTGGAGATTTTTGCAAACCCATTGCTAACCTTACCTTACCACCCACCATGATAAGGTCTGTTTTTGCTCTCTCACTCACTCTGGTTTGGGTTTGGGTTTTGGATTATAAGGTCCTATATCATCTACTATGTGATCACAAGGGGGAAGGGCAAGGAAAAAAGGTTCTTTGTCCGGTTGGGTTTGTTTGGTTCTGTCAGACAGTGTGGTCTTAAACTTGGGAGTTCGTGAAATTTTGAATAAATACAAAAAAAATAAAAGAAAGAAAGAAAAAAGGAAATAGATAGACGTTGAAAAGATGAATTGAAGAACTGTAGGTAGGAGAGAGAGAGAGAGAGGGGAACTAGGTCAAAAATAAAGAGGAGAAGAAAAATAATAATAACGGCACGAATATCGAGGAACGGTCTTCTCTTCTCGGATCCAGTTTGAAAGGAAAATATATATATGTACTTTTAAACGACTGGAATTTGGACTACATTTAAGGGTAAACTGCATCTACCGTCCCTAGACTTTATTTAAAATTATATTTTGATCATTCACCCTTTAGATCTTACAGAACTGCCACTAATGTTATTGAATTGTTACAAAATGATCGTCTAACTAACTGTTAAGCGCGTTGTTAATAAGATAATGTTGATCTGATTTGATACATTACATATGTCATATATCTTTTCACATATTTTATCACTTAATTATTTTACATTTAAAATCATTACTGTAGAAGTCACCTAACTATTTTGTTTTTGTCACTTAATTATGAATTGATCATTTAACTATTTAATATTATTTTATCTTTATTATCAATTGGCAAATATAAAATTGGAAACACTTAAAATTCAATATAATTAGTTTCATAATTGGATGAATAAAAAGAAAATCGAACCATAAAAAAGGAATTTTTTTAATAATAAGATAATATTTTACACATTACAAAACTACCATACTTTTTGTTAGAAGTAACATGTGGTTACTTAATAAGGCCACCATACATAGGATAGGATAGTTGACTATATAAACCCTAAAAACTTGTCGAGTACGGAACATAATAGTACACGCCACATAGTCATTATAACAGTTCATAAAATCAAGGTTGTTAATCATCCAAACATCTACTTCCCTCTCAAAAATAGGAGAATTCAACTGCATTCAAAACTCAAAACATTGGGATTCTTTAATGGCCAATATCTTAGGAGATATATGGAAAATGAAACGTAGAATAGAGGGTTTTTTTTCTCCTTACATTAGAAGAAGTTGAATTTAAACATTCAATTCAAAAATCAAAATCACTCGGTCTTGTAACAAAATGTCCTGCATCATTAGAGGCGGTTATCTAAAGATATGAAATCCGATCGTGTAATCCCTAACCCATTTAAACACTATATATGTCCTCACGTTCGCCGTCCTTAGCACATGCCTGATCTGAACTTGTCAATCCCGTTTCATCGAGTCACAAACCTCCGAACCCACCTTATGAGCCCCTATCCTCCCTATTCCAAGTATTGAATCCACCGTAATTCTGCTATCACTCTCAACTAACAACCGACGCACCCTCTTATCCCACGCTATTCTGACCCCATCCAAAATCACATGAAGTTCAGCTTTCATTACCCAACTCACCTCTAAATTACGACCATAACCAACCACCCAATCCTCCTTATGATCTCTCATCAAACCTCCAGCTGCAACGTTATCAGACTTACCATCAACCCCACGATCCGAATTCAATTTAACTCATCCAATCGAAGGTTGTTTCCAACACAGAGAATTTTGTTACCGTAAGATGGCACCCAAGACCAACTAGTGCTCATATGTTGGTCGGTGAAAATTGACAAGTCCTTACCTTTCCACAACCTCCATACAACATTAGCAAACATGATTTCCCACTTTACCCCCTTTAACTAACAAATTGTCCTCATTCTCAGAAACTAATGTTCAAAATCAAGGGTAAAGAAATCGTTAAACAGACCATTGGGAACTAACCTTTTCCAAACCGCTTGTGATTTCGATATATGATCAATAGGTTATAATGAGGCTTTAATTATAAATTTCATTAATGTTATGGAATTTTATTTTTGTCGAAACATATATAACTGTAAATTCCTTCTGTTTTTCTCTCTCTCTTAGAAATTAAATAATTAAAATTTTCACCATCTTTCTATCTCCACTTCCAAATCCATCTTTTAAAGCTTAAAAAATTCATTTGATTAATTAGGGAAAATTAGACTATTAAGTGTTGAGTGTAATAAGCATTTTTTACAAAAATTGAAAATTGAAGATTGCATTATTGAAAGAGACGATCATAAATTTCAAAAAAATTAATTTTTATAAATTATAAAATAGACGTAAAGAATATATTAGCCATAAAGAATAAATAAATTAAAAGAGGATGCAATTGGGCGGAAGTTATTTGGATAATGTCATCACTGTTTCTTAAATTAACGTTTTGTGATGTGGGCTCAAGGCCTAAATCATGATCAATAGAACGTTATAGCCCACTTATAAATCCCATAAGACCAAGCCAGCCCATTGATAGATTTGATTCAATCAAGTAATCTTTTAGACTTAAGTCTTGTTTGATATTCCATTTTTAAAAATTGAGAAATTATTTTATGGAGATTTCCCTTCATATTATTTATGGTCCTTCCAATTATTCATTAATATTTTAGTAATTTTTCATGTCATTGACACATATTTTTGTAATTTTTTAATCTTGAACCCTGAATTTCATTTGTGATTCGAAGTTTAAAGTTTAGGTTCGAGGTCAAGATTCAAGGTCAGGAGTTCAAGGTTCAAGTTTTGGGTAAAAAGATTATCAAACTCGTATGTCAATAACATAGAGAAAAGTTACTGAAATGTCATTACATAATTAGAACGTGATCATAAATGATGTGGTGGAAAGAGTCCATAAAATAATTTCTCATAATGATCTTTTAAGCATGCTTAATAATCTATAATTAAAAAAATAATACAAGTTTTCAATAAAAATTTGAAAAATGATAAGTAAATAATGAATTACTTATCACTTGATAAACTAAAAGAAATTAAACATTGATTTTTATAAGCATTAAATTAGTATTGTAAATTTATATAATATATTAGTAAAATTTAAATACGGAATATAATTATTTTTATTTTTGAAAATTTATTATTTCATAATTTTAATAGTAATATTTATTTTATTTTAAATAGTTTTTTAATAGACTGATGTGATTACATGGTATCATTTATTCATACTTTTTTAACCCTTTGACAATGGACACATACCTTGCATACACAGACGCTCGAACCTAAAACTCCTAGGATGAACAACATAATATTTTCATCATTAAGTGATAAAAAGCTATCTACTTACTTATCATGTTTAACACTTTCTGTTGAAAATTTTATGTCAAGTAAAAAAGTTAATATGATTATCAAACACAATTAAAAATTTTCAATGATTTGTCTAACACGCTTTTAATGTAAAATTGTTTCAATTTTTTATTTTATTATATTAATATTATTTTTTAAATAATTTATCTTTAAAATTTTAAAAATTACATTCATCAAACAACACTTAATTTCTTTTTGATACTTGGTTTTTAATTTATCAAACATGATAGGTTTCTTTTGAATAATAAAAATTTAATATATTTTAAATTCTTGTATTTGCAATTATATATTTTATTCAGGTAAATACAAATTTTCAGTTACAAAGTAATGCTGATAGAAGTGTTTATGAACTGGATCAAAGTTGAATTAAAAAAAATCCATACCCAAGTCTATTTTTGAGTCAACTTGACCCACCTAAAAAATCAATTTCATTATTCAAAAAAAAAATAATAATAATATTTTTTTATTTTACATACTTTTTAATTAAATTTAAATTTTAAAAATATTTTATTATTTAAATTGAATTCAAATCCGATAAAATAGATCTAAATATAAAAATTCTAATTCAAAGTTGACCTTAATCAGGTCAAACCTACCGAACTACTTGACCCTTGGACGTGGTGAAGCACTAAACCGAAGGATCAAGAGTAGTGCTTGCCACGAATATAGACAATCTTTTTTATATTTAAAGAATAAAATTCTTGGGACAGATCATGCCATGGTAAGGCCATCTAGCAACACCCACGCCTCCCCTTGAAAAGCCGAGCGGCTGCCATCCCAGTAACCAGCCACCGCTTCCATCTCTCACTTCACCGCCTGCAGCTATGCGAAGCAATGTAAGTATCATTATTTTTGTAAATATTGATATTATTTTAAAAGCACAAAATATGAAAATATATAGAAGTAATAAAATAATCTTTTTTGGTTTTATTTTTATTTATTTTATATGTGAATTAAATAAGAAAGTTATGAGAAATTTGGAAAAAAAATCACTTGTTGGTGAAATTTAAATAATTTGATTAGTATAATATTCCTTTTATTTTAAATTTTTTTTATAGGAACAAAATGGACATTTATTCTCAGCACGGTACTTTATTTTTTTTTATTTCACATTACAATATATCATTATTTTTATACTAATTACAAATAAACACACTGTTCATTCAAAAGGTTCTTAAAATTTTGATTCGAACAAACATTAGTATATATCAAATAAAACCAAAAACTATGTATTTTTAGCCAAATATATATAAAAAATAACGAAAAAGAAGATAGTTTTAGCCAAGGTATCCTTAAATTCAAAGGTAATATATATTTCTCAAATTGGCTCCAGAGAGAGAGAGAGAGAGACTTCCCCGAAACTGAAAGACACAGCGAAGTATCTATCTATGTGATTACGTCTCAATACTTGCCTTCTTCATTTTGCAAGCATCTCTTAATCTCCTACCACATGTTCTCTCTTTTGCTAACTTTAAAGCAAAGTCTCTCTATTTTAAGCTTTTCATCTGCTAAAACCTAATATTCCAAAACATTCTGATTTTCTCCCAACTTCCGATGGGAGGTAACATGAATTTCCTTGTCCAAAAACAGGAAAATTCCCTTCAAAGCCAAGAATATAAGTTTGAGGGTTTCTTTTAATAATCCATGAAGCGGGAGGAATCTAAAATTTATTTAGGGTTGATATTAAGACAAACGAAGTAGCTAGAAAATCCCCATGAGAGATTTGACATATAAAACAAGTCGTATAAGTTTCTAATATCGTATTATATGATAATAGTATATGTGGTAGATTGGTTGTATTTTCCTTTTCCACCTCCCACTTAAAACATCGTAGTCTAAGTTCCTGTTGTAGTGCAATTAATTGCACGCCTCTTTAACAAAAATTAAGATAATCAACATATAAAATGATAATTTTAGCTTTTACATATCAATTTAGTTCTTATTTATTTTTTAATTAAATTTTACTTTTAATTTTTTAAAAATAGTATTATCAATCTTTTAGAAAAAGTCGGAGTTGTTGGATTTTTAATGGAAACATAAATTAAAATATAAAATTTTTAAACATGATGACCTGCAAAACAACTCATGTGTATTTCATGTTATTTTTTAAATATATTATTCATTAGCATGGCGTATAAAACAACAAATATCATATAGCATGAAGTATATATAAATTATCATGCATGTTGCCACACCAACATTATTAAAAAAGAAATTTAGCTTAAAAAAAATGAGAATCAAAGTGACAGAAAATGTAAGTGTTGAGTACTAAATTTATCATTATACATATAGGTAAATTAGCATGTTAAACTTTACAAATTCATTGTATTTGGTAAATGAAAAATCTAACCACTGATGATTTTTTTTTAATGGGCAAGAAAATTACATTGCTTGCATAATGGAAATTGGGTAGTTAATGTCGGTGCAAGTCAAGTTTTGGGGCTATAAATAATCGATGAACAACAACATGAAGCATCCTTGAAAGGTATGGGAACACGTTGCATTTCCAGGAAGTGGTTCGGTAAGAAAAACAAGGTAATGCGTAGCAGTATAGCAAAAAAATGGAAGGATCTAAGTGGCCAAAAGAATTGGGGGGATCTTTTGGACCCTTTAGACATTGATCTCCGGCGTTACATTATTCACTATGGAGAAATGGCTCAAGCTGCCTATGATGCTTTCAACACCGAGAAGGCATCGAAATTTGCTGGGAGTAGCTTGTATGGCAAGAGAGATTTATTTTCTAATGTGAATTTGGAGAAAGGCAATCCTTATAGGTACCAGGTGACGAGATTCTTGTATGCGACATCACAGATTCAAGTCCCTGAAGCGTTTATTGTGAAGCCAGTATCGAGGGAAGCTTGGAGTAAAGAATCGAATTGGATCGGGTACGTTGCGGTGGCTACGGATGAAGGGAAAGCAATGTTGGGAAGGAGGGACATTGTGATTGCTTGGAGAGGAACGGTGCAGACCTTGGAATGGATCGATGATTTTGAGTTCAACATGGTTTCACCTGGGAAAATATTGGATGATCAACGCAGTGATGTTAAGGTGCATGAGGGTTGGTACTCGATTTACAGCTCGGATGACCCACGTTCGCCCTATAACAAAAGCAGTGCCCGGGACCAGGTGGGAGATTCTTTAATTTATTGTTTATCAACAAAAATTTTGTACCAAAAAGAAAATTCCTTTCGCCAATAGTAAGTTAATGATGTTGAGGGAAGTCGATTTCATTCGAAAAAGTTTTTAAAGTGGCATTTATTGGGAGTTAATAGATTCTTAACAAGTCAATATTATTTTTCGGTGGGAGTTTTATCTCTCAATTTTATTGAATATTCGTGTGCTTTAAGAGGCGGTGGATTCATAGAGTGAAATTTTCCTGATAAATGACCATGTGCAACGTGCATGGTTCGCCTTATCGGGCACTAAACAAGGTGCTCCCGCTTTATGAACCTATTGTTTCTTTAAGTACTCGGCTACTTAAAAAGTTAAGAGTCAAAACTTTCATCGTTGAGGGTCCATCAACTCCCAAAAAAAACACTTTATGAACTTCCAACGAAGTCGATCTCCTCTTGACAAATGCTACGAAATGAATAACTCAAATCTCTTAACCGCTGAAAAACATTCATATTAAACTCTTTTTTATTTATAAATTATGTATGATATTGAAATCATATGCTTGATTCCATTAAGCTCATAGCTATCTAACACAAGTTGACTTAAAATGGTACAAGTATCATCATCTATTTTTACATAAAAATAAAAATGGTTGTTGTCCTTGTACTGATTCTTTATAGGTTCTTAACGAGGTCAGGAGACTAATAGACGAATTCAAGAACGAGGAAATATGCATCACAATCACCGGCCACAGTTTAGGTGCAGCCCTTGCAACTTTGAATGCCATCGACATAGTTGCCAATGGATATAACAAGCCCCAAAACCAGTCGAGCAAGGCCGCTCTTGTTACAGCCTTTTTATTCGCTAGTCCCCGAGTCGGCGACTCAGACTTCAAAAAGGCATTTACAGGTTTCAAAGACCTTCGAGCTTTACGCGTTCGAAACGCCTTAGATGTCGTCCCGAACTACCCTTTGATAGGGTATTCGGAAGTGGGAGAAGAATTGGGTATCGACACCCGTAAATCAAAGTACTTGAAGAGTCCTGGGAACTTATCAAGTTGGCATAATTTGGAAGGTTATTTACATGGGGTGGCTGGCACACAAGGTAGTAAAGGAGGGTTTAATTTGGTTGTTAATCGTGATATAGCCCTTGTGAACAAATCACTCGATGGGTTAAAAGATGAATACATGGTGCCAGTGTCTTGGAGGGTTCGGAAAAACAAAGGTATGGTCCAACAAGAAGATGGGTCTTGGAAATTGACGGATCATGAAGGTCAAGGTGATGATTATTCTTAATTGGTTTACCCTTGGTTATGCTTGATGACATGGGGTTCAATGGGGCTGAAAGATGAATTTCTTTGTATGCTTTTTTTTTTATTGCCCTAGGTGTCTAATGTTGTGAGAGTCAATATTATGAACAATACTAGTAAAAATAAAATGGAGAGAGAGAGAATTGGACTGTGCATTTGAATACAGATTACTTGATTAGGTAATAATTTTATACTAAGATTAAGAAATTTAATTGGTATTTGGGGTGGGAAAATTGCTTTAAGTGTCAATCACGGCTGTGTGGCCCGTTTGTCGTTTTCATCGGTTTAATATCATTCTTTTTTTTTTTTAATATACTGTTGTGATTATATTGTAGTATCTGTTCGTATTTTCTTTACCTTTGACAACGCACACACACCTTGCACACATAGGTACTCGAACCCGAGATCTCTAGGATGAACAACATCTCCTTTTCCACTGGAGCCACTTGTTGAGTTCTAGTTTAATATCATTTTTAGTTGTTTGTTTTATACATCCAATTTTATTAGGTTAAATTCAGTGCATAAGTTGTGGATTTAATCCATATATTTTATTGACTAAATTTAACCTTTGTACCTTCTGAAGTAATTAACTTTAGTTTCTACAATTTTTCAATTTTGAAATTTCAGTATTGATTTAAATGATAGTAGTTAACTACAATAGGCATTTTCCATTAATCTTAGGATAAACTATAAAAATAGTCACTCTTGTTTGCCTCAGATTACATTTTTGAGTCACTTATGTTTGAAATGTTACGTTTTAATCACTTATGTTAGTATTTTGTTACGAAGTGGTTACTGTGCCGTTAAGTTTCATTATCTCCCTAACGGTAATCTTACGTGGCAGTCCAACTAGATTTAAGTGTCAACTTGAATTTCCAAATGGAATGAAAATAAATATTTAATTAAATAAATTTAATTAATTAAAAATTTTAAACCCTAAACCTTAACTGAAAAAATCCTAAACCCATTTCTACGCATCTATCTTCTTCATCTTCATCTTCTTCCTTTTTGATTCCAATATCTATAATTACAAATCTGTCTCAAAGCTTGAATCTTTAAAACTCATTAACCCAAAGATTCAAAGATTCAATATTTTATTCCCGTTAAGTTTCTTTGGGTTAATGAGTTTCAAATGTTCAAGTTTTGAGACAGATTTGTAATTAAAGATGTTGGAATCAAAAGGGAAGAAGATGAAGAAGAAGAAGACAAGTGTGTGGAAATGAGTTTAGGGTTTTTTCAGCTAAGATTTAGGTTTAAAAATTTTAATTAATTAAATTTATTTAATTAAAAATCTATTCTAATCCCATTTGACACTTAAAATCTAGTTAGATTACCATGTAGGATTACCGTTAGGGAGATAACGAAACTTAACGGCAGAGTGATCATTTCGTAACAAAATAATAACATAAGTGACTAAAATGTAATATTTTCAATATAAGTGACTAAAATGTAATATGAGGTAAATAAAAGTGACTATTTTTATAGTTTACCCTTAATCTTATTATATGCGTAAAGTTGTAGGTTTCATGTTCTCCAATTGAATTATTTTTAGTTCTTATACTCTTTAAATTTTGAATTTCCAATCTTGACGTAAACGATAATAGTTAAATCTATAATTGATTTTTGTGTGAATAATATATGAAAATAACAAGTTGATTCGAGATTATATATGTAATAATATGTTTACAATATTATATTTTGAAAATAATAAAATTTAATAAATTTAAAAATTATCATTTAATAAAAATCACAATTTTAAGATTAATTCAACAATTTATTATAGTACGAAATATATCCTTTTTAATGTTTATAAATATTAACGTCATAGATATAATCAAAGAAGCAAAATATCAATAGATGATTTGCCATTTTAACTTTTTTTAGAATTGAAATTTTAATTTATTATAAAAACATAACATATCCTTCAATGCGATCGATATAGATACAAAATTGATTAGTATACTCCCGTCGCATAATCCAATGTCAATTGTGCACTATTAGATCTCTTCATGGTTAGATTATTAGTTTAGAGTTGAAAATTTATTTGAAATCCCGAAAGATTTAGGTAAAAATATTAGGTTTAAAAATGAGTTTAAGTAAAAAATTAAGTTTATTTAAAATATGAATTGGGCTTGGGTTTGAACATTTAAAGCTCGAGTTCGGCTTGATCCGTTTTAAGTTTATAATATTTTATAAACTGTTATTTTTATATATTATATAATTTAAAACACATCAAAAAATAAATATATACTAAATACATAATTTCTAAAAATAATGTTAAGATAACTATATAAAATTTCAACAAATAAAAATGTATAAATTATTAAATATTAAAATAATATAATATAAATATTAAAAAAAAAATTAAAAAATAATATGAGAACTTAAAATGGACTTAAATTAATTTATTTTGTAAATATGGAGGGATTTGAATAAAATTTTAGGCCTAAATTTCAGTCCAAATTAAACTTAAATACACTTAAAATATAATAATATCATACTTAAACCCGACTCGATTCATAAACACTTTTGCACACAAGATATAATCGTTATTCTTATATGTTGGCATGTTGGTTGTCATTGCTACTAACATTATGTTTTTTTTTTTCGATTTATTAAAGTCGCCAATATTTGTTTTATGCCAAACTACCGTTGACTTTTATTTCTTTTTGAAAGAAAATTGTGGAAAATTATAAAATATGAGTTGGTTTTTGGTTTGGTTTTAAAAAGTTGTTAGATTTTTGTTCAAGTTCGAGTTGTCTTGGTCAAAAATTCTATTTTATTATTTAAAATAATATATATATATATATATATATATATAATTAATTTTTATTCTTATTATTTATAAATAATAAAACGTATCTCATTAGCTCAGCGTAAATTGAAAAATGTAAATTTTATTTTGATTTAAAACGAATTATTCAACTCATAAACACCTACTAAAATAATAATTCGGTGGTTTGTCAATTTATCATTATTCATTAATTAGAGGAATAACTTCTGCTAAAAAAAGTCTCTTTTTCATTAATGTTCAGGTGTGCTTAAGTAATGTCATAACATCATCGTAAACATAAAATTTTACTTATTTAATAGATTTTTTAATTATAATTATTAATTAATGTTAAAATAATAAGAAAAAGACATTGCGGCTCATATTTCTAATGTTGAAAATGTGGGTTGCTCCATTATTTAATTTACTACAAGACGAAGTTATCCCGTCTATAATAAAGCATGCATGGCAAAGCTACGAGTCCCATCGCATCCTCACAAACAGAGTTTAGTTCTCCGATAAATATTCGTGTCTAGTTCTTCGATAGCATCTCGAACTCCGCCGCTATCTTATTCACTATCTTCAAAGAGTTAGAGCAGCTAGTGATGCTTTCAATCCTACCAAGGCATCAAAGGGTTATGCCCTTCGCCTATACCCACCTGACCAGTTTTTTTCTAGGGTTGGTTTTGAAAATGGAAACCCATACTAAGGTGACCAACTTTATATATGCTGCTACAAGTGGTGATAAAGTGGCGTATTTTGGATATGTGGCGGTGGCCACAGTTGAAGGGAAAACTGCTATGAGAAGAAGGGATATTATTGTTTCGTGGAGAGGAACCATAACAATGCTCAACTTTTGGAGCACTTCCAGCCTCTGTTGTGGTTGTACAGGGTCTCCAACCAGTAACAACAGCTCATCCATGATTGTGATGAAAGCTATCTTTTGTGCCTTCCAATAAGCATAGTTGGAACCATCCAACATAGAGGACATGTAACCAATGATCCTTTGATAACTTAGCAATAACAATACTAGAGATCACCACTAAACGTGTTAAACTGTGATGTTCTGATATCAATCGAAGATTCGAATAGTTGTTAGCTTGCTAAGTAGAACAGAATATGAATGGAAGGACATACGAAGTAGACACTTGAGATGGAACTACCTAAAATAGAATAAAAAAGGAGACAATGAATTGTTTGCGCAGTTCAATTTTTTTATATCTACGGAGTTTGAAGAATTCATTATCTTCAATCCCAATATAACAAGTGATTTAAATTCTTCCGCACTCTAGTGTAACGACCTCACATTTGTATCTAAATACTAGATGTCTCATCTCTAGTTTTCTCCATGAGAACTCAGGCTGTAAAACCAAACAACAAAAAGTTTTACTCTCTCAAATGCACTCACTCAAAAATGCTCCTTGATGGCTAGATAAGTGCTTTCCTAGTTTCGTTACAAAATCTATACGGGTCTCTCATATAAAAATTCGAGACTTATTAACACAGTAGAGATTAATTACAATCAATTCCCTATTAAACAAGATTTAAAATAGCAAGATACAATATAATTTTAAAAACTAATGTAAATTGAACAGTTGAAGATAAGTCTTCAAGTTTGTCTCGATCCAACATCTTTGATAAAAGGGATTTGATTTGTATGATCCGACTCGAACCCTTCTAAGATGTGTTTCTCCAAATAAATTGATCTTCATTGATAGGCTTGAATACTTCCACTTTATTAATATTGACTATAGCCAAATCATAAAATCACAAACCTTACACCATAATATCCTAAACATTAAATCTAAAATCTAAAACCTCCGAATTTTAATTTATAATAATTGAGCTCTAAAAAAACTTAAAATTTTAAATCTTTTTTTTTAATATACAGGTGTGATTATATAATAATATCTGTTCATAATTTTTTAACCCTTTGACAACGCACATACATCTTGCAGACACAAACACTCAAACCCCGAACCTCTAAGATGAACAACATCTTTTTTTTCACTGAATTCACTTGTTGGATTCTTAAAATCTTAAATATTAAACTATAAACCTTAAACTTTAAATGTTAAATTCTAAACGTTTAAAATAATAATTTTTAAATTTTACAACTTTAACTTTTAAAACAAATCTAATGGTTGAAATTGATCTTTGCATTAATTCCAGAAGGACTGTCAAACCCATATATAATCTTTGGTTTCTTCTAGTTATAATTTGTTCTTATCTAGCAGAAATAAAAATAAGTAATTCTCTTGTGGCCAATGATTGTTTACTTACAGGATTATGAGAATTCAAAATTCTAGAAGAGGAAATGAAAAGCATTTAGAAAGCTCTTTCAAACCTGGAGTGATAATGTTGTCCGAATATGTCTTAGTCAGAGTACTAACCCTTTGACTTCCAATCCAATAATGAGGAGAACCCGCAGCGTTTCTACGCTGTTTATTTTGCATGCTACACGTAAGCCATTTGCCCCACTACTTTGCTTTTTTGGCTTTTTTTTTCCTTATATTTTGCACGGTACGACTTCGTTTATTTTATTAAAAATGATTTTCAAAAAATAATTTTTAGAAAATAATTTATTTTTTTGGAAAATTTAATATTTTTTAGTGTTTAGATGAATCTGTGTAAAATATTCTTTTGTTATTTGATAAATTTCTTGAAAAAATTTCATAAAAGTTATTTTTAATAGAAGAAATATGCATTTGAGATTTTACTATCTTTTTATTGTTTAATTGAGTTTATTTCATAAAACTTATTTATATTTTAATTAACCATATTTTAGTTTTTAATCAATCTTAATTTACTTAAGGGTAAATTACACCAACAGTAACTCAACTTTAATCTGGAGAAACAAACGGTCACTTGGTTTACATTTCAATCACTCAACTTTGAAAATGTGACAAAATAGTCACTAACGTTATCGAAAAGTGACAAAACAATCATTGATTAACAGTTTTTGTTAAGGGTTTAACGGGATCGCTGATGTGGCCAGTTAATTAGCTGATGTGGCCAGTTAACTTGCCACGTTGGGCGAATAGTCAAAGTGTCAAAGGCTTCTCATTTTCCTTCATTTTCTATGATTTTCTAGGCAACTTTCTCTTTCTCGTCATCCAAACGAAGGTCTTCTCCTTCTCCTCCACCACTAAGGGTGAGCAAAATCCGATTCGATTCGAAACTCGATAAAAATTTTCAAATTTTGAATTAAATAGTTCGAGTTATTTGAGTTAACCGAGTTATTCGGATAAACTCGAATAAAAAATTAAGTTTTTCGGTTTAACTCGGATACAAATTACACAATTCGAGTTATCCGAAAATCCGAATAAGAAAAGACAAAACTACATCATTTTGATAAATGTTTACCCTTTCTAAAGTTAAAAGTCAAAACCATTAAGTTAAAAGGTAAAATTATATCATTTTGATAAATGTTTGCCCATTAAGTTAAAAGACAAAACCATTATATTGTTTATGTAGTTAAATAATCTTTTACTTCGTTTACTAGTTAAATAATCGATCCATGTAAAAGTAACATTGAGTATAAATAATATGATTCGTTAACTCGACTTGACTCGATTCGATTCAATTCGAAAAAATTTCAAATTGAACTCAATTGCAAAAGTAGGATTCGTCAACTCAACTAACTCGAAATTTTTTTACTCGATTCGACTCGACTCGATCGAATACTCACCCCTATCCACCATCACGTTTCATGTCCTCTTTGCCGAACCCGTCTTGTCAGCCACCTTTTTTAGCTCCTCTGCCACATTAACAATGGAGTGGTACTTCTGCATCTGCAGCACTAGGATCCAGTTTAGCCGCCTTTTGTGGATCGCCGTGAACACCACTTTGTACTCCGACCCTTCACCACCACCTCCTTGAAGTTGCTACAAGTGAGCGCAAAGAGCATCGACATTGGAAATTCCCTTTGTTGAAGCCTAATGGTTTTACTTATCCCAGTTTGCTTAAAGCTTGTGAGGCCTGTTGGGTATGGTGAAATGATTCATACCTATTTGATAAAAGTTGGGTTTTTGTCTGATGTTGTTATTGAAAGCTCTGTTGTAGTCATGTATGCAAAATGCAATATGTTTCAGGAAGCTACCCATATGTTCGATGAAATGCTTGAGAGAGATGTTGCTTGTTGGAACACTATTATTTCTTGTTATTATCAAGACGGCAAAGCTGAAAAAAGTGTTGGAATTGTTTGAGAAGGGGGAAAGAGGAATGGTACAATTGTTTGAAAAAACTAAAAAACCCATTTGTTATTTCTTCTTCTTCTTCTTCTTCTTCCCCTTTTTAAACCCTAAAATATGCTGATATGGCTTGACTATTAAGTGTAATCGACCAACTGAAGATTTTCCACAAACCATCGACGTCATCAGCTGCCATGTCATTATTTCATGACGTCTGTGACGGAAAACGTAAAAAAAAAAGACTGTTTTGTCACATTTTCAAAGTTGAGTGACTAAAATGTAAACCAGATGAATGTTTGTTTCTCCAAATTAAAGTTGAGTGACTGTTGGTGTAATTTACCCTTTACTTAATTAAGCTTAATTGTTAATTTCGTACATTAGGGAGTAAGTTGAAAAATGATTTAATTTTGATAAAAATGAAGTAAGGACCAAATTGGAAATATTGTAAATTTTCGAATTCTAAATGTTTGAGTAGTGGAATCTGAAAACTTAATGTAGTAATTAAATTATATGATTCTGAAATATGAAAATTTGGAAAGTTGAGCATAAAATAGTTAAGTTTGAAACTATAGAGGTTAAATTATAAG
This sequence comes from Kokia cookei, assembly GCA_039519145.1. Classification (NCBI taxonomy): domain Eukaryota; kingdom Viridiplantae; phylum Streptophyta; class Magnoliopsida; order Malvales; family Malvaceae; genus Kokia; species Kokia cookei. The sequence continues at coordinate 43,629,315 of CM076907.1, forward strand.
GATTTCAAAGCTTGAGTTTTAGGAATAATTTACATTATTGGAGTATTTACAATTCTAAAAAATAGAAAATGAAAGTTTAACTATTCAAAATTCAAGGACTAATTTTTGAAATTTTTTACAATTTTAGTTGTAAGGACTATTGTTTTGCAAAATTATACAAAATGAGGTTTAGGACTGAACTGTAGAATAAGAAAATTTGTTTTTGCGGAACTAAGTTGTAGAATAGTAAAAATTTAGATTTTAAGAACTAAATTGTAAAAAAATATATAAAATTAGAATATGAGGGACTATTTTCTTTAACAGTGAAGAGAACTTTCCTTTTGTTATTCTGAAAGCTTCTCTTTTTTGTTTCTTTGACAATAAAAACAGTGAATAAAACCTTTTGGAAAATGTCTTACAGAACAAATTTTGGTAAAACATTTTCATTAAACAAATATTGATTTTACTTTTTTGCGGTAAATGATTTTTTTTGATAATTCATTTTTTATCAAATAAACACCGTAAACTAATAAAAATATTATTCGAAAAATATTTTACGTGATGAACCATTATAATTTGCACCTTTACTTATAAACAACAATGATAAAAACTATCAAAATTTTAAAAAGCATTTCTAATCTCAATGATAAACTCGCTCTTACAAGGTTAATGATAACTTTCCCTGTCTATATAAGAAAGCTCAACAAAGCTACGGATTGCATCCTCACCAAGAAACTTTAGAATTTATAGAGTTAAAAGAGATAAAATCATTATGGCAAGTTCTGCAATAGCATCTCGTTGGAGAGAACTTAGTGGTGAAAACAACTGGGAGGGTTTACTGGATCCTCTTGACCTTGAATTTCGCCGCTATCTCATTCACTATCTTCAAAGGGCTTCAGCTGCTGCTGATGCTTTCAATGGAACCAAGGCTTCAAAGGGTTATGCTCTTAGCCTATACCCACCTGACGAGTATTTCGCTAGGGCTGGTCTTGAAAAGGGTAACCCATACCGTTATAATGTGACCAACTTCATATGCGCTGCTACGAGCGATGATGAAGTTGCATATTTTGGTTATGTAGCGGTGGCCACAGATGAAGGAAAAGCTGTTCTTGGAAGGAGGGATATTCTTGTTTCATGGAGAGGAACCATAACAATCACTGAGTGGGTTAACGATGCTAATATTTTTCAAACATCAGCTAAAGATTTGTTCGGAACTGGCTTGGTTCAGGTGCATACTGGTTTTTACAACATCTATATGAACTCAAATGCAAATTCCCCTTACACTAAAACCAGCGCCAGGCAACAGGTAATTCTTGATATACATATATAATTACACACATATATTTTACTCACACTGACAGTTCATTTGTTATTAATGGCCGTCAGGTTTGTAAAGCGGTGAAGGAGCTGGTGGACAAGTATCAGAACGAGGAGGTCAATATAACTGTAACAGGCCATAGTTTAGGTGCTGCACTCGCAACCCTAAACGCTATGGACATAGCTCATAATAGTTTCAACAAGCCAACAGACAACTCGAATAAAGCGTTCATGGTGACTTGCTTTCCAGCTGCTAGCCCTCGTGTTGGAAACCTAGCCTTCAAAGGAGTTTGTGATGCGCTTGAGAACTTCCATATCCTACGCATCGCAAATTCCAAAGATCCTATCCCTAAATGCAATCATATAAAACCAGTATTGTATCTCTGTCCTGCAAAGTACCTCTACTTACAGTCCAAATAGCAATTTGAAATAAAGTTGGACTTTAAGGTTGCTTATCAGCATACTCCCCATTGCGTCCGATGTCTGAACTTTGTGTGTTTGTCTACATATTCTTATTCAAGGTTAATACTTGAAATTTCTGGTAGTAGTGTGTGCCATGAAATTAATGCTATACATGCATTCATTGCAGGAGGATGAGTCAGCATTACTTATAATATTCATTTCACGTGATATTAATTTCATTATAAATTTTTATTATATTTGTTCTTTTTTACAACATTAAAAACGTAATATTAGACATTAGAAATTTGGATACAACTTTATGGATAAAAATAAAAAAATCATAAAATCATATAAAATAATAAAATAATAAAAGGTATTAAAAATATTAATATTTATCAACCACATAAGTGAACAATGATTAATATCTTTTATTGACATCCCTAATAATCAGATTTTAATAGAAGGAAACATACGTTTGAGAGAGGAAAAAAAAAAACCAAAATGATATAATAACAAAATTTGACATAGAAATTAAAATATTAGGTGAAATTTCTAAAATAATGTTATTATTTGATAGAAATATCTATGTCGGATCTTCATTTGTCATTTTAACGACAGTTATCGAAATGATTGAATTATATATATGACGTAAGTGTTTAAATTGTAATTTTTTTCAAAGTACCTAAAACGAAAATTTTTGAAAGTTGGATGACTATATGTATAATTTACCGAAAATTTTTTAATATTGTTTGAATTTTTAATATTTATTTGTTTTCACGTGATTACATGAAAATTATGCCATGTCACACTCTCATACTATCACATATTACATACTTAACGACATTTTAAGAAAATATGAAAATAATGAAATATCAGATTAAACAAAAAACAAAAAAAAACCCAAACTACGAAATTAGATAAAAATACCAAATTTAAAAACCAAAAGCATACTCAAACCAGATTTTTAATATAAAAATTAAATTGATCGATAAATATTTGATGGAATGATAAGATATATGATAATTTTAAAATCAAAACGTAAATTCGAATTTTAGAAACAACATTATCGAAAATCACTAATATGCAAGTGATTGAATATCCAATAATCATCCTTTGACATTATCGTTCCCCGGTCTCATTAGCCTTCAACCTTTCAAATGCATTTGGTTCAGGCCCATTAACACCTTTACAGAACTCACCATTATCCAGATTTGAGATTGGGCCAAAAGCCCATAACCCCTTCATATTCTTCACCAGTTTAAAAAATATTTTTCATATATAATATTTTATAAATAATATATTTTAATAACTCGATATGATATATAGCAATATTTATGAACCTAGAAAATAGACCATAAGATAAACCTACAAAGTACTAGAAAACTCAATATAATATATTGTATTTATATTAACCATATATTACCTACGAATTATCATGGTTAATTTATTAATTATAAAAGAAAGAAAAAAAATTAAAGAGTAGGAAGTACTGATATACAATATTTCAATTTTTTTGTATTATACAAATACTTTAATAATTATTAGGATTTTTTTTATCATATTTGAATTATCAAAATAATTGATATATTTTAACTATGCTTATTAATTTATTAATTTTAATAATATTTCTTTACATTATTTGATAAAGTAAAATTATACTATTTAATAAATTATAAAGAAGAGAAGAGAAGAGAAGAGAAAAGATTATATGAAACTGTGATTCTAAAAGATTTTTTTGATCTAATCCATTGTCTTTGCTAGTTGCCATTAATTAGAGCAAAACCTTTTGTAGTTAATTGTAGAACAATTCGTTTTATTCTTACACTTAACCTAAAAGATCTTCATTTTTCTCAAAATATAGCAGTGATTAATCTCCTTACCTTACCGTATAAACAATTGAATATGAAAATTGTTCTAGTTTCATTGATGGTGATCAAATCTTCAATCTCATGATTAAGGAATGAAGTTAACACCATAATTAAAAAGATTTCATTACCAGAGGAAATGCTTTCACAACTTTAGCTCAATTGGTGTTTAGATTTGATTGCTTTTTCATTGCTAATCAACGTGGCCTTTGTTTGTAAATTGTAATGCTTTTGAGTGTGTGGGGTTTCTTTTTTATCTGCATACAACAGTGGCTTCCGTTTGCTATGCGTTTGGGTGTATAGGGTCTCATTGCTCTCTCATTGAAGACAACGGTGGTCTTTGTTTGTAATGCTTTTCGAGTGTGTGGGGTTTACTCTCTTTTTTTGTTATTTGCAGACAACAGTGGCTTTCGTTTGTTGCTCCTTTGGGTGTTTAGGGTTTCATTGCTTTCTCATTGAAAGCAGCAGCGGTCTTTGTTTGTATTGCTTTTGAGTGTTTGGGGTTCACTCTCTTTTTTATTTGCAAACACAGTGGCTTTCCTTTGTCATGCTTTTGGGTGATAGGGTTTCATTGCTTTCTCATTGAAGGCAACAGTGATCTTTGTTTGTATTGCTTTTCGGTGTGGCCTGGTGGTTTTCTTTTCCTATGCCGATGAGATTTTATCGAATAAAAAGGATCTGAGAATCAGTGGCGGAGTGCATGTCCCCTAGAATGCTAAATTAAAAATTTTATAATTTTAATAGTAATAAAATTACTGAAAATATATAATTTAATTTTGGTTCCCAAAAAATTTAATTTCATTTTTACACTTTAAATTCAAAAATAATAAAAAATTGATTTAACATTTGAATTTATAAAAATATAGGCCATTAAAATAATGAAATTACATTTTTACTATCATAAAAATATACTATTTAATTTCAACTCCCAAAATTTTTTTTAAACTCCACCACTGCTGAGAATAGAGTTACAAAATTAAAGATACAAAAACGAAAAAACTTCAACTTTTTTTTATTATCAAAATATCATTTATGCTCGTTTTACACATTTATAATTATTCAGGTTGAAACAACACATGTCCATCACTATCGTAAAAATATACAATTTAATTTTACCCCCAAAAACATTTTCAGACTCCACCACTAATCAGAATAGAGTTACAAAATTAAAGGTACCAAAACAAAAAAAGCATAACTTTATTTGTTTAGGGATAATTCAAAAAAAGCCCTCAATGTTTGGGGGCTTTTGGATATATGTCCCTAATCTTTTTTCTTTATTGACACCTTTAAAGTTACAATTTTTCAAAAATAAACTCAATTTTAACGATTAAACGTGAGTTGACCGTCAGTGGTGTATTGTTGAAAGCACCAAATATAATATATCCCTAAAAATATCGAAAATAATAGTATAAGGGAAGTAGGGTAAAATCCTCAAGGACTGGAATGTTGCAGAATCTAGTATATCAAGATCTCGAGCGCAATCGTGTCCAACAAACGTGTCCGGCATGGAGAAAAAAATAATAAACAGAATTAAAAAAATACGAACAATTTGAGATTTGAATGAGATGGCATATGCATTGGCCATTGCTGAAATCAAGAGAGATGAAATGTTTAAAGCTTGGTGGTGACATGCATTGAGAAGGGGTGAGTGAGATTGCAATGGCTGATATTATTATTTTGATGTATTGCTGTAAGGCCTATGGTGTTTGTTTGGTTTTAGTCTTGGTTTTTGTTGCTATTTCTTGTTAGTTTGTAGTATGATTTGATAGGTGTTTTGCTGCATTTTTTAGCAATACTGCAGATTATGGAAAAAGCTTGATATCCAATGCCTTTATGTTGTATTTCATTGAATGATCAAAAACAAAAGTAAAATTGCAGTACGAAAAATAAACAGAGTTGAGAGAAAGGGTTTTATCGATTTTGGAAATTCCAGCTTTCTGTTATCTTGATTTCTCTTTGGATCAAACATAGACTTTTAGATGGTTCTTCTCGTGATCGAATAAGCTAATTAAAGTGGAAGAGGACGCCTACAACCACCATCTCTAGTTATAACTTCTGATTTTGGAGGAATCTAACTCTAGCCAACCGTCACTCTAATGGGATCGTCTTACACTAGATCATCCCTTCTCAATGACGAATGCCACACCATTTTGTCTCTTTGGCTTGACAACCTCTGACGTAGTAAGTTAGTGAATCGACTGTGCAACCTTCTCAAAACATATAAAACGGTTGTCTTCGCACAAGGTGAAAAGATTACTTTTAAAGGGATATGAACAGAAGCATCAATCCCGTAATGCAGAGAAGTGATGAATACTCGGTTGAGAAAGGTTAAGTGTAAGTTCTAAGCCTCATGAACTTTTTTGGGGGATTTTGATAACCTTCAGCTAGATTGGTTTTAATTACTCATGTTTTTTTAAAAATACACTAGCTTAATGGAAATAAAATTTTTATTGAAAGAAATGGTTAAGGTTTTTGGGAGATGGAGGATATTATAGAAAATTGGGAGCCTTTATTTATAATACAAGGAAATCCTTAATTGGAATTAAATTAAATTCTAAATTATAAAGCCGAAAAGATAAATTAAAAATAAACAACAACAACAACAACAACAACAACAACAACATAATAATAATAATAATCCTAAAAATTAGAGTTTAAATTTAAATAAATTCTTATGTCTAATAAATCTCTTCCTAAGTCTTCCACACTTTTACACTTTTGACACTTTCTCTTTCACATTCACGCTTTTTGTCTCAAATTTTTCTTTTGTCTTCAATTTAGTCCCTACATGATAAAAGAATCATAAATAACCCAAATTAGTATGATCATACTCAATATATATATATATCCAAAAGTATGTCACTTTTAAGCATTATCAGTCAGTCAAATATCAAATCACCAAAATAGCCTATGTGGTGTGCCACATAAGCTTAATGACATCATTAATGACATCATCAAAATAATATATATATTTTTTCAATTTTTTCATCTTCTTTCTTCTTCTTTCTTCCTCTCTTTCCTTTAAATTGTTTTTAGGAGCGAAACCAGAAAATTTTTTTAGGGGGGTTGAAGTTAAATTGTAAATTTTATGATAGTAAAAGTGCAATTTTTAAAGGATTAAATTAAATTTTTTTTCATTTGTAGGGGGCCCAAAGTACACTTTTACCTTTACTAATTTAAAATTTTAAAAAATTTTAAGAGTCTAAATAGAAAATTTTCCATTTTAGGGGGGGCCAGGGCCCCTGCCAGCCCTCCTGGTTTCGCCCTTGATTGTTTTCCCAAATTTTTCCAGACTTTCTCTCTTTCCAAACACCCATTTTCTCTCATTATTTTTTCAGATTTTCTCAAAATTTCTGTCTTTCCAAACACTCATTTTCTCTTATTATTTTTCTTTCTTCCAAGAGTTTTCCAAAGTTTATCAAAAATATCTGTAACTCCATTTACCCGGCCTAGAAGATATGACCGAATCCAGAATGTCACTATTGTAATTCTATCCTCCCGCAAACTGGTAATCTATATTCATTCACATACATACATATTTATATGTATATATATATATATAGTCTATAATTTAAATTAAATAATAAATAAATTCTGAAACAAATACCAAAATTCGAAGTTTAAAACAACTTACAAACACAAAAAAATAATAAATAATAAAATTAACTGAAATCTCTAAAATAGCTTATATGAAATAATAATAGGTACTAGAATAAAGTAAATAAAATGAAAGACATGACTCCAGGTACCAAGTCACCTATGTCTCAAGTATCTGTAAAAAAGACTGTAGGGAAATGAGCTAAAAAGTCCAATGTGTCTCTAAAGAACATACATCCTATTACATTATCACAACAATATTATAACACATAATGTAACCATAAATCATGATACAATCTCAAGCATAATGCAATGCACCCATACTCCAACACACCAACACAGTGAAGAGGCTTCCCAGAACCCTTTCCGAACCAATTGTCACCAATCGCAGTGTGATTTTACTATCAACCGTTTGAAGGGGTGATAACCACGTCTTCCACCGTACGATCCCAACCCATGAGTACACAATGGTATGATTTCACATTTTTAACAATCTCAATCTCAATCTCAAGATGATATATGTATATATATCAAGGTTCTCAGTATAATTATCACATTATATTAAATTAACCACATTCCAATGAATATGCGTGGCAATATCAACATGCTTATACACATCTTAGATAATAATCATACCATCTTTCACAACATAGAATAACATCATACAGATATTGTATATCAAAGCACACGTGGTAACATATCACAAAACGTATCATATAGTAGGATGTAATACAGTCAGAAACACAGCTCTAGAAAACTAAAGCTTTAATGACGAGGAGGTCGTCTACCATGCATTGATTTAGCACCGAGTCTAACAGGATTAGAACCTACAAACATAAACTTAATATTAACACTATACCTATGCCACCAACTAAATACAAAACTAAACCGAAATAACTCACATGTAGCTCTCGAAGCTGGTGTAAGAGCAAGCTGCACAGGTGGAGCAGGTGGTAAGTCGTCGGCCTTGGAGTTGTGATCACCTAAACACAAATATCTCACATTAGATTTCCCAATTTAAACCTCTAAATAACTCCAAGTACAAAATTAAGAATAAAACAGTTAAAACAAGTCTTTCGGGTTTGAATTTGACGAAACAGACAGGAAAATGGACTTAGGACGTCGAAAAATAACAAGGTAAGATTTCCCGAAAAACATTAACTAGTCAACAAAAAAGTCAAAGGTCAACGATCGATCAAAGTAAGCAGTCGGCTCGGTCAAAATCAACGGTTCGAGTCAGGTTCGGTCAATGGGTTTGGGTCAATCTGATTCGGGCTAGGGTTTGGGTGTTAGGTTTGGTTCAAAAGGGTTTGGCTTTTCTCACTTGAGTTACATTATTAGGCTTTAGGGTTTCCAAAATTGGGTCAATGCATGATTTGGGTACATAACACATCATAAATAGGGTTTGCTTTCCCAATTGGCACTGTCAACACAACCACCTCGCACGATGGCACAAACACCATCAACGGATCGAAAAAGTCTCCGAAACTTAATCTTAAGGAAAAACAAGCCTTCCCAACTACTCACCCACATCCAACAATGGTGAAACCACGAACAAATAACGACGGAGGGATGATGGCACAAAATCGAATACTTTTCCCTCTATTTATCACAAACGACAACGTCAAAAGGCAGTTGGTGCAAGGGGTTTTGATCGCAAAGCAACAAAGAAGATTTTGGTAGGAGCAATGATGAGCATAGATGACGGGAGAGGCTTTGTCAAAGGTGATCGAAACTTTTGAGATGGGGAGAAAGGGAGAGAATTCGGCATAGGCAAAGGCAAAAGTGGAAGAAGAAGAGTCACAAAAGGGTTAAGGGTGTTTAAATATCCAAGAAATAGGTACATTTACTCGGAGGTCCCTAAAATTCCTTAAAGTTCACGAATTAACCCCAAGACTCAACCTAACTTGCAATTTGACCCTTGAAACTCCCAAATTGCCCCACAAGGTTTAAAAGCACAACAATTAAGTCCTCCCACTTACAAATTTACGAATTAACCCCTCAAATTTATAAAATATACCAATTTAGTCCTTAAAAGAAAATTTTGACCTATAAAAATTAAAAGAAAAATTTTGAGCCTCTTAAAAGTAAAAAAAATTAAACCCTTTTAACTTTGAGCTTTAAACGGCTGCATTTCTAGACAATCCCCAAGGCCAAGCCTATTCTAAGGTTCTGGGTATCAATAGGCTTGACATGTGTAAGTTGTGTTGAGGGTCAATAGTGCTGGTTTATTTCTGGTTACTATATTGTCCTTGTTTGTTGTTGGCAGGAAAAGACAAAGCAGTGAACTCATAGCTACGCATGTGAAAGACCAGAGTTGAGGAGTGGTTGAAAACAAGGTTTAGTACTCCATTGTTTCTTCTAGATTTTGAATCTGTGAATATTAAAATTTCAAACCAATTGAAATTACTAAAAAACAGGGTTTAAAGATAATTGGTTCCAATCATTCCAGTCTTCCCAATTGTTAAACAGAGCCAGAAAGATAACAAGTCAAAAGGATGAATCTCTGGAAAACTCTCGAAAGAAAAAAAATTGAGAGAAAATGGGCGTTTGAAAAGAGAGGAAGTCTAAGAAAATTTGAAAAAATAAGTAGAAGAGGAGAGAGGAAGAAAAAAGATGAAAAAAATGAAAAAAAAATATTTTGATGATGTCATTATGCTTATGTGGCATGTTACATATACTATTTCGATGATTTGGTATTTGACTGATGATCAACTCATATTTGACCGTTTAAATTGAATTGATTTCTAAAAAATTATAATATAAAAGGTGTCAATAAATAAAAAACTAGGGGCATATATCCAAAAACTCCCATACGTTGAGGGTTTTTTTTATTATCAAAATAGCATTTATGCTCATTTTACACTTTCATAATTATTCAGGTTGAAACAACGCATGTCCCGTACTATCGCCACCAATTTGAAATCAATTGCACGCATAAAATTAAAAATAATCTGAAAATATAATAGGATATGGGTTCAAGTGCATTGAAATAGATTATCTTCCTATCTATAAGTTGGAGAGGAACTTTAAATAATTTTAGATAATTTTAAAAACAGTAAATATGATATTAACGTATAAGACTATTAAAAAAAAATCCACGTGAAATGGAGGACGAAGTTTCCAGTCTTTATAAAGCATGCAGGGCAAAGCTACAACACCACAAACAAAGTTTTAGAATATAGAGAAGAGAAAATAAATAATAATGGCTAGTTCTTCGATAGCATCTCGTTGGAGAGAGCTTAGTGGTGAGAAAAATTGGGACGGTCTGTTGCACCCTTTTGATCTTGAACTCGGCCGCTATCTTATTCACTATCTTCAAAGGGCTGCAGCTGCTGATGATGCTTTCAACGGGACCAAAGCATCAAAGGGTTATGCTCTTAGCCTATACCCACCTGACCAGTTTTTCGCTAGGGCTGGTCTTGAAAATGGAAACCCATATCATTATAAAGTAACCCCCACTTTATATATGCCGCTACAGCTGCTGATGAAGTGGCATATTTTGGTTATGTGGCGGTGGCGATGAAGGAAAAGCTGCTCTGGGAAGGAGGGACATTCTTGTTTCATGGAGAGGAACAATAACAATGACAGAGTGGGTTCAAGATGTTAATGTTTTTCAAACTTCAGCTAAAGAATTGTTCGGAACTGACTTTGCTCAGGTGCATGGTGGGTTTTACAATATCTATACAAAGTCAAAAGAAAATTCTCCTTATGCCAAGATCAGCGCCAGGGACCAGGTAAATCTTTATACATATATATATTTATATAAGTCGTAACAATTCGTTGTGTTACTAATGGTTGCCAGGTCTGTAAACCGGTCCAGGAACTAGTGGACAAGTATCAGAACGAGGAGGTGAGCATAACTATAACAGGCCATAGTTTGGGTGCTGCACTTGCAACCCTAAATGCTATGGACATAGCTAACAATGGTTTCAACAGACCAACAAACAACCCAAATAAGGCATTCATGGTGACTGCTTTTCCAGCTGCTAGCCCTCGTGTTGGAAACCTAGTGTTCAAAGGAATTTTCGATGGACTTAAAAATCTTCATCTCCTACGCATCGTAAATTCCGTAGACCCTATTCCCAAGGTTCCATTTGCACCAGGAATCTACTTTCATGTGGAACAGGAGTTAGGAATTGACACGACCAAATCACCGTACTTGAAATGGAACATTAATCCCCACAATTTGGAGGCTTACCAGCATGGAATTGCAGGGATGCAAGAAAAAGGAGAATTCAAACTAGAAGAAGAACTTCATTTCGATTTGCCAATCATAAACAAATATACTGATGGTTTGCAGGACGAATATAAAATTCCAGATAACTGGTGGACTAAAGGCTTGATGGTTCAAGCTGAAGATGGCCAATGGATGTTCAAGGACTCTGTCTATCTCACAGACCCTCCAACTGTTTAAATGGACAAATCTTATGTTATCATCTAAAACCAGTACTCTACTGTATCCCTGTCTAGCAAAATAAGTAACTCTACTTACAGTCCCAAGAAGCGAGTGTTTCTTAGATTTTATGGTCATCGTGCAGAGCTTATCAGCAGTAACTTATGTTGGCCTCTGGCGTCCAACATGATTGTACTGTCCCAACTTCGTTTGTCTAAATATTTTGGAGAATATTAGTCCTTGAAGATTCTAATATACCAGTGTTTTTGTCATAAGTTAATGCTCTACATGCATCCGTCCATTGAATCATTGCACGTGGATCATTTTTTTTTTTTTTGTCTTTTTGTTTGACAAACCAAATTCATGGTCTTAATTGCGTATGTCAACCCTTTTTTTTTTAGCATAATATAACATAAAACTATCAACAAGTTCGAGTTATTCAGCTATGAAATTCAGTCATGCACTGCTGAATAAAGTTTTTCAAAAATCTTTCGTTCTACAGTTATTCTCATAGTCATACTTATCATATCATCCGCCAAATCCGTTTCTTTTACCTCGAAAAATGATTCACAAGAAAATGCTCCATCCATTGCAATCCATCTCTTGGACGACCTTCCTAACACTCTTCTCTCATAGTAGCTTAAGTCCCTCAAAAGCCCCCATATATCAACTTTTTAATCTTAGTATTGTGTTCATTGTTTAAAACAAACCTCTATAACTTAAAAGATTATACCTTTTGGATTCAATCTGAAGCCAAATGGCCTGACGCATAAACGCTTTGTTATTGGTATAGTTTTTGAAAAAAAAAAAATTTCAAGAATCACATGTGATGGTTTAATGGTAAAAGATGTTCACCGCATCAAGTATGGTTTAGATTCTAGTCATGTTAACCGTATTTGTTATTCAAATTTTGTATTGTACTTAAGTTAAAAAATTAAATATATTGTACTATTATGTTAAGTTATTTATATTTAAAATTTTTAAAAAAGAAAAATATATATAACGGCAATAAAAGAAAACTATATATATAATTATTAAATATTAAGTATAAATTAAAAATAATACATATTTTTAAAAATAGTTTTAATGAAAGGATTTAGATTTATTTGGGTTAATCATTTACATGTATTAATAGAGTTAGACAAAATTTGAAGGTTACAGTATATTTCGAGTGAGATTAGGCTTGAGAAACCAGGGATGATAGGCCCCGACCCCCTTAGAAATGAAAAATTCTATTTTGGCCCTTTAATTTTCATAAAATTTTAATTTAGTAAAAGATAAAATTACACTTTACCTCTCAAAATATAAAATTACGATTTAATTTTTTAAAAATTATAAAAATATAAATTATTCAAATTATAAAATTACATTTTTAACTGTGACATAAATATACAATTTAATTACCGTAAAAGTTATAATAAAGCGTTTATTTACATCATGATTTAATCCTTTTGGAAAATTTATACCAAATAAGTTACGAAGATGTCACTGATATTAGTCATTGACAACTATAATTATTTACGATAAAAGTAATTTTTAGTGTCTAAATTTAGTAATTTCTCTCATTTTAAATTTTTTTTATAAACTCATTTTAACTTTTTTATTTACATTAGTTTTGAAAATTGATAATTTTCTTTTTTCTTTTTGTATTTATCTTTAGATTTTTTAAAGCATGATAACATGATATTCTAAAATTATGCCACATCATCACTTAAAAAAAAAATATATATATATATATATATAATTTTTCTCTATAAAGAGAAGAATTAAAATCTTAAATAGAGGTGAACAAAACTCAATTTGACTCTAACAAATTGAAAAAAAACTCGAATTATGAGTTCTTCAAGTCGAGTTATTAGGTTTTTCGAATCACCTCAAATAAATAATTTAGTTTTTCGAGTTCAAAACAAGTTGAATTTCACTACTCAAATAACTCGAATAATAAATTGTTGCAAATACCCCTTAGATCTCTACTAATTTTGAAAATAAGTAAATTGATCCCTCTCAACAGAAATTACAAACTATTTCAAAATAATCTTAAATTTTTAAAATGTTTATAAAAATTCTAAAATTATATAAAAAAAAGTTTAAAATAAAATTTATATAAAATTCTAAAAATCTTTTAAAGAAAATTTAAAAAATTTCAAAATGATAAATTTGAGGCCTTAAACAAGTAAATTATCAAATCAAGTCTATCATACTAAATTATATTTTTTTTTTCTTCTTATTTTACTTTGAAAGAGTTTTCAAATATATATATATATATGATATAAAATTTATATGCTCTAGCTAGGCATAGAGTCACATTGCCATCAATAGTTTAATTTGACTTATTTAATTTCTTTAATTGAACTCGAATAAATTTATTCGATTTAACTCAACTCAAAATTATTTCACTCGATTTAATTAAAAAATAATTTTAAATCGAATTATAATGATAAAATAAAATTCGTCAATTTAACTAACTCAAATATTTTCTATCTGAGTCAACTCAATTCGATCAAATACTTACTAAAAATTAAAAGCATTTTAATACACTTTAACCTACATGTTCCTATACTAACTCTATCAACTAGGCCTAGTTGTTGGCTAAAGCATGCCTATAAATTTCAAATTGATTAACTTTGGGATAACTTTTTATGGATATGCGTCAGTTGGGTTTGGACTTAATAGTAAAAAGGTATAATTTTTATTAATTGGCCTGTATTGCTGATTCAACCCGACCATTTTGAATTAATTAATTTGCTAACTACTTATAAGGGCAAGCAGCAGAATCTCAATGGTCAAGAGTGTTCATTATTGCAAGTATGATCAAAGTTTGAATCCGTCTATCGCGTTGCTATTAAGGTTTTATTTTTTATTTGTAACTCGTCAAAAAAATAAATAAATAAAGGCAAGCAACCAATATCCAAATCTGTAGAAAATTTTTAAGGGTAAACTATAATAATGGTCATTCTAAAATATGATCTATCTCATTTTGATCTCTTCAATTTTTTTTTATAATTTAGTCACTCTAAATAAGAGATTTTGTGTGAATTAGTCAATGCCATTAACATTTTCATTTTCTTTTAACGAATTGCTGACATGACATATTAGCCCATTGAGTTATTAACATTTGGTATTTTTTTTGTTATTTTTTACTAAAATTTAGGGACCTCTTTAAAAACTTTAGAGAGAAAAAGTTTTGGACTAATTATATGGAGATCCCTAAACTCAAGTTAAAATTTAACAAAAAAAATATCACGTGTCAATAACTCAATGTGTTCAATGTGTCACATCACCAATCCGTTAAAAGAAAACGAAACTAATTCACGTAATTATTTTATTTAGAGTAATTAAATTGAAAAAAAGAAATTGAAGCGATGAAAATAAAATCATACCCTATTTTAAAGTGGGCATAGATATAATGATTTGCTTTCCATAATGAGCTTTTGGTCCAAAACTATAGGTTTCTTTTGTTGAATGCATATTCCAAGTCTTCATATAAACTCACATGATTAATAGGCATCCGTCATTGAATTCTATTGGCCAACTTTTTAGTACAATTTCTAGGAGCTTAGCATCCATGCTGATTAAAAGATGCTAATCCTCAGTAATGATGAGATTTCCTTGCTATAAAATTATGCAAATTTTGGTGGTTATTTTAGAACAGGGCACTGAATAATGACCATTAAAGTACCTTTGTTGGCGTGCACAAATAAACAAATATTGGACTTTGAACAACATATATAAAATAAAATAAAAACCAAAGCAATTCAAATTCTTCTTTGATTGTTGAGAAAGAAACGCAAATAATGTTAGTTAGAATCTCAATAGAGTCCCACTTTCTTTATTTCAACTCTCTACTCAAAGAAATTATTTTAAAAATTGTACGATTAGTTGATTAAGTTTTAATTCGATTAGTATGGATATTGTTCTCAATGCAGGATGATGTGGATTCGAGTGTGCTGAAGCGCATTACATTCTTATTTATAGGCTGGGGAGAAATTATGAATAATTCTAGTTTTTGTATTAAAAAGATCAAATATATATTTTTTAATAAATATTTTAAATCATTAAAATTGCACTTCAATAAAATTTGACATGGTTCATGAATATTAATTTTTTTTTTCTATTAGTACTAAGCAAGCATTAATCATTATTTTGGTTTGGGTATCTCTTGTGCCTGTCAAAACATAAGGTATACTTTAAGCTTGATTGCAAACAATTTGTGGAAATTACAGGGAACAACAGCTCTACAAAAGTAGGAGATTGTGGGAGGGTTTACTAGCATCATAATATGACTTGAGTACTCTTGCTTCGACGGCTTGCTATACCAAAGTTGGTCCATCCCCTTGCTTTGCATCAATCCCCCATTGCTACTCGAATTTGATATTTTTGTTTTTGTTTAATATAGTATTTTTATTTTATTAAAGTTATAATTCTAATATTCAAATGTAATCAATATTAATTCTTTTAGAATTTAATTTATGTCACAGGATTGATTTGATGAATTTAATTGACAATATTGTTGAATTTGAATTTTTATGATTTTGTTAATAAAATAAATTTAGTGTTAATTGTGAGATAAAGTCAGAACTTTTTCTTAAGAGACAAAATGGAGTTGAGAATCAAAATGTAATTTTATTATTATATTAACTTATAAATTTACATTTTTTAGGACTTAATTAAAATATAATTAACATAAATTTGAAAGTTTAAAGATGTAATGGGACAGGTTACTTATGGTTCGTGTGATAACTAAATTTAACTTATAGTGTCATTTTGCTGTTGTCTTTTTTATTTATTTATTTGTTTTTCTTTTTCAATTTATTGTCCTTTTTTCTCTCTATATTTATTTAAAACCAACTCACCTTTAACTGCCCACACCACACATGACATAACTTATATTATATTACCTTTAATATCACCCACTACCCATAAGCCATTGACTTAATTCCCAATTACTGTTTCTAAAATAATAAGGAATTCGATCAAGACAAGGTTCCATGCATAATTAAGCTTTTTGTTTCTTTTCAATTATACCAAGATTCATGCTAAATTAATCACATCAATTTTAATACTATTTTTGCTGCTTTCTCACCTTGCTATGAAATTCAATGTTTTTTAAAACTTTAATGAAAATAATAATAATAATAATAATATTAAACAAGTTTTGTCCATCGTCTAAAGGCTCTAGAGGATAAATCAACACAGCTTTAATTTTTTATATGTATGTTTTAAAAAAACTATTCAAATTTGAATTAAATTTGCTTAAATTTATTTGAATAAATTTTTTATTCTGGACCCAAAATTTAAAATCTTGAATCTCAAACATTTAACCCAAATATCAAATTTTAAATTTTAAACTCTAAACTTATGTACCAAGACATAAAAAAAATTACTGAAATATTATTAAATAATTAAAAAAAAATCATAGATGATGTGATGATAATGGTACATAACATAATTTCTTCCAAATCTATATGTCCTCCAAAATTATGATGGGTGATAATTTTAAAATTCGAATATGATGTGAATTTATAATATTAGAATTATAAAATACAGATAAAATATCATAAATATTCAAATCTGCAATGTAAATTGGGGAGGTCCAAGAAAAAAAAAAAAGGTTCTGATGATATATAAATATGATGTTGATGGTGTGAGGCATGGGTGGCCCAGCAAAATTATGAATGCTTTCCACAATTGCCATTAAAGCTAAAAAAAAATGAAAAAGATGAAAGTCCTGATGCAGAGAGGGGAAAGGTGTAGGTAGAGAAACTGATAGAGTAAATAGATCATAGATAGGCAATTTCTCCATTAATTTCAGTTACTTCCTGATATCACAAACAACAAGACAGAATTTAATGTAAAGTCCAAAGACAGTCACATCAAATACCAACTCAGACTCGGAGTCTTCACAGTTTCAGTCTTTTACGTTTTAAAAACACTTCCCATTCTTTAATCTTAACCTGATCTTTTCAGTATTTCCCCTCTCTCTCTCTCGTGCAACTGAGTTGGTGGTGAGTATTTAATAATACCCAAACTTTTTGTAGCAAATACAAAGGCAATTTAGTGTTGTTGATAAAAGTTTTTGGTTCTACTTCTCAGATCTCACAGTGTTCCTCTGAAGAAGATTTTGATCTTTTCTTTTTCTTTTTGCCACTCAAACATGAGGCCGACGATCTATCTTTTTGGAGACTCAATCACGGAGGCTTCCTTTGCTGACGGTGGTTGGGGTGCTGCTCTCGCCAACCATTTTTGTCGGACGGTACATATAGATATTGATTATCAGTTATATATAAAGTCTTTATTGATGTTGAATATTATGTGGGTTTTCTGGTTTACAGCTTGATGTGGTGCTGAGAGGGTATAGTGGGTACAATACAAGGTGGGCGCTGAAGGTACTTGATAGGGTTTTTCCCACGGTGGGTCACGACGGTGCTGCTGCTGCGCCGCCAGTTGCGGTAACCGTGTTTTTTGGAGCTAATGATGCTTCCCTCCCTGATAGATACGCTGCTTTCCAACACGTCCCAGTTGATGAGTACAAGCAGAACCTACACGCCATCGTCTCTTCCCTCAAGGTTCACTTATCACATCTTTATCTAACTTTTTTCTACACGCAAGTAAATATGGTAGCACATTAAGCACGTTATACTCATTGACGATCAATTTTCTACTGCGTAAACAGCCGATGATTGTAAGAACTTTAGGGTCAAAAGGCAGGCACTGTGTATTTTTCAAGTAACTCTCACGTAGTCGAAGAGACAAAACAAATGGTGGAACTGTGTGATCTTTTTGTTTTTTGGCTTTTTGTTCTTTTCTTATGATCTGGAGACTGGATATTCGTATGATAATTTAGGACATTGCGTGCTTGGCACTGTGTTGTGGTCTAGTAAGACAGTTCCCTAACTTTATTTGGTAGAAAGAGCCATGGACTTTGTTTGGTCAGCCATGAAAGAGTGGGTGGTAAGGCCCAGTTGCCGCTGTTATTGTTCGCCACTTGGCTTAAATATATCTCTCTCTTTACTTGTTTTTATATTGAAAGAATAAACTTGAATAATCTCATTCAAAACCATGAGCAGTGAGCAGTGATCTTTCTTAGAATTTAGCAAATTCTAATGAAGTTAATCGATTAATGAAGTTAATCGATTAGCTTTTTAAAGCAAACGCGGGAAGCTCAACATATTGTGGAAAGACTGATTGATCCATTTTAATATGCCTTTTGAAATTGATTCCACTAACCACATTCTAGCTTTGAAATCCCAGAATATATATATATATATTATATGGCCACCAAAACAGTACTATGATCTTATGGATTAAGTGTATATATATGTGCTGATCCTACTTATAGAACTTTTCCTCTTTGCTTTGTCTTTTGGGGATTATAGAAGCGGTGGCCAAAAACACTCATACTCCTAATTACCCCTCCTCCGATTGATGAAGACGGACGCCTTAGGTACATATATATTCTTCCACATTGCCAGCATGGGTACATTGCACTGTATCTTTAATACGCATGTACTTGAAAGAAAATGAATTTGTGTTGATGCAGACATCCTTATGTTGAGAACCCATCGGGTTTGCCCGAGAGGACAAATGAAGCTGCCGGCTCTTTTGCCAAGGCATGTGTTGAAACAGCTGAAGAATGTGGGATCCCTGTGGTGGATCTGTGGACCAGGATGCAGCAATATCCTGACTGGCGCAAAGCTTTTCTTAGGTAGTTTTTAATAATTTTCAATGCATACTTTTACTCTTACATACAGATTCTACGTGTACATATTCTAGTATTAGATATCAGCCTTTGGGGGGGGGGGGGGTCTCGATTGTTGGTTTGTGGCGGAAATAATTATATGCCCTTTTTGCTGATATGCTGTTTAACTGGAACTGCAGCGATGGTTTGCACCTCACAAAGGAAGGCAACAAGGTTGTATTTGAGGAAGTGATGAAGAGGCTGGAAGAGAGAGGTTTAAGCCTGGAAAAGCTAAAAGCTGATCTCCCAGTTTTTGCTGACATTGACCATGATGACCCACTTAAGGCTTTTCAGCAGTAGTTAAAGACTTAAAAGACCTAAAAAAGTTAATAATATCACTGAATATTTCATTATATATCAGCAGTAATGAAAAGAGTTTGCTTTTCAATACATGCCTCCTTTATTCTGTTTTGCATATCCATGTCAGCTTCTGGACTTCTCTAAAGAATGGGGAATTTTGATAAGTACGGGTACAACATTGTATGTCTTTAGTCCTCGAAAAAGAAGTAATAGTGGTAGAAGAATTCCATAATGCTCTTGTTTTCGTGATAGATGTTTGAACAATTTTCTTTTATGGGTGGGTTTAGAGATGCTCTTCAAAGAACGTAAAATGGGCCTAGATACGTCTCTTTTTTCATTCTTTTAACACCCCCATCAAGCCCTTCCTGTTCCTCCATTTAAAAAGTTCCCACCATAGGAGGACATGATTTAGCTCCTCTACCTGCACTTTTACACCATGGGCACCTCACTTTGTCCACTAATAATCATGATTTAGTTACCTAACTAGGAAAAATTGTATAGCTTAAAAGCCAATGTTACTTTATAAGAAATAATGATCAATTAACAAACTCTCTAATGAATGTACCGTCCCTCGGGCAGTCAACTGAACCTTCAACAGTTGAAAGTATTGCTCTGGGGTTTTGTCTCCCATGTTCTGTCGACAATCAACGTGTTGTGAGCGGCTGCTCTGAGAGCCTAATTCACAAAGTTGGGAGCACCTCAATCATATGCGGGCATGTAACCACCCACCGAAGGGATGTGAGTGTCTCACCTTTGGTGACCCATGACCACTATGCATCAAGATCACACTGCTCTTGCTTTGTCTTCTTTGGCAACGATGGCCTAAATCAAACGAATTATGTTCTTTTCTTGAAAATGAAGTTTTAAGCGTATTTTTCTTCTATTTGTACGATTTTTATCAAACTTAGTATACTTGATTTTTTAATGCTTATCTTGTACATTTATTTTAGACTTGATCCTCGATAACTTGTAAGCTTGTTCTATGAATTTGATGAAAAAAGTTCAGATAGGACCGAGGAAAGAAGCCCATCATGATTTCACAGCACAGGAAAGAATCGTATTTGTTGAGGATTTGACAGCAGCAAAAGAAGAGAACAAAACATTGAACAAGTGTTGAAGAAACAAAAAAAATTTACTTGCTCACAACCGTGCAGCAAGGAAGCAGATCAGCCATGTTGAGGATTCAAGCCGCAAAAGAAAGAAGAAAATGCAGAGCAAAACAGCAAAGAAAATGATCAAAAACTGATTTGCTTACTCATTCAATAAGAAAACAATACATTTATAGTCAAAATACATCACCAAATACACAACTAACCCCACTAATCAGCATTGGGATTATTAAAACATTGCTTGTACACTTAGATAAGCTAACTTATCAGCTCAATCATCACCAAAACAGCTACTAAATCAGCTAAGTAGCTGTCATACCTCAATAAAAACAAAATTACAATGAAACTAAGTTTATTTATAACAAAAGTTTCTAACAATAAAGTTCAGATCTAATAGCTATGTTTGCTGTTGCATTGCTGGCCAAAATTCAACACTCCTCCTTAACCTCTATGCAGCAGGCACAAATGCTTTTCCTTAAGCACTTAAACTTTGTACTGGGCAAAGGAGCTTGTCTCTGTTAGCTTCATCATTAAACTCGAAATATATCATCTTGCTCACAAATGTGCAGCAAGTTTTCTTCATTTCTCTGTTATTTTTAGCAATAAAAAACGACTTGCTATTCTTTCAATCTTGGGAGAGAGACGAGCCAATTAGCAGTAAAACAAGCTAAGTCTACTCATTATGCTCTCTCTCGCATTCTCCAAAGATTGCCATGCAACTGATTAGAGTCCACATGCGCTAATTTTTATCTTGCTCACAAATGTGTAGCAAGTTTTCTTCACGGACACAATCTACCAACGTATGGACTGTCCGCCAATGTTCTTGGGCTTTGTTGCTTGCTCGCACTTTGACACTTCGCAGAGCACCTCGCATTTGGTTAGCTCACACCTTGTGTCTTTTGCTGAGCAGCTCACATCTTCAAAATATGATAGAGTTGCAACATGTATAGCTCTCTCTCAACTCCATGCTGCGTATACCAATTTTCTCTCTCAACCATTCTTGAACCTGACCTTTCCAAGAGGCTTCTGTCCAAGTTTTTCATCCAAATCTACCTCACACACTTGACTGAGACACCTTTAATTTGCATGTCCCAATTTTTGTGCCAAAAATTTGTTTTAACCACTGAACTGGTGTTTGGCTGGCTTTTGGGGCCTCCAAATTCCAGTCTATAATGTTGATATTGGCTGCAAAATAAGTGGCAGTGAACATCAACTCCTCTTGAGCTTCGTTCCATCAGTTGCCTGTGCCTGAGCATATTGCTTCTGTCGAAACCATCCCCTTTTTTTTGGATTGTTTCGAAAATTGTTTTTATATTGGAAAATGGGAGTCGCCACCAATCCTTTATTTGGTGTGATTGGATCACCACAAAACGCTTTAAAAACCGTTTTGAAAACATGTAGGTCTTCGAAATCCAAAAAAACAGATTCGGGAGTCGGTTACGCATGAGGAAGGATTAGCACCCTCATACGCCCAAAATTGGTACCGTATTGATTATTTTCGGGTCTTAATTTGTAACATTTAAAAGCTTGAATAAAGTTTAAAATATGATCCTTGAATGCATGAGTTGAGTTTAAAAGAAATGGAGTTTGTTTGGAAATCTTGCTATCTCAAAGTGATCGAGGAAGAAAATTACGTCCAGTGAGTTAGGACATGACATTTCAAGATCTAGAAATAACGAGCTTTCCTTTGTAAAACCTTTTTTATTTTTGCAAAAGAATATTCGATTATCTCGATTTGAAGAAAGGTTGCACTAGTAAGTTAAGGCGCAATATTTCAGAATCGAAGATAAGGAAACATTGCCTCGATTAAGGGTATTTGATTATTTCGATTTGAAGAAAAATTACACTTAGTGAGTTAAGGTACAAATTTTCGAAACTCGAAACAAAAGAATATTGTCTCGATTTTTGAAGCTTTTATAAAAAAAAAACAATTTTGAAAACAAACGTGTGAGTTAAATATGAATAAACAGTTAATAATGGATATTAAACGCAAGGTGAGATAAACAAAAAGATAAATTATCCACGAGAAATCAAGATGCAAAATACGAGCGCATAAAAAATACAAATGTTGATGAGAAAGAAGAATGATGCATTCGGAGTTCAAAACGAGACCTTTCGGATGCACGGTAGCAAAATGGTAGTTTCGGGAAAATTCGTGGTTAAAAAGTGGAATTTAAAACATTCGAGGGTAAAAATGGCAATTTTGAGAGTTTCGAGGTCGAAAATGGGATTTTTGGAAGTTCGGAGGTAAAATGGTAATTTTTGGAAGGTTCGGGGTAAAAAATGAGATTTTTGGAAGTTCGGGGGTAAAATGGTAATTTTTGGAAGGTTCGGGGTTAAAAATGGGATTTTTGGAAGTTAGGGGGTAAAATGGTGATTTTTGGAAGGTTCGGGTTAAAAATGGGATTTTTGGAAGTTCGGGGGTAAAATGGTAATTTTTGGAAGGTTCGGGGTCGAAAATGGGATTTTTGGGAGTTCGGGGGTAAAATGGTAATTTTTGGAAGGTTCGTGGTCGAAAATGGGATTTTTGGGAGTTTGGGAGTAAAATGGTATTTTTTGGAAGTTTGGGGGTAAATTGGTAATTTTTGGAAGTTCGAGGTCAAAAAATAGGATTTTTGGAAGGTTCGGGGTCAGAAATGGTAATTTTTGGAAGGTTCAAGGTCAAAAATGGGATTTTTGGGAGTTCGGGGATAAAATGGTAATTTTTGGAAGGTACGAAGTCAGGAATGGGATTTTTGGAAGTTCGGGGGTAAAATGATAATTTTTGGAAGGTTTGGGGTCAAAAATTAGATTTTTGGAAGATCGTGGGTAAAAATGGTAATTTTTGGAAGGTTCGGGGTTAAAAATGGGATTTTTGGAAGTTTGAGGGTAAAATGGTGATTTTTGGAAGGTTTAAGGACATTCGGGGTAATAAAACCAAAAAAAGGTGACACGTGGCAGCCCCTGAGGCATCCTGAGGTCAAAGGACCAGTTTGAAAACCATGGAAATTTTTTGGGTCAATTTTGTAATTAAGACAAACTTGATTTAAGGATTAAATTAAAATAAATTAAAAGGAAAAGGGACTGTTCGTGGAAATAAACCCAAACAATGACACGTGGCGGCCTCTGGTGTTTTAAAAAGGATTCAAGGATCAAATTGAAAAGCATTGAAAATAAATGGGCCAACTTGAAATCAATTAAAAGTACGAAAAAGGACCCGATTAAAATTTTGAGAAAAAGCGGAATGACCAAATGCACAAATATCCCCTTTCTTAAAAACACGCGGATCTTGAGTCGGGTTAGATCGGATTCGGGCCGATCATGAGTATTTTAAAAAAACTACGCCGTTTTGTACAAAATACACCTACCAAAACGTTGTTGTTTTGGTAAGGGTATTTAAACCCTTGAACCCTTGTAAAACCGAACCCCCCTTTTCATTTTTCGGATTTCAGAAAAACCTAAGGTCCCTTCCCTTTTTTTTTTCTCTCAAATGCCTTCCATGGCCGGCCAAGTTCCGGTAAGTCGACCCGATTGCCGTCCGTCGAGCGGGCCCGCACGCACCCTCGTTCGCGAGCGCGCGTCCACTTGTGTAATCCCCGCACTCGGTCACGCGCATAGGTCCACCCACGCGTCCTTCGACGCCTTTCCTTCCTACGCGCCACGTGCCTCCGTCCGTGACTTCTTTCAAGTAGGTTTTCATTTCCGATTTTTAAAACTTTTCTTTCTTTCTCTTTTTTTTAAAAAACACTTTAAAAAACCTTTTCATTTAAAAAAAAAAAAAAAAAACTAATATCTTGTTATTAACTGCTTCATTTTCTTATTTCTTTGCAAATCTGCTAATGGCTAGGCATCGGCGAGGCTCGGGGTTTCGCGACGGTGACGATTCCGAGGGCAGCTCCGGTGGAGGTCGTCAGACGAAGATGAGTCCCTTCGTCTTCATTTTTAGTTTCCTTTTTTTTATTAATGCCATTATTAAATGTTATTGTTGATGTCATTATTGTTGTTACCGTATTGGTGATATTATTATTATTATGGCCAATATAATTAATAATATTATTAATGGCGTTTTCGAAGCATGGAAAACAATAAATATTTATGGGGGTATTAAATACACACATAGAATTTAATGGGTTAACACGATAAATAATAATGAATAATAAATGTATGCTGCGGGAGTACCTGGACGTTTCGATGTTTGACAACTTTGAGATTGGTTTGAGTCGGTTCACTGTTGGCTATTAACTGCTGCTACTTGGATACGGTGAAAAACCTATTTTGGTATTGATTTTTAGAATCAGGGTCAGTACCCGTTACAAGTATTCTTGCCCTGGCTTTTATAGCCATGTTTACAATCATGCTTTTTTGTATTTCTCACATAAATGCCCGTCTTGTTTTTCCTTTTGCAGGTCAGCCATGGCAGCGGCGGTTGAAGCAGCTGGTGGCAGTGCAAGTTGGGACCGAATATGGTGACAAGCTATTGATGATGTGGCGGCCTCTGGTTGGCCGAAGGGGAGGCAACAGCAGCAACACTTAGTGGAATTCAGGCCAACAGTAGTTTGGGTTTTGGGTATTTTTAGGCAATTTGGGCTGCTTAGTAATTAGGCCGTTTTGGGCTGTTTAAGCTTAGGTTTGGGTCATTTGAATCTGGGCCCGATTTGGGCTTGGGTTTTGGATATGAGTTCGTAAATGGACTTTGTACTTGAACATTTTTTTAATAAATTTTAAATTTAAATTTATAATAAATTGAAATTTCAACCAAATTTAAATTTAGAATAAACTTAATTTTAAAATAAATTTAAGCTGATTGGGCCCAGGCGAATTGGGCTTCAACAGCTTCTATGGCTTCTGCTGCTGTGGTTGCTCCTTGTTCTTGCACACCCTCTCCAAACTTACAAGTTGCATTCCCTCTTCACTTGGCTTCACTTTCTTCTTCATCTACCTTTTATTTTCCCTTAAAACTTGAGGAGCTCGAGCTTTCCTTGTCTCTCGCTTGAAAGGCTCCTTCAGCATGCTCATCAAGTAATCTCAGAAAAATGACCCTTCAAATACTTAGGCTCATGATACCATGTTGAGGATTTGACAGCAGCAAAAGAAGAGAACAAAACATTGAACAAGTGTTGAAGAAACAAAAACAATTTACTTGCTCACAACCGTGCAGCAAGGAAGCAGATCAACCATGTTGAGGATTCAATCCACAAAAGAAAGAAGAAAATGCAGAGCAAAACAGCAAAGAAAATGATAAAAAACTGATAAGCCTACTTATCAGCTTAATCATCACCAAAACAGCTACTAAATCAGCTAAGTAGCTGTCATACCTCAATAAAAACAAAATTACAATGAAACTAAGTTTATTTATAACAAAAGTTCCTAACAATAAAGTTCAAATCTAATAGCTTTGTTTGCTGTTGCATTGCTGGCCAAAATTCAACAATATTGCGTATGGAAAAGTTGAAGCATTTCTTTTAAGGTCCCCACATGATCTTTAGGTTTGATCATTCCTTTCCATTAAAAAACCTGTCTGCACCGTTGTAACACCCCTATACTCGGTTCACACGTATAAACCCGGCATAAAAGTATTACACACAGTGTCAAAAAATTAAAAACAAGTATAATAAAATTTTTCTTTCAATTCGTGTAAATTTTCAAAACAATATTAGTAACCTATTCATTAGGGACACCTAAGTATACCATCTGTACATGCTATTTTACCTCTAAATAAAATACTTAAACTTGAAGTCTTCTAAGAGTGATGTGATGAGAGGTCCCTTGGCTTGATTCTATCCTCACTTAGCCTTTATACCTACGCGTTAAAATAAACGCGTTAAACCGGTGAAAGCTTAGTAAGTACTACAAGAATAATTAATCAATTCTAAACTTTTTATTAACTAATTTCAACATACTGTGAATATTCATTCATAAAAAATACCTACCTTTCACATATATATCATTTAACTTCTCTTGTTATCACATTATACACATTCATCCACTTTTTACAACTTAGCTATTTTAGCCCCTTTAGCTTACTTAGTTTTATCATCATTTGATTACTTATACACATTTAGTACTTACCTTTCATGTGTTCAACGTTTCACTTACCTCAATGTCACAGTTTGCGCATTCTTTCACTTTTCACAATTTAGTCACCATAGCTCACTTAGCTTATTTATCCACTTGGCCCATAGTAGACTTCTGTAGAACTTATTGGATAAACGAAACAAATGGAGAGTACTGAAGTACTAAACAGAGAGCACATAAGTGTTAGGTAACAGAGAGCACACAAAGTGCTAAACAGAGAGTACACAAAGTACTGAGCATGCTAATCAAAGAGCACATGAAGTGCTAATAACAGAGAGCACGAGACGTGCTAAACAGAGAGCACACACAGTGCTAAACAGAGGGCACACACAGTGCTAAACAGAGAGCACACACAATGCTAATTAGAGAGAGCGCTAGTGTTCCTTAATGGCATGTCATTATTATCACAATGGTTCTAACTTGTCTATATGGGCATAATCTCTCATTTTCATCATTTCTCATAATTTCATATACCACATTTACATTTCTCTTCACATATACATAATCATATATTTCTCACTTTTATTTACTCAAAGGCTTCCACAATATCATCATTTTATCATATAATCAATATTTATAACTAAACACATAATATTTCACATATACATTGTTCATCACATATATGTAATCTTACCTCTTTACTCTTATTTACACGTTAATTTTCAAAGTTGTTCACTTGCGTCACAGTCACTAAATTATTTATATCTTAGGCTACAGAACTCAAAATTATAATCCGCTTAATATTTCTGAAACTAGACTCAATCATCTTTTTACCATAAAATTTACAGAATTTTTATTTTAGCCAATTTGTACAGTAAATTCTTTCAATTTACCCCTTCTCTGCTGCCTAACAATTTCGACCTTTCTTCACTAAAAATTATCTATATTTTAGTACACAGATCAAATGATGTTCTCATCTGTTTCTTTTGAAAATAGACTCATTAAGTATTCAAACATATAAATTTCAGTCTCTACTAATTTTTCTACATTTTTCTATGATTTTTCAAAGTCAGAACAGGGGAACTCGAACCTACTCTGACCTTGTTACACAAAATCAGATATATCTCAGAATGTACAATTCCTTTCCTTTCATTGTTTCTTCCATATGAAACTAAACTCAATAATATTTAATTACATATATAATTCGACCCTTAACTCTTTATATATTTTGGTGAATTTTCGAATTTAGTCATCTGTTCTGTCCAAACTGTTTCAATGAGAATAATTCCTTTCTCATGTTTCTTTATACTAAATTTCATTCAATCATACATAATTGACACTTATAATTAAACATATCATTCTTATCATAATTAATCATATATGTTAAAATTATAAACACTCTAACTTAATTAATTCCAAACCTTTTAATACTTGTAGTACTTACAACTTTTGTAGAAAGCTTCCTTTCCCTCTTTGATCTTCTCTTTTCCTTTCTCTTCAATTGAGTCCTTCTCCTTCTTTTATTTCTCTTAAATTTCATACAAAACACATATATATTCACATGTAAGCTAAAAATTCCAGCAACTAATATTTTCATGCCAAAACATGAATTAAACATGTATGACATGCTAATCTTTCCTTTACTTACCTTGACACTTGAAAATTCCAAATTACCAACTTGAGCTCTTGCTCCTTAACACTTTAAATATGGATTTTCTCATGGAATTAAGGTAGTTAATAGCTTAATCTTATGATTTTCTTAAAGAAATTCCAAAGAAAAATGGAAAATTGAAGTTTGGATGCCTTAGAAATTTAAGAAGAAATGGTGAAGAAAATGAAAAGAAGAAATGGGTGGAGATGGAGGTAGTTACGGCAAAAGCAAAGAGGAAATGGATGATATAAAATCATCCCTTAGATCCTTAGACCTTTCATTACTTCTACACTTAAGTCCTTTCTTCAATCATTATTTATTTTAAAAATATCAAATATTCTAAATTACCATTTTACCCATCTCTAATCACCATAATTTCATGATGACCTCATCATTTATTTTGGACTAATTGTCCATATCGTCTTTCCTTCTTTCTCATTATTACTAATTAATCTTTAAATTTTTCTAATCTTCTTATTTTAGCTACATATTCTAATTCTTGACTCCTTCCCTATAATGTTCCAACTCTGATTCAAAAATACGGATGTTACAACCGTCGTCTTTACATGAAGTCATTCCCAACAAGATGTAAAACCCCAAACTTAATTGAACTCAATCTTGCCTTTGATTATTTTTGTCTTCTGTTGACCCAAATTAAAAAGTGACTTGTTTTTGCCATATATAATGAATTTCAACATTTCAAATTTATAGTATCTGCAAATTACTTAGAATAGCTTATTAGAAAACTATAAGAAAAGAAGCAAAACATTCATAACTTCCATCCATCCCTCAAAGATAGTATACAAGCATATGTGAACCTACAATGTTCTATCAGAATGTGGGTTTTACGTTGTTGATATATATATATATTTCCTTTCTTTCTTGAATATAGGGAACAAAGCATCAAATTGTGGATTTTTTTCACTTGAAACATGAGGGACAAGACACCATTGTTATATGTAATCTGTTGCAAGTACCACATTTTGATGCCTTGTTCCCCCATATTCAACAAAGAAAGGAGAAAGCAAGATATGAACAAGGCCAAATCCACTTTCAGAAGGGAAAATTCTATAAATTCTAGTTATATATGAAGTGATGATGCTGATCAGGTCCCCCAGGACTTGTTCTCTTAACCTGCTGAAACTGGTTTTTCTTAGCTTCTTCATTCAGGTACTGTCTTAAGGCCTTAATCGGTTGATTACGACTCCTATTTCCGTCAAGGGCCAACTCTCCGATCCTGCAGATAAAACAAAGACCAAGGTAACACATACCAGACACCTAAAGATCATCATTGTTGTTGAAGATGCTAAAATGACACCCTGTGTGCTTTGACATGGAAGGTTGAGAGGGTTTTGTTTCCATATTTATATACTTCCTATAATCTAATTTTATTACAAAGTGGATGAGTAATTGTTAATCAATCACCCCACTGTAAATTGACATCTGACAGGCAAAGCCATATTTTCCTCTTGATAGAACCAAATGAAAATACAAAGGGATTTTGTTCTGACTAAACTTTTGCCAATAAACATGTCAAACAGCTTCGAGACAACATTAATTTTGGCTTATTGTAAGTTTATGGAGAACTACAAACTACTTTTAGCCGATTGTTATTGATACTGGTTGATATACCTCACTATTAGGTATGGTTTCGGGTTTTGGTCAATTCAGGTTCCCATATAATTACAGATTTCCCCTTCTGTTTTACGATCAGAATCTAACCTTGTTTAGGTCATACATAGGTGATATTTAGATAAAGCCCTCTTAATAATAATGATTACAAATTCGAATCTAGGAAAGAAGCCCACTGCCAAATATACAATCATCTGTCGGTGGGTTCAAGCATTTTTATTGCCTTAATCTATGCCCAATACTTGGGATGGGACAAAATTAGATTTTGTCTGTATTGGATACTTTTAATAGCTACCAAACAAGCTTAATATCAATCCTAATATGATCTGTTCGTTTGTTTGTCTCCTTGTGGTGTTAATCTTCTATCCACATAGGCATGGATGCAGCTGTAAGCACTTGAGCAATTAGATTCCACTTTCTAGCAAACTATGAACTTTTAATTCAAGTTTTCTTTTCCATCAAAATATGCAGTCCAGTTGTGAAGTTCCTAATTGTTCAGCTTCAGCAAATTTATAAAAGGGTTGTATGTATGCATGCATGCATGCATGTATGTATCAATCTTGTCATTGATTACTGTGAGAAAACACAGATAATCTTGGGGGCTTAAAAAATGGCCAATTTGCCCATCTTTTCTCCTTATCCAATGGGGAAAAATATAAAAGGTCACGTCTTTCACGTTGCATCAAAGTGGTGCACTCACAAAACCAATCTTGGCCTTGTTCGATTCTTGAGTGCTCCATAACCATCTTCCTTATTGTCGTCATAGATTGAAAATTATTGTAATATAATGTATGGAATTCACTTTACAGTTACCATGAGAGAAAAAGATTGAGAGCTTTCATATCCCATATAGAAAATAACCTACTCTTTTCCTTCTGCCTGCTTATTCCAACACAGCCTTACCAGCAGAGTTTCTATTTTCTAATATGCATAAACATCCATATTTAGCGATAAAAGTACTATGGAGGCCCTTGTATTAGGAGTCGAATTGCATTTTGTCTCGTTTACTCAAAAAATGAGTAAATTAATCCCTATATATGTTAGATCAAAGAAGAAACTAGCTAATCTTTTTTGTTAAAAACTTCATTCATTTTTACGGTTAAACATTGGTTCATGTAAGTCAAAATGGATGTAAGGATTCCGGGCTGGGAACCCGATGAAAGAAGCAGAGGAATTTTCAGAAAGAAAGAATGTATACCAAAGATATTGCACAAATTATATTCAAACAAAATGGATCGAAGATACATTTTATGTCAATACAAACAACCAGTTCTAATAACAAGCTATTTCTTTCATTGGAAGATACTAGCTGCATACATGATGCCGCTCTCACCAAAATTACTGCTACTAAACATGGACATCAGTGATGCTTAGGGTCCGGACCACCTGGACTTCGGCGTTTTGATTCGTAGAGGTTCTCATTTCCAGGCTCATCTCTGATCCCAATATTAAACTGATACACCTTCCCTGAACTAGTGGCAAGGGACAACATTCGGAAAGAGCCTGTTGGGTTTTTCCCGTCAGTGTTAGGATTAAGAAGGCGACATTCAGAGCTTGAAACTGAGTACAAAATCAGTATCAAACATGCAAGAAATCGCCAGTTACCCATTTTCTTCTAACGTTTGTAGATACTGAAATCTTATTATGGGTCCAAGCCAGAATATTCAGTGTATATATAGGCGCAAAAAGCATGAGATTATCATCATAAAAAGTGTAGTTGACCCTGATTCATATTCGCAAATTGATATAAGTGGATATGATATATAATTCAGCATTGAACGACTTTGATTAAGCATAGGATATATTAAATTTTTAATAAAAAATTTCATATATTTGAAACATCATATTCTATATTCAATATATATGTATATTACTTAAAAAATTACATTCAAGAACCCAACGAGTGACTCTAGTGG
The DNA here is from genome assembly GCA_039519145.1 of Kokia cookei. Classification (NCBI taxonomy): domain Eukaryota; kingdom Viridiplantae; phylum Streptophyta; class Magnoliopsida; order Malvales; family Malvaceae; genus Kokia; species Kokia cookei. The sequence goes on from CM076907.1 coordinate 43,661,211, forward strand.
AAAAAAGAATGATGTTCATTCTAGAAGATCCGGATTCAAACACTTACGTATATAAAGTGCATGTATACTGTCAAAGAGTTAATAAAATTTTAACAGTTACTATCATGTAAGTATTTTTAACTTTTCCCTTTCTAAATTTTATAATCTCAATCCCTCCTAAATAAAATTTAATATTTCTTCCCTGATCTCTTAATATATGAATAGACAAGATACATTTATAAAAGGCTCATGGTAGTTTAAATTGTCACGTCCCTAAAACTTGATGCTTGGAGCGTGCGGCCTTAGACGTTTCTCGATCAAACAACGCCTAAGTAAGCCTGGAACTTGGTCAAAGCTAAAGTGCTTAGATCCTAGCAGAAGCAAAGGAACTCTGAAAGAAAAAGGCAAAACAAAAGACAAGGAAGAAATTTGAGTGACTGCTCTGTGTATTCCTCAAAAGTGAAGTGTGTAAATGAGGTGGGGGTAAGCCTCTATTTATAGTTGAAGCCCCTTACATCCAACGGTTAAGATTAGAGTACATCGACGGTTAAGATACAATGATAAGAGTTTACAAAGGATATGGAAAGAATCAAAAGAGAATATTCCTGATTATGTGCCACTTGCCATATCTGCTTTGAAAGGCTCTTCAATCCCAAGTGTTGGGCTAAGTGGTGATAGGCCCAAAATTCTACAGAGTGTTTCTTGGGCAGCTTGATGTGTGTTGGTCTCGGGCCTCGGTGCGCGGTCCGTAACATTCTCCCCCATTGAATCTGGTGACGCCCTCATCACTCGACTAGCATGGTATCTGTCCACTTGGTCTTTGAATTACCATAGGCCCTCGGCTAGTTCCCAACTACCTTCACTGTCGGGAAGTCCCTTCCACTGAACGAAATATTCGTGCCTTAGCCGGTAACCTGGTCGTCGAATAACTCTCTCTGCTTGGATCTCTCGAACCTTATTCTCATAGGAGATCTTCACTTCGACTGGCGCTCGGTGTGATTTGCCTCGATCCGATTCTGACTCATCTTGATGGTAAGGCTTGAGTAAGCTAACATGGAACACTCGGAACGGACCCTCGTATCTTCGCACAAGCCCTTTGTGCAAGGTTGGGTTACGCAAGATTCCTGTCAATTGACAAGGACTAGATCACCAACCTGGAAATTCACGTCCCTACGCTTTCGATCTGCCCACTTCTTGGTCCACTTCCCTACCTTGTGTAAACAAGCTCGGTCTAAGTCGTGATGCTCTTGCCACTCCGTGGCAAACTTGTATGCTACTGGATTTGGCCCCTCATACTTGGTAACAACCGTGTTGGGTGTAAGCGGTTGTTGCCTGGTCACAATCTCGAACGGACTTTGGTTTGTGGCCTCACTCCGTTGCAAGTTGTAGGAAAACTGGGCCATATCCAACAGTTTTGGCCAATCGCGCTGTATTGCACTTACATAGTGCCTCAAATAGATCTCCAAGAGTGCATTCACTCGTTCAGTTTGCCCATCGGTTTGGGGGTGGACACTTGTTTAAAAGTTTAAGCTTGATCTCATGAGCTTGAATAATTCGGTCCAGAATCTCTCCGTGAATCGTGTGTCCTAATCACTGATAATCGTCTTTGCCACTCCCCAATATTTGACCACGTGCTTGAGGAAAAAACGAGCTACCTCCTCGACTGGACACACCTTGGATGCTAGAATGAACGTCTCATACTTCGAAAACCTGTCAACAACAACCATAATACTTGACAAGCCGTCAGTGTTGGGCAAACCGACAATAAATTCCATGGAAACACTTTCCCATGGTCGCTCGGGTATGGGCAATGGTTGTAACAATCCTGTCGATTTCTTCATCTCTATCTTGTCCTGTTGGCACATGAGACAAGTCTTCACATAGGCTTCAACATCTGTACCCATGTGCGACTAGTAATAGTTTTCTGCAATTAGTGCAAATGTCTGGTTCATGCCCGGATGTCCCGCCCACTTGGAATCAGATATCATGGCATTCCCTCATGAGCCCCTTGTGCAATTCTCCAAATTGAGGCAAATAGAGGCGATGTCCTCGAGCATATAGCAAGTCCCCTTCGAGCCAAAACTTTCTAGTTCTCCCTTCTTTGGCATAGTCAATGTGCATTTTGGCCGTTGGGTTATGTGACAACCTATCTTTGATGCGCTCCAATAGTTGTCCCTGTGGCAAGCTAACAAACTCCATATTATAACTTCGACTTAGTGTATCGGCAACGGAATTCACCTTTCTTGGTTTGTACTCCATGAAAAAATCAAATTTTGCAAGGAATTCCTGTCATCGAACCTGCTTTGGAGACAACTTCTTTTGTGTTAGAAAATAACTATTGGCAACATTGTCTGTGTATACCACAAACTTGGACCCAAGTATGTGGTATCGCCAAGTGCGCAAGCAGTGCACTACTGCAGTTATTTCCTTCTCATGGACCGTGTACCTCCTCTCGATCTCATTTAGCTTCCGACTTTCAAAAGTAACCGGATGTCCCTCTTGCATAAGAACTCCACCAATGGCAAGATCGGACGCATCGGTGTAGATCTCGAATGGTTTGGTGTAATCTGGCAACACCAACACTGGTTCACTGACCATGGCCTTCTTCAATTCTGCAAAGGCTTGTTGGCACTCGATGCTCCAATCCCACACCTTGTCATTCTTTAGTAACTCGGTCAATGGTGCAACTATTTTAGAGTAGCCTTTGACGAACCTTCAATAATTATTGGCTAGCCCCAAGAAGGATTTCAACTCTGTCACCTTGGTTGGCGGCTCCCAATCTTCAATGGCTCGGACTTTGGCCCCATCCATTTGAATCTTGTCACCTCCCACAATGTGACCTAGGAAAGGGACCTCTTGTTGGGCAAACGAGCACTTCTCTTTTTTGACGTAGAGCTCGTTCTCTCGCAAGACTTTGAACACCTTTCTCAAATGCCTCAAATGCTCCTCAAGTGTCTTGCTATAAATCACAATATCGTCAAGGTAGACAACAACAAATTGATCAAGAAAGGGTTGTAATACCTTGTTCATGAGAGTGCAGAAAGTGGCGGGAGGGTTCGTGAGATTGAAAGATATCACTAAGAACTCATACGAACCATAGCGCGTCACACAGGCAGTCTTTGGTTCATCTCCTTCGGCTATTCGAACTTGATAATATCCGGACCTCAAATCCAACTTAGTGAACCACCTTGCACCACTAAGTTGATCAAACAAGTCGACAATGAGTGAGATCGGGTACTTGTTCTTCATAGTGAGCTTGTTCAAAGCTCGATAGTCGATACACATTCGAAGCATCCCATCGTGCTTCTTTTGAAAGAGTATCGGCGCACCATAGGGTGCCTTAGACGGTCGGATATAACCCGCATCTAGGAGTTCCTTCAACTGTCTGCGCAACTCCTCTAACTCGGGTGGAGCCATTTGGTAAGGGACTCTAACGAGTGGCTCTACATTCGGCACGAGTTCAATCTTGTAATCCACCTCTCTCTTTGGTGACAAGCTTTTAGGCGACTCGGTAGGCATCACATCTCTGAATTCAGCCAACACTTGTCCCACCTCTTCTGGGACCTCGACGGACTTGGGAGGTTGCTCATCAACCAATGCAGCTAAGTAAGTTAGTTCCTCCTTGCGCACCCCCTTGCTAAGCTGGATGGTTGATAGCATCTTGGCTTCAACTCTGGCCTTTCGGGTTGTCGGAACAATGCATTTATGTTTCGGATCCAAAATGCACAAACAATCGGTAAAGGGAACAGGGAACGCATTAACCCGGTCAAGGAAATTAAGCCCAATCACGAAATCAAAGTCATCTAGAGGGATTACCTTGATATTTTCCTTATCGTTCCAACCTCCAAGGTTTAGCATGACTCCTTTTGCCACCCCGTAATCAGAGCCTCTTTGGAATTGATGGTTTTAATAAATCCACTTGCCTTCTCAACACGAAGGTCAAGTTTCTTGATAGCCCGCTCGGACAAGAACAATTCTGAGGCATCGGTGTCCACTAGTGCACTCATCTTTTGGCCTGCCACGGTGATGTCGACGAACATCAATCCCTTTTTCTTATTACCCTTCTTAACCTCCATGGAGCTAATGATTGAGTTAAGCTTAAGAGTCTCCTTCTCTTCAGCATCCTTTCTTTGGATGGCAGCAGCTTTCTCGTTTTGAGGACAGTTCCTTGCCAAGTACTTTCCTCCATAATTGCAGTACTTGAAAGGCTCGTTGTTCTTTTCCCAAGGCTTGCAAAACTTGATATTACTACCTGTCGACTTGTCAGACCCCTTCTTGGCTGGTCTTTCCTTGTCTCCCCTACCATTGCCTTTGGATTTTGGCTTTGGTTTGGTAGACTCGGACCTTTTGATCTCGAACTCGATAATGGACTCAACTGCGGACAAATCTTTAGAAAGCTCTTTGACCCCCATACGTTTCAACTCCATTTTGGTCCATCGTTGGAGTCCATCCATGAAGGCAAAGAATCATTCTTCCTCGCCCAACTTTGGGATCTGAAGCTTGAGCTCGGTGAATTGCTTGGCATAGTCTTGAATTGAGCCAGTATGCTTGAGTTGACGCAACTTTGCTCGGGCTTCTAGTTGCGTATTTTTGGGATAGAACTGTTCCTTGAGCTCGGACTGGAACTCACTCCATATTGTAATGGGAATTTCCCTATTCTCCTTCTCGGAACGCCTATGTCGTCATCATAAAATAGCGATATTAGTCAAATAGACAGAAGCAGTGTTTACCTTTGTTAATTCGTCCTTGACCCCCATGCTCGGAAGTGCTGCTCCAAGGCCCAAATAAAATTCTCAACATCTTGGGCTGATCGTGTCCCTACATACATCTTCGGCTTTGGGATATCAATCCTAGGTGTGGGTGTCGCTGTTTCTGACATCATGTCATTCTTTACAACTCTCTTATAAATAGCAAGCTCACTTCAAAGATCCTTGATCTCCTCCACCAACTCGGCTTTGGTAGCTTCCCCTGCTACTTCAAGGGAATTATTCTGTTGGTCTAACTTCTCATACATGTCGTCGAGAAGTCCTTGACCCGCAATCATGACTTCTTCTTTAAGAGAAACCACTCTCTCAAAGTACGATTCTGTCTCTTTTTAGGCCTCCTTGACTTCATTCACGAAATCTTTAAGTCTAGCGACCCTTCTCTTCAAGGCTGAAATGATGTCCCTGAAACTCTCTCTCTTCTTCTTCTCAACAGCAGCACGGGTCTCTCGTTCAACTGCTGGAACCTCGCTTGAGTTTTATAGTGCCATTTCTCTCACTCGAATAGGCTCTGATACCACTTGTTACGTTCCTAAAACTTGATGCTTGGAGTGTGCGGCCTTAGACGCTTCTCAATCAAACAACGCCTAAGTAAGTCTGGAACTTGATCAAAGCTAAAGTGCTTAGAGCCTAACGAAAGCAAAGGAACTCTGAAAGAAAAAGGCAAAAAAAAAAACAAGGAAGAAATTTGAGTGAATGCTCTGTGTATTCCTCAAAAGTGAAGTGTGTAAATGAGGTGGGGGTAAGCCTCTATTTATAGTTGAAGCCCCTTACATCCAACGATTAAGATTAGAGTACATCGACGGTTAAGATACAATGATAAGAGTTTACAAAGGATATGGAAAGTATCAAAAGGGAATATTCTTGATTATGTGTCACTTGCCATATCTGTTTTGAAAGGCTCTTCAATCCCAAGTGTTGGGCTAAGTGGTGATAGGCCCAAAATGCTACGGAGTGCTTCTTGGCCAGCTTGATGTGTGCTGGTCTCAGGCCTTGGTGCGTGGTCCGTGACAAAATTCACTACCTTTAGCAGAAAGAGCAGGGGTGAAACTATAAAAAAATTTTAGGGGCTAAAATTAAATTAAAAATTTTACGATAGAAAAAATATAATTTCATCATTTTAATAGTTTATATCTTTATAATTTTTAAAGGATTAAACCAAATTTTTATATTTTAGAGGGTCAAAGTGTAATTTTACCTTTATTAATTTAAAATTTTAAAAATTTTAAAAGGCTTAAATAAAAAAAAATCATTTTAGGGAAGACGGGGCCCTGTCAATCCCCTAGTTTCACCCCTAAGAAAGAGGTACTTTGAATTAACATAATACCACTTAGGGCTTCTATGTATGGACGGTGCGTTTACCTATGATTAGTGTAAAAACAACAACAGTAATAAAATTAAATACTGTAGTGTGAAATAAAAAATAAATTAAACACATTATATTATAAATAAACGACCAATCTAAAGAGCTTTAAACTAATTCAATATCACGAATGGAGATAAACGTTGATTCAAAAAAGACTTTAAACTAATTCAATATGACTATGGTGTACCAAAGTCAAAAACAATGTTTAGGCATTTAAGCTGACTAGCATTCCTCAACTTCAACTTTTTTTATCGCCATCCACTTTGAGCATGGAAGAGTCACATCCTCTCGACTAGTTGTAGAGACCAAAGAGAAGTTTAAATGTAAAAAATAATGACGAGAACAGACCCATTTTAATCATTTATTTAGGTTTCGTTAGGACTCGATCTTGTGATATAATATTTCGGAGCACATGTCAAATTCACTATCCCAAAGTGATCTGCGAACGACACCATCTCTTCTTTGTTTAAGTTCTTGAGTGCTTCATCAATTGTCCCTTTTGGTCTTCGTCATGGAAATGATGAATAGATTCAAAATCTCAGTCATATTGAAACTAACAGTCAGTTAATGTTAACGCGGGCCAAGTTTGTTTATTCCATTCCCAAATAGATTTTATTTGGAGGATACATCAAGTAGTTTTGCCTTTGGATTTTATCAATATCAAAATTTTATTTTTAGATTCACTCTCTTATTCTCAAATATACGAAAGTCTAAGTTATGATAACTGATAACCATAAGAAATAGGCTAAACCAGTCAATTGCTAACAGGTTCCTTCTCTTGTTTGTTTGTTTTTCAAGCTGGTTATATCTGTATAAGCATATTCAAATATCAAGACTAAAATGAATTAAAATATAAATAGATTTAAAAAACTAAAATATAAAATTCAACCGACTCCATCCATAAATCCCTCTAAAATATGAACAAAATTCCCTGCTTCTTTTTAGTGCTCTTAGTATGTCTCACCAATATTTTCTTGCCACGTGTATTATTGAATTTTAAGTGAACTAACAGCTTGCTGCCGTTAACTTTGTTCCAATCACAGTAAAATTCTCCTGCTTCCTTACCGTTTACATCTCGTCTTTATTATTTTTGGCCATCACTTTTCTTTACTTTTCACTGGCGTTAAAAACAATAGGGTAAATTCTCAAAATAGTTATTTTTGTTAATCTCAAATTACATTTTAGTCATTTATATTTGAAATATTACGTTTTAATCACTTACGTTATCATTTTATTACGAAATGGTCAATCTACCGTTAAGATCGATTATCTCTCAAACACCAGCCCGACGTGACTGTTAAAATGAATTTTAAATGCCAACATGAATATCCAACTGAGATGAGAAAAGTTAAAATTTTTTTTATGAAAATAGAATACAAAAGTTTGTCCTAAAATCCAATTTTTTCCAATTTAAAAAAGAAGCAACAATTAGATTTTTCTGTCCATTTTAACTACTACGTCGAATTGTCATTTGAAGGTTACAGATCTTAACAGTAAAATGATCATTTTATAACAAAACGATAACATAAATAACTAAATCTTAACATTTCAAACATAAATAATTAAAATGTAATCTCAAACAAATAAAAGTGACTATTTTAATAGTTTACCCAAAACAATAACATTGAATAACATTAACATCGAACTCAGTCAATTTGCACAAAACTCACTAATGGGGTACCAAAAAGGGGCATAGGAATTTTGTTCCTAAAACATAGACTTCAACAGAAAAATGCATATCAATTTTTTTATTGGCACGACAAATGTATATTAATTGATCTTAAGTTCTTAACAAATCTAAGCCCAAATCATTAATAGTTTAATTTTTTTAAGTTATAATTATAATCTATTCTCCATATATCAATAAAATTTTCTTTAGTTTCCCACTTAAGCCAAAATACCTCACCAACGTAATCTAAAAATTTCACTAGACCAAATTTATGTGGCCAGTCCAATCATTCAGCAGAGAGGAGAAAAACCAATCATATTATTACACAGTAGTATAATATATAGGTCAGATTTCGATTTTGAGACGTACTATATCAATGATATTTGTTATAAATGTGCAACTTAAAACCAAGCACTCATACAAGAAAACGAAACAAAAATGACCCTCAATCAAGCGGATTGAGTAGGTGAAAAACGAATCGCCCTAGTAATTTAGGGATTTAGTGTTTGAGCTATCGGAAGTTCACACTTTTATACACCGAATGAGTCTTCCTGCAAATTGATCCTAGCTTATCTTCAGCTCTCCTCTTTTTGAAATTGGGTTGAGAAGCCAAAGCTTGGGAAGAAGCCAGAACTGTTGTATCGGATTGAACCGGAGTTGAATAGATTTGTGGGAGAATGAGATTGGTAATGTCTTGAAGGGGTTTCCTTAATCTTCTTTTTTTATTGTTGGAGGATGAAGGTTTTGTAAGAAGAAATGCAGGCTTTTTTGAGGAGAAAGGAGGGATGTTCTCCTTGTTGTCATTTTCATGAAAGGAGAGAATAGCCATTTGACTTTTGAGTGAGAGAGGGGGAGGAGGAAGAGGTGGTGAGGATGGGAGGGATGGAGAAATTATGGAGAAGAGGAGACATAAGTAATGGTGGATTTTGGAGGGGAGGAAAAGAAAGATTTCAATTCAAGTTGTTTTGGGATTTTCACATGTTTTTTTTTAGTTTTGGTAACATGGAGGGAATTTTGGTGGGTTGAATTAGGAAAAAAAATGGTTTTAGTTTGGGACTATTTTTTTAAATAAGGGCGGGCGGAGGCGGAATATTTTTTTTTATTTTTTATCCTAGGCTTGAAACATTGAATGAAATTGCCAAAGTCAAATTATTCAATGGAGAAGGCGCGCATTTTTTATGCTGCACAAATTGGGGCACCATTACCAATCAGGAGGGAAGAGTTCAAAATTTTTACTTTTACGACTTAAGTGGACTGGACCCTATTCGACCTTTTTGTTTGGACTTTAGCATTGTGTTTAGTTATACAGGAGAATGGATTTGGGCCTTCCAAGTCTTGATGCCTGCTAATAAATTAGGGTTCTTACAAGACTTATTCATGAGTCGAGTTATTTGTTTAGGCCCGAAGGCTCATTCAAATTTTGAAAGAATTTGAACAAAAATATTAAGCCTAAAAAATGGGATTAAGTAAAAAAAATAAGCTTGTTTAAAATATAGGTTGGGTTCAAACTTGAACATTCAAAGCTCAAGCTTGGTTTGACCCATTTTAAAGTTTGTAATACTTTATATTATGTTATTTTTATATTATGTAATTTAGAACACATTAACAAAATAAACAAATACTAAATATATAATATTACTCTAATATAAATAGTAAAATAATATTGAGATAACTATATAAAAACTTTAATAAATAAAAATATATATATATAATTTTATTAAATATTAAAATAATATAATATAATATTTTTTTTTTAAATTAAATAAAAATATGAGCGAACCTAAAATGGGTTTAGGTTAGTCTTTTACAAATATGGACGGATTTGAACAAAATTTTAAACTCATATTTCAGGTCAGGCAGAACAAGCATAAAGTTGGTTAATATCATGTTTAGATTTGGCTTGAATCTGACCTATGAGCACCTCTAATTCTTACCTTTAAAGTATATAAATAAAAATCAATCAAAAGATAAGAACTTGTAAATCATATAGAACAATCTACAAGGTTTAATGAAGTTCTAAATTGATCGTTATTTAGTACCAACAATTTATTGGAATGTATGTATTCGGTTCAAGCTTCACTTCAATGAGTCAAAGAAACTAAGTAGAACTAAGCAAAGAGATAAATGCAGAGTTTCTATCCATGTCTGCTTAACTACGACTAACTTTTGACGGAAGAAGAACATGCATCCTATTTCTGAGATTTGCATGGAGCAAGAACGTATCAACTAAAATAGGGAAGAAGTTTGAATTATCATGTGTACCATGTGTCTCCATGCATGTGTTTGAGCGAGAGAGATACCTTCCAAGGGCATATAAGCACCGTTTGTGCCCTTGATCAAGTTGGCATTTCCTTGGAAATCAGTAGCTCAGCAAATTTCTGAACCATATTAATGTTCTCAATCGTGAAGGAATGTGCAACTCTAATAATAATCAATGTACTCAGAGAAAATATTATGATTGCAAATGATACAAAATGGGAAAGGATATCTTCTCTTTCAAGATGGGATGGTTAAGCATCAGTAAATTGTTGTTGTTCACAATTGCTCGAACCAATACTTGTTTGGCTTCCTCGTTTTTCTTTTTCAGCATGTTGCATATCTGCAAAGATAAAACAGCAAATTTACCAAATATCTAATTATATCCTCTGGTGCATAGTGATTTTTGTATCTTAAACTATGTAGTAAGTTAATATAACTCAGACCACATAAACATTACCGATTTCTTTTATATTTTGAAATGAAATACATCAATAACATAATATAATCTTCAAAGAATCTTTCTTTCTTTGATGTGTTTTACCTACATTTTCAAGTTCCTTCCCATAAGCTTCAGCCTTTTCTACTTTTCCATCATTTTCAATGACTGAAGCAAATTCAGGTTCTGTCATATTCACCTCCCGAGGAACTTCAGATCCAGAGGTCAGATGATCATAGAGAACATTCTTGGTTGAAACCTCCACATGGTTCTTATGATTTTGCACCTAGCATAACCATTTGAAGAATTTAAAGTCAAGAGTTTACGAATATTTGAATCTGCAATTGGCTTGCATGTGTATTTTCTGCTTTTGTTCATGCAGAAATATACAGGTTTGGTCGATCAGATACCTCTTTATCAGCAACTCTCTCGGAAGATTCTGTAAGATTCCTGCAGGTTTTATTTTTTGTTAAAAAAATGTGTTATTCTAGAGATGAAGCTTTTAAAGTGGTTAAGATTATGTGCAGAGTTCAAAAGCAATAGACCTGCTTTCAGTTGGTGATTGCGAAAGCCTTTTAAGGGATTTCAACAACACCGTGTCTCCATTCGATTCCTGTGGAACAGCTTAGAGAAAATACTAGTGACACGTAATATTAATCACATGAAAACAATACCATCTCGATGGCAATATATTTAAAAATTATTGTGCATTTTTAGTGAAAATATAATTTTGCATTGAAGTAACTCGTATCAGAAAAAGAAAGAGAACCTGAAATGTTTTACGCTTCAAGGATGGGAACTTTGGTGTTTGTGTCTCAGCAACTCCTACAGGAAGGACAATGTTAGATGTATTTCCTCTAGTATCCTTGTGTTGCTCTAAGTTTCCCAATGAATTGGTTTCCTTCTGAGAACTCATATGATCCGTCTTTGGTCCTATACTCCTACATTGAAAATAGGACAACCATTACTACAAGAACTTAACAGGGGTCCGGGAATTCCTCATATAAAGACCTTAATGAACATTGAGCACGCTACATCAATAACACACCTTGTGCTTTTAATGCAAGAGAGAACAGGTGCTTTCTTGGTAATTTTATGTGCTTCATAATGAAACTTCGAGTTCTGGATGGAGTCCATTTTTGGAACCTGAAGTTTGGGATTCAAAGATTTCTGGAAACTAGATTCAGTTGTCTTCTCGGTATGGTTAGGAGGATTAGCTTGCAGACTGCAAGGAATCCACATAAGCTTGCAGAGCTCAGTTAACAATTTGCTCAAGGTTTCAAATAAATACAAATAGATCAAGTAATACAAGATTTAAGTTATAAAATTTTAATGGAAGATGGAGACAAAAAAAAAGTTAGCGATCATGCAAAAGAATCACTAGGTAAAGCAAGAATCAGAACATAGAACTTAAAAGAAATGTGTAACCAAATCAAAATTCATTTGAGTACTGAATAGTCAAGGGCAGTAAAAAAGTTGTCCAAGATAATTTATGAATAAACAGAACTAACGGACCAGGAAGGAAGAATCCACGTTTAGACATCCTATTAGAACATCCTGACATTTCACTTAGACAATGATGAAACTTTGACCAAGAACCAGTTAAAAGCCTGGTATTTAAAATGCATACTTTCCGAATTCTAAAAGTTGCACATAGTAAAATAATGTTTCTGGAGTTAAGCTTGACAGAAAATTAGAAATATAAGCTCATATACGGAAGACTCACCTTGCGTTCTTTTCAGTTCTTAAAAGGACAGGGTCTCCTTTTCTTGCTGCTTTATCTTGCAAACTTGATTTACTGATCAATTTGTTGGTACCATTTTGTATAGCACCAGCAACAAAACCAGCCCTGTTTAGGATTGTATAGACAATATAATCTAAGAAGTGAACTTTTCATATTTAATGTCTCTAAAGTTAAAAGTTCTAAGGACATCTCCAAAGGAACAACCACATTCTAGTACATACTGTTACTTAAATTTACTATTGTAAAAGCCTCACCTGATATCACTAGAACTTCCAATATTGTTTTCACTTAGCTGCAGAACAGGCCTACTTTTTGTCAGTTCTTGCGAACTTAATTTTGAACAATCAACCAGTTTTCTTACACTCTGTGCTTCACTAGCTCCGAAGTCCTCCCTGGTGAAGATGCAAAGAGTCTAAAAAGTCTGTCTACCTTGGAACAAGAGTAACTAGAGTTGCTAGAGAAAGCATGTCATACCTTTTCTCATATATAGGGTTTAAATGCATATCATCGTTATTTTTCCCACTAAATGAGGAAACCTCTTTTCCAATTTCTGATGGCAGATGCAATTGAGATTTGTTTTCCTCTAGTCTTCTGAAAAACCTTGAGCGAATAGCCCCAGCTTCTTTGTCTTTTTTAGCTGTCCGTTCAGTGTCTGTTGGTTCACTGCATCTAATAAATCAAAGTTAGCTGCAACATTAAACACACATACGAAGTTTAATATATTATCAGAGCTAATAGTAGAACATGTTAGCATAAAAAAGCAAGCGTTTGTCAGTTACGCATATTTCATCTCTTCAATAATGTAACTACTAATATATTATTAAAATCATGATGAACAAGCCCTCTCATTCACATAGCTCATCTAGAAAATCATTAATTAGAACATTTCAATAGTTGAAGGATGGCACATTATTAAAAGATTTGTGGATTGTTGACCTGTCCAATGAAACTGAAGGAAGTTTGGGAGTCGGATTCTGGATATACTTCTTGGCTGCAATATTGTCTGTTGATAAGCCTGCAGTGTTATTGCCTTTCAGAACTATATCATCTTGCACTAATAGACTGTTATCTATTTCTGCTGGGATATTGCCACCTGCTCCTTTTCTTCCATCTCTGTCACTCTCTGATAGCGGAAATGAGTTCTTCCGGTGCAAATTTTCATGAATGGACTCATTAATTATCACATTGTCTTTGACATTTTGCTCTGAAGCGGAACTGGTTTTTGTTCTTCTTCCCTGAGAACAAACTTCTGCCTGCATATCGGAAATAGTTTCTGGGTTTGAATTGTTCACATTACGGGAATCCATGGGTGAACTTTGTAAGGACTGCTGATCATAGAGTTCTGATGAAATCTCCCTCTCTGGAGAGGGACTTGATTTATATGTTTCTTCGGCATTGGTATCCAGTGATGTCTCTGGAGAAATTTTTGATCCCTGTGCTGTAACCATTTTTTCAGGTGCAGGCCCCTGTGCAGGAACAGCTTTTGAGGGACAAGGGTTATCTGTGGATTTGCAAGCCTCTACCCGACCCTTGGATGTCTCAGCCTTCGAATTGGCTGCATCCCATGATTCTGGAAGTCTTTCAGTTATGAAATCATCCTCAAGTGCCTGGTCCATTTTAGAAACTTCAATACTCTCAGAAGCAGCGGCTTTGCCTTCCTGATTTTTCTTACTAGTCTGCTCTCCTTTATTTAGGGTCGAATCAAAATCATCCAACCTGCAACAAATACAATGTACAGGCTAATAAATAAAAAAAATGAATGTGAAGTTGACTTATGCATCCAGCAAACAATTTTAAAGCAAACGCTTGAACATGAGATGATTGAAAAATAAAAGTATTATCCACTCACTCAGCGGCTTTGCTTTCCTGGTTTTTCTTACTAGTCTTCTCTCCTTTATTCAGGGCTGAATCAAAATCAAAATCATCCAACCTGCAACAGATACAATGTACAGACTAACAAATAAAAAAATGACTGTGGAGTTGATTCATGCATCCAAAAAACAATTTTAAAACATGAGATGATTGAAAAATAGAAAGAATTATCCACTCACTCATTAAAATTAAAAGAGAAGGCTAAGCGATCTTTTTTCTCTTGTTGCTTCCCACTGTTAGTTTCCTCTTTAGATTTTTCCTTCGCTTTTGCATCCTTTTTTGCGGGTGATGAGAAGTCAAGATCAGGCATGTCCACTTTGAATGATGAAAACTTGCCAAAATCATCATCCAGATTAAAATCAATATCCCTGAAAAGGAAATTATCTTCATACCTAAGTATCCAGTAACTCATCCTACTAACAGAAATAATTTCTACTGCAAAAAGCACAATGATGACATCCATGCAGAGAAAGCACCAAAATAGGTAAAGTGAAGTAATGAATAAAAGAAAGACAATACAATAGTATATTATTCCTACATATGATATGCAGAATAGACTAACTGTGCTATGTTCTGATGTGATATAATGAGACAAGTTTTATGATGACAATAATCGCTCCAAGAATTGGCAACACTTACAGCTTGTCAAAGTTAAATGCCTTATTCTTTCCCTTCGTGGTTGTCTCAAAGCTAAAATCCAAAGCATCATCTTTCACTGAAATAGATTTCCAGGAGCCAAGGAAATCCTTACCAATTTCCTCATCTGTTTTTAAGTGGAAAATAGGATCTCAGTATATAATTCTTTTCAATTATTGAAAAAGGTGATACTAAAATGACTTTTTGAATCCTCTTTAGACTTTAAGTTGATTGGCTAATTATTTCTAGTCTTGGGAGATTCCGGAGCAATTAATCATAAAAGGTTAAGGGCATTGTTTCTAATAATGTCTTCATTAAGAATTACCATAGTTACTCATAGCTCCCATCTACTAGAGCTAGAGCCTCTTGTTAATTTTTTCAAGCTTTCTAAAGCATTTTTCTCAATTTTTTTGCATGCCACAGGAATACCTAGCATTGATTTTTTCTCCTTTGATTTTGAATCAACTGCTGAAGAAATTGCTTTCTGTGACTCTGCCATCTGCACACAACATTCATAAAAACTTATTCTCAACTGCATCGATCCAAGAGACTGTCAATAAATCAATATGAATTGCAATAGAAAAGCAAGCAAGCAATAAAATGGTGCTGCAGCAGCATATCTAACATTCATGGATCAATGGTGTGAAGTGTAAGAAAAAGAAGTGACGATACAATACATTAGTTCCGCTACATGTAAGTAAAGTATCAATAAGATAAAAACTGTTGGATGCAAGAAAACCAGATCAACGACATTCTAATCATATGATGTTGCTAAACACATTACTATTCAACAGAAGTAATGGTCAATGAACTAGACTTTAAAAAGAATGCAATCGTAGCAATTCGCTCATCAGATATATATACGCAAACTAATGCTTTAGTGGTTATGGAGTAATGGACTACCTCTGAGGTTCCTTTGCAAATTTATATCAGGTAGAGTATTTCATAATTCATGATTAAGCACGTATTTAAAACTTCAACATGCAACCTTCCAAAATCAAACTAAATAAGAGATCCATCATCCACGAGATCTAATACATGCCAGAGCAATCTATACCGAATACCTGCATTTCTAGGAAACATGCAATTAGTTAAACATTAAGGATCAAATTCAAAATACCTGACCTGTTCGACAAAATTTCTAAATCAAATTAGTAACAAAGAAAAATCCGCACAGAGAAACATGAAAGCTGAAAGCACATTCACTAGAAGGAAAATGTAGAGACAATGATCATCAAAGAAAGAGTATGTGTTACTACAAAGAGCTACAAAACCAAACTGACTGAATGCCTAAACTAGTTCCAAATTCAAAAACAGGAGTTAATTCACCGAAAGAATCGATCAGCGAAAATGTCATGATCTAAAAAAAAAAAAAAGAAAGTTCTAAATATTTTAGGATTTGACTTCGAGCGAGAGGAAGAGAGCAGACTTGCGTCGTCAATATTCGTGAGAGAATGAGAGAAACGAGGCTGTTTGTCTGGAAAGAAAATTGGCGAAGAAAATGTCGGTTTTAGGTGAAAGGATTTTCTTTCTGTTCAAATGTGCTCTGAATTTATACTACAGCTCCGACAGTTGAAGACACGGGAATGCGGTGGAGCCCAGTATGAGCGTTTTAAGTAACAGTAAATTACAGCCAAGGTCACTAAATTATTAGTATGTTTATGTTTTGGTCACTAAACTTTAAAAAGTTACAAAATGGTCACTGAGATATAGGAAAGTTTTCATTTAAGTCATCGAATTGTTCGAAAGATTTTATTTAAGTCGTTAGATTATTAAAATTTTTCAGAAAAAGCCTGACTAGCGAGCATCAAGCTATGATTCAATGATCGGTAATGTAGATTAATACTCATCAACAAGTAGAAGAATATACCTTTAGATCCAATTCAATTTAACAATTAGTATCGAAAATCAAAGAAAAAAATTGTTTGGATTTTAGTTTACAGATTCGTGACGTTTAAAACTTTTTTATGAAAAATAAATTGAATTGTAAAAGAGAAGAGGAAAAAGAGTATTCGATTGGTGCAAGCAATGCAAATAGAGAAGGAGATACATAAACGATTTAAACAGCCCAATGACTTAAATGAAAATTTTTAAAAAATTTAATATTTATTTTATAAATTTTCAAAGTTAAATAACCAAAACAAAAATCATTTTGATCACATGGGCTAAAAGCCGGTCACCTAAACTTATTGTAAAATAAAGAGTTAGTTTTAAGAATTTGACATTTCAAATTTAAATTTCAAAGTTCGAATATTGAATAGAATTTTATTTATAATTTACGATTTGACTTGATTTAATTTTTAGATTTAATCGAAGTTAAGTATAATTATTGGATAAGGAAACATCAGCACCAAAGATTTTATTTTAATATTAATCCAATTTTTTTTTTTTGTCATCACACCATTAACTCGATTAACAGTAAGCAAAGATATCTAACTGAAAATCCTCTATGAAAAACTGAAGAGCTAACTAAGGAGAGCAAAAACAATGCCAGATGCGTTCCTTCACTGACTTGCATGAGCTGCACTACCACGAAAGATATCAAACACTTAGCGAAATTTCCACCAGAACTTTTCTCTTGCTTCTCGAATGAAAAAGAGAAAAAAGGCCAATCATTTTATTAGGCATGTTTGTAGAGTATTTTTAATTTAAGTTTAAAGGTTAATAAGTGTGTATAAAAAAATATTTAAAAAAAAACATATGTGAATATATCAAATATTAAAAAAAATTTTAATTTCATAATAATAATAATAATTAATAATTAGTACACATTTTTTTGAATGCCACATTTTAAAAAAAAAAAAAAAACATAAGATGCATGGTGTAAAATTTAGATAAAATTCTTTTAAATTAGAAAAATAATTGTATGAAATAAAAGCATCACATCATCCTGTATTTTTTACTAATTATTTAATAAATATTTATTTCATGTTATTGATATATCATTTTTATAAATTTTTTCAACTTGAACCTTAAAATTTTATATCTTAAAATCCTAAACTTTGAAAACTTAAATATTGGATCTTAGACATTGCATCATAGATTTAAAGTTCAAGATCGAGAGTCCATGGTATGAGATTCAAGATTTTGGGTTCAAAATTTGAAATCCAAAATTTAGAATTTAATGTATAGTGTTTAAGGTTTAGAGTTCAAATTTTAAAAAATTATCAAAATTATATATTACTAATATAAAAATATTGAAATAGTATTAAATAATTAATAAAAATAAAGGATAATGTAATGTATTTGTTTCATTCAATTCTTTCCATATAATTTAAATATGTAAAGACAAACTTTTTTATGAATTAAATGTGTGAAGTAAAGATAGGTTTTTTTTTTTGAACAAAAAAGTGAAGATAGTTAAATGATGGAATTATGGGGGGGGGGGTGGGGAAGCATTATTTTTCCAATATTTATAATATTATTTGATTTGATTACGAGACAAGATGACAAAAATCAAAGGCAAGGAAAGAATGAAATCTATCTTCTTATCCGCAACCTAACAAACCAATAAGAAACCATGTCGAGCTGAGTCAAGTAAATCACATAAAACTGTGACATTCACACAGTCTCACAACACTGACAAAAACACAGTTGCAGGCGCCATGGCTTCCGTGCTTAGAACCTCAACCGCAATCTTAGCTTCTCGGTCCCTCGTTTCTCCTTCCTTAAAGCCTGTCTTTCCCTCTATCTCCATTAACCCAGGTACATTTCTCTACCATCTCTGTACTTTGCTTTATCAATGAAGATGATAAGTTGGGCTTTGGGTATTTTTCTATTGAATAAGATTTGACCCTTTTCTTTTTGTTGGTACAGGACAGGGTTATGGGAGGAAACTGTATGGAGGAATTGGGATTCAGGGAAGAAAGGGGAGGCCTCAATTTCATATTGCAGTAACCAATGTCGCCACTGAAATTAACTCTGTTGAACAGGTAACCTAATTAACTTGGTTTTCTTCTTTCATTTCATTCTATTTTTGGAATTGAAGAAATTGCTGTTGGGCAGTAAGACATAGAGTTGCCTAGTAGAACTCGTAAGTAATAGCTTTTGAATTTATATGTGAATGAAGCTTGTGAAGTAATAATTTTCAGGCTCAGAAGCTTGCTGCTAAAGAAAGTCAAAGACCTGTATATCCATTTGCTGCTATAGTAGGACAAGATGAGATGAAATTGTCTCTCCTGTTGAATGTGATTGATCCCAAGATTGGTGGTGTTATGATAATGGGTGATAGGGGAACTGGGAAGTCCACAACTGTTAGGTCCTTGGTTGATTTATTGCCTGAAATCAAGGTGGTCTTCGGTGACCCTTATAACTCGGACCCGGAAGATCCGGAATCAATGGGCATTGAAGTTAGAGAAAAGGTTGTAAATGGAGAGGAACTGACTATTACAATGACTAAAATCAACATGGTGGATTTGCCGTTAGGTGCTACTGAAGATAGGGTTTGTGGAACCATTGACATTGAGAAAGCCCTCACTGAGGGTGTCAAGGCATTTGAGCCTGGACTTCTAGCTAAAGCTAATCGAGGGATTCTTTACGTCGATGAAGTTAACCTTTTAGATGACCATTTGGTGGATGTTCTTCTGGATTCCGCTGCATCAGGATGGAACACAGTTGAGAGGGAAGGTATTTCGATCTCACATCCCGCTCGGTTTATTCTCATTGGCTCAGGTAATCCGGAAGAAGGAGAGCTTAGACCACAGCTTCTTGATCGATTTGGAATGCATGCTCAAGTCGGGACAGTGAGGGATGCTGAGCTTAGAGTGAAGATTGTGGAGGAAAGAGCACGGTTTGATAAAAACCCAAAAGAATTCCGTGATTCTTACAAGGCAGAGCAAGAGAAGCTCCAAGAGCAGATTGCTTCAGCTAGGAGTACTCTTTCTTCTGTTCAGATTGATCAGGACCTAAAGGTTAAAATATCAAAGGTTTGTGCTGAGTTGAATGTTGATGGATTGAGAGGAGATATTGTCACTAATAGAGCTGCAAAAGCTCTTGCAGCTCTTAAAGGAAGAGATAAAGTCATTGCAGAAGATATTGCCACTGTCATCCCCAACTGCTTGAGACACCGTCTTCGCAAGGATCCTTTGGAGTCTATCGACTCTGGTTTACTCGTTATCGAGAAATTTTATGAGGTTTTCGGCTGATAGATGCTTACTAAAGTCCTTTTTCCAAACATGTTTAGCTGCTTCTGAATTGTTTTGTTATGTTCTTTTTTCATACAATCATTGTGAGATATTCAGCACAAAGTAGATTCTTGGTCTAATCATGTTAAAGAAGAGTAAAACGAAGGAAACATTGCTCTGAATGAATACTCTGTTTAGATTTTCTGCTAGATTATTACTTTTGAAGATGCCCCATTGCAATACCAGGCAAGCTTAAAATTCCTAGACTATATTCAATGCGCGTTGGTAATTTTGCCCGCATCTCTAATAAATTTGTACTTGGGACTCTGTTCCAGGAAGGCTGGTGGTCGTTGGTAGACCACTGAAGCAGCTCTGATTAAAATGCCAGCTGTTAAACCCCATATTAGATACTTCTTATTCTCAGTTTCATAGTCAAAGAATTGAAGAAGATACTTTTCTCCCATCATTTCTCTCTCTTCCGCAATTCGATTTTTATCCTGAACCGAACAAATCATACACGATTTAGAAAGGGTGAAAAGTACAACACTAGATATGAGTTAAAGAGAAAAACCTTAATGAACATTTCCAGTGGAACGTCGAACACAGCATCCACTTCAGCAGGATTCGGCTTAGGCTTGAATGCCTTCCTGTCGTTAAGTATGCCAATAACAGGAACAACTCTAAGGAGATGCTGCAGGGAAAAAACCAACAATTTGTAACCAGCTGAAAGCCAAAGCAGAATAGAATGTAAATTGCAGCTATGGTTGTATGCTTCTTTTTATGATGTTTTTCACCTAAACTTAAAGATCATACAGTTCACAACCGAAAAAGCACCATACGATCCGAATATCACACTACATTGAATAGGGACAATTAAACAATCTGAAACATATGCAATATTTTAAGTTGAAACCCCTGACTGACTTAAGCATCAAAGAGCGATTAGAGTGCCAACTCCGACACTCTCATAACTCACCCTCTTCCACTTTGCAGATCCAGCCATCTACCAAATCCCCTCTCAGCCCACATATTTTCCAGATTAACACTATCACTCAAGTCATTTCTCTGAATTGATTCATCAATAAAAATTCAACTTATTTCAAGATGTCTACCATTCAAGAAAGGACTAACAACAATCAAACTCACATTTCTAGTACCTTAACTATCTTTGGTTGGAAGAGCTATTAAATTACCCATGTGAGAAATCATGCTTTGGTTAGGTAGGCAGCTCATCTGAACTAAATAACACCATTTTCACCAGTTAGCTTTGACTCTCTCCATGTTTTGTGGAAATAATAAGTATTAGCACTAATTATCCCATGTACCCCTCGCCAAAAACACCCATGAATTCCCATTTTTTACAGATAAAGGTGTCAGATAGGCAACACCAAAATTTTGACTATACAGATATGCATTTATGATATCAAGTGCTCAAAATAATAGGTTTCTTAAGATTCTGCACTTGGATAAACAAGGTTAGGCCATTGCATTACAAAGACCCTTTGCTTTTAAGCTAACCCAACAAGAAACTTATGATGTTACCATTGGTATATAGGATCACCCAAATGAGAACCGACTCAGATCAAACTAATGCCATTTTACCATGTAGATGAATGTATGAAGAAAATGCTAAAAGAGTTTATAAGATACTATTTCAATACCTTGGACAAAAATGGTTCAAGAAAAGTTACAACATTCACAAGTGAAGGATCCAACCCAATCTCTTCTTTGGCTTCTCTAGTAGCTGTATCACCATCATCTTTGTCTCCCTCCTCTGCTTTCCCACCTGGCAATGAAACTTCCCCTGCAACAACAACAAAAGTATCAAAAACACAAAAAACAATTGAAGTCCTCATTCGGTAGTCACATGAAGGAAAAATGAAAGAAACCCCAAAAAATAGAATCAAACTGACCAGAATGAGTAGACATTGTTAAAGACCTTTTGGTCAGTATGACGCGCAAATCCCCAGCATCTCCTTCAAAGAGACATATCAAAACAGCAGCTCTTTTGGGTCTAAACTTTTCTGGGTTTTGGACAACTGGGGTAACAGATTCTTCGTCCAAGGAACAAGGTGGAGGCTTGTAATGACGCAGCTGCTGCGCTAAGGCCAAGAGTCTCTGAGATGGAAATGAAAGTGATGATCCACCATTCACAAAAGTTGTTGATGAAGCCATGAGGTTAATGATTGGTGCGGAGAATAAAGGTTGTCCTTTTAAAATTGAAAAGAAGATTATGTTTATTTGAGGATTGTGCGGAATATATAAATATAAAATTTTAATAATTTCATTTTTTCCCTTTAGTAGCCTCCCATCTACTCCATTAGTCAAGCTAGAAATGGAGAGCAAGGGGGACCTCAAGGAAGCTGTTTGCTGACTATATAATAAAGATCCAATTAATTAACTTGGTTCTAAAGCTGTCAATTATGGATAGTATAGAAAGAAAAAGGCTAGCACGGCGAGTACTAAGAGAAAAGGCTACAAAAATAGCTGAAAAAAATGCACGCATGTGGGAGACATGGAATTGCAGTTGTCTGCTTTGAATCTTCTTCTAAGTAATTTGTAAAAAGAATCACAGAATGGAATTTAAATAAGAAAATTTACATTACCATGAAAATATTACCGTCTCTTTCCATCATGTATGAAACAGAGCTTAGACGACACGAAAACAAAAACAACAGTAAAGAATCACCCCCATCATATACAAAAAGGCTTAGAAGCAAAAGCGTAGTATAATAATAAATACATGTATTTTTCAACAACTAAATAAAAGAAAATAAGATTTGATCAGTTAAACTATATATTTGGCTTGCTGCTAAGTCGATATCTCTTCTTTATTGATGTTTATCTTATCAGCTTTCGTGTTTACTTGACGTGCAGTTGGTTTCTCAGCACCAGGATAAGACAACCTCTTAGGCTTCATGGCTCCCTTCGCATTGGACAGTGGGGGTTTAACTGAAACTGATGCTTTTGGCTTCGGTGAATTCGAGTTTTTACTGCCTGTGCTTGTCTGTCTGTTCTGTGGTTTCTTAGGGGTTGATTTAGGGGTAGTCGACGAAGTTGGGAGCCGCCTTTCCCATGGGCGAACAGCAATCCACCGTTCCACCCAACTCCAACCCCAATTAGCTTTAGCAAGTTTATAACTACCAAGGCCATTATTGATAGAGTTGGGAGCCCTCCACTGCAAACCATGCATATCCCATGCTGATTGCTTGTATAACTTTCACAAAAAAGTAAATAAAATGGATGGCAATATGGCATACCTGATGGGAAAATGCATATGCCATGGTTCGCTCCCGCTTAACAGCAGCTGCTTCCTTCTGATGTATCTTTGTGAGAACTTCCTCCATTGTGCCAGGGCCTCCAGACCATTCCACCTGTCATCCATTTAGGATTAAGGGACGGAGAAAGAGAGCTAAATAGGCCAGCCTCATGCAGATTACCAGAAAGTGTCAAAAAGAAAAGATACATGAAGGCTTTCAATTGACACCAAGGGCACCTAAACCATGAAATGCTAATGACATTATAGACCAGTAGGACATAAGGATTGCTATTCTTAGACAATTCTAGAAGGATCTAGTTTCTGGACTATAACGAGTCTTCAACCAATAACTCCACAAGCAGCTTGCACAAACAAAACATATAAGGATCCGAACATCACAGCGTACTACGAACTTTTAATGACTACTTGTACCATAAATAACTTGGGAGTACCAATAGTTCGCAAATATACACGGATTGGGGTCTCTATATGATCTAAGTTTAAGGTCAAATAACAGATTATAACAAAAAATTCATTCAGCAAATGGACAGCAGCCAACTAGTGTTAACAATACATGATGTCAAGATCTTAGTCCATGCAAATTCTCATGAGCAAAGGGCTTTTGATCTAACCTCTAGCTCATGTAGTTTTGCCTCGAGATTTAGCTGATTAGCTATTTTCTTCTGTCTAAGATGGCCTTTCGTTACCATACATAGTCGACGAGCTCTTATCTGAGCCTGTATGTTGCTCCACGAATGAAGATAATTTAATGTTGTTGTAGCTTGCTTTTTGATTGAATAAGTTTGGGTTTTAGCCTGTAATCTTACTATACCTTTCAATAGACGTAATTTTTTTCTAGCCTGCATCATGAGAAAAGAATTATTAAACCATTCTACGAACTCTAAGGTGAAAATAATCTTATATTTGTAAGATATCTGCAAGTGGATTGAAAAACAAAAGAGGAGAATCAAAGGCACATGTCCATTATCAACGTATAACAGGATTCAGAAACAGAGGAGATACTTGTGCACATTTTCATGACATCAGTTAATTTTTAAGTACCATGTGCCTATATTGCAACTATGATTTATTTTATGAACCTTGCAAATCAACGTACCCTATAGGCTCGGAATGCAGCTTGAATCCGAGTTGCTGCTAAATCCTCAATTGGGATACCAAGAGCAGTGGAATCTCTAATAAATTTTGTTCTCATGGACGTCTTTCGCTGGAGTTTCTTCCATTTGAAACCTTTGGATTTTATAGAAGCTGAAGATCTCTGTGCCAAACAAATGAGACCAGTTACAAGGACCATAATAAAGCTATGTCATTTAGACCCTTTATTTTTCTTAAAGTATCCATGTCCGACATAAGCATCCAAACACATATTCAGATGTTGGCATATGACAAAACCAAATTAAACAAATGGTGTCAGGGAAGGTATAAAAGTGACACTTATAGCCGAATATGAGCTCGGATTCGTTGAGAAAAAAGTAACTAAAAGCTTCAAAATTTATCATTCCAATGGTACATAAGATTACACTTACCAAAAGGGTTCCGAATTTGGATAACATTAGTCCAAAAGATTCAAATAGCAAATGAATTATTTCAGAACCAAACTCAGATTTTATTCATAAAAAGATAACAGAAATTTTGCAGAGCTTAGCTTATGATTGTTAAGTAAAATAATGATATATATACCTTCAGTTGCTTTGAGCTGTCATCCTTCACTATATTCACTAGTGTCTTCAACACATTTCCAGAACCCATTGCTGATAACAAGTCTCTCTATCCAACTTAAAAATCAACCTAACAGTATTGTCCAAGGCAAATATAGTCAGAAACAACAGCAGGAACACAAATAATTCGGTTTCTTAAGCTATTGACATGGTTTAATTTAAAAGCTAGCTATCCTAAACTCAAACCAGCAAGCTTTTCACAACTCAAACCAGCAAGCTTTTCACAACTCAAACCAGCAAGCTTTTCACAACTCAAACCAGCAAGCTTTTCACAACTCAAACCAGCAAGCTTTTCACAAGTCAACTATCAAAGTCAACCCACCCACAAGAAGCTGAAAAATGAAGCAGAAAAAAACCCCATAATATCATAAAACAAATAATCGATATTTTTGAGGAAAAATTGTTCCTTTCTTTGACACCATTAAAATTTCACTTACTAGTGCCAATAACATCCAGAACCCAGATCCCAGGTATCCCAAAATAACAATTTTTTCCCTCTTATGAAACCAAACCAAAAACATGGATTACAAATGGCATACCAAACAAAGCTGTCAGACAAATAAAAGGAGGTACTTTTGGGAAGAAGGCAGGCACTGAAAGCAAAGAGGTTTTTTAGAGAGAAAAAAAGAGGGAAAAGGTGGTGACAACAACAGTAGCTGTTGTAGTAAAGAAGAAGGAAAGCCAGAAATCAAAAGAAAAGAAAATAATAGAAGGGTTGGTGTGGAATATGGATTGCCATGGCCCATAACCAGCTTTTTATCTCTCTAGCTGTTTTTATATTTCTCCTGTTTTCTTTTTGGCCTAACAGGAATAAATAAGAGACATAAAATTAAAAACATATGTTTCTGAAATGTCTCTTACAAATCAATCAAAATGGTTCAACCACTGATAATATGAAGCGCTGAGAGAGGTTGTCTTAGTGGTTGAGTGTTGGTTGGGTTTCTTCCTTTTGAGAAAATTCAACACAAGGGAGATGATAGGGCTAACAACAAACACTGGACAACAAACAATTGAAGAGTTTTCTTTGATGTGTATTTTTTTTCTTAAAAATTAGTATTTGTATATCAACATAAAATATACGTAATACATTATTTGTAATTATTTAATTATTATGTTAATTATACACGTTTTTAATAGTAGCACAAAGAATATATTTGTTCATTAATTTAAAGTAAAAAATATATAATTTTTTTAAATTTTTAAGTAAAAAATATATAATTTATTTAATTTTTAAATAAAAAAATTAAATATAATATAATTTCTAATACATAGAACTTTACTATACTTAACCCAAAATTTATTTATATATGATTCAATGATTTGGGGGGAGGGGGGTCAGTTTTAGCATCATCTGATGAAATCAAGTGGTCATTACTCTTTATTCAACAGTGTTGAAATAGGGACAGGATGGAAGCAAAATTGATTTTCTTTTCATATAAGGTTTAATTATGGTCCGATCCCTATAAAAAAGTATTATTTAAAATTCAATTCCTTTGCTTTTAGTTTTAAAAATTTAATCTTTCTATTTTTTATTTAATAACTGTAATCTAATTTATAACATACTTAAAGAAATTCCTTTAAATTAGATTATATGACTATTTTTTAAATAAAATATTGTTACATAATAAATATTGGGCATGTGGAAGGTCAAATAAATAAATAAATAAGATATTGAATATATGGTTGTAAGGGATTTGATTTTGAATTTAGGGTGGTAAAGTTATTCAATACTATTTCATATAGCCATGTACAGTAAAGCATAAAGCTACTAAAAATGAGAAAAAGATCAATGTATTAGTAAGAGTTGGTACACAAAAAATATATATATATATATATTATCTCACAACCTTTTTTAAAGTGTTTTTTTTAATACTTAATCATATAAATTATTTGGTATAGAGTTTTCAGATTCTATAAATAGAGTCGGAGATTGATAAGTATCTTATAAAGAAGGGTAAACTATAAAAATAGTTATTTTTGTTTGTTTTAGATTACATTTTAGTCATTTACGTTATCGTTTGTTACTAACTAGTCACTCTGCCATTAAGCTCCGTTTTAAATGTCAACTTGGATGTCCAACTAGGATGAGAATAATTTTTCAGTCAAAATGAAAAATAAAACTAAAAGAAAAAAAAGGAGACAAATAATTTTTCTTTTTCAATTCAATGGGTAATTAATTTAAAATTTTCAATTAATTAAATTTGTTTAATTAAAAATCTATTTTCATTTCAATTGGACATCTAAGTTGACATTAAAACTCATTTGAACTGTCACGTAAGATTGTTGTTATGGAGGTAACATAGCTTAATGACAGAGTAACCACTTCGTAACAAAACGATAACATAAGTGACTAAAACGTATCATTTTAAACATAAGTAATTAAAGTGTAACATGAGGCAAACAAAAGTGACTATTTTTATAGTTTATTCTATAAAAATAGTAAAATATTAAAAAATATATATTTGAAAAACAACATGGTAAAATTTTAAAGTTGTTTGTCAAATAAAAAAATACACTGACAATGTATTAAATATTAACTTTATTTTATCATACCTTTGTAATACACTTGTCAACCCTTGATTTTACTTGTGGTGTTTAAAAACTTTATTTTTAATGTGCAAAATATTCTCTTCTTGAAAAATGGAAAAAATTGAAAGAAAAAGTTTTTGATTGAAAATTTTAAAAATGGTTTTTAAATAAAATATGTAAAATTAGAAAACAATAAAAATATTTTTTTCTCCTATAATAGTTTATTTGGTTTAAATCCTTATAAATGTAATTTAATTTAATTTAATTTAATTTAATTTAATTTATGTTAGAGAAAAAATAGTTACAATACATGTTTTCATTTTTCATTATTGAAAACAAAATTTTATTTCTTTTTATCAAAATTTTATTTCTTTTTATCAAAATTTTTTTAAATTTTTATAAAAATAGAGAATGAAAATTGTTTCCTGAAAATGAAAAATAAAAATAAAAAATATTTTCAGAAATAAAATAAGCCCTAAATTCCTTAAATTAAAATTAGAGGGATTCATTTTTTAAATATAAAAAGAGTACAATAGAACTTCGCAAAAACTTGATCAAAAAAATTCTAAACTCGATCCTGACTCCAACTTGCTCAAATGGCTCATTTTACTTATTCAAAATTTTAAATTTAATTATAAAAACATATTAATATAAATAATTTTTAAAATTTTTGAATAGTAAATAGGTCGGTTACCTGATTAATGAACACCCCTAATCAGTACAGGGACTGAGAGCACAATTAACCCTCTACATAATTACTATGTTCCGGTAAGAGTCTACAGGTGGGTCATTGTGCAATCTTGACCACTAGATGATCAGATCAGACTTTGGAAAAACGGGTAAAATGAGGTAGTGGTGACCACTTGATCGTGATGATGACGGGGTTGATTAGCGTAATATATAAACCGTTGACTGAGAAAAAAATCAAAATATGGTCCCGGCGGGGCTCGAACCCGCGACCTTCGGCTCATAAGACCAACGCTCTAACCAACTGAGCTACGGGACCTTGGTGACAAATTATAAAACTAAAAATTTTAAAAATATTATTTAAACAAACATAATTCTGTTTCCCAAGAAAGTTTCCCTTTTTCCTTTCTTTTTTCTTTGACATTAATGGATAATATAAGATTTGAAAGGTTTATCAAATTAATTACACTTAACCTATCAAATTCGAGGGTATCAATACAATATTTTTTATGATTATAAAAAATTGATCTTTGTTGATACATAGTATCAACGAAAATGAATATGAAAAGGTATGATTTTTTATTCAAAAAACATACTTGAAATTCTCTTTTAAATGAAATACCTGAAGTTACTTAAACTACGGATATATTGAGTCGAATCTTAAATCGAATTATTATATATTTTTTATAGTTGTATAACAATATTCAAATATCACAAGAGCCACTAGCATTTTCTCTCTCTTTTTTCCCTTATAATAATTCACGTTCATATGCTTTGCTTTCATGATTGTTTTCCAACTTTGTATCAATCAATATCTCCTCTTGCCTTCTAAAAAAAATTATCACAAAGTAAAATATCTAACAATATGTGATGCAGAGAAAAAATAGTTGATATATAAAAATGTGTAGAAGAAAGTTGCTACCAAAAAAACAAAGAGAGAATCGCCAGTGTGGAAAAAAAAAAAAAGATATTTGTGGCTCAGACTATGACTTGACCATTGAAAATAAGGCAGTGGAGAAGCCAGGGTACCCCTAAAATGAAATTGTTTTTATAATTTATAAAATTTTAGATGATAAAATTATACTTTTTTAACTTTTTAAAAATAATAAATTTAATTTAATCTTTTAAAAATTATATATTTATATAAACTATTAAAATAATAAAATTTTATTTTTATTGTTATAAAGAATATACAATTTAATTACCATTCTCGCCAAAATTCTAACCGCGCTGGTGAAATATGAGGATCACTGGTCACCTTTTTGAGTCATTAGCCAATAGTCTTCAATCTCTTAGTCCTCGCCTGGGGAAAAAAAAATGTCAACATGTAAAACGCTAAATGAGGTTACGTAAAACAAAGGGCATTTGAAAATTGTGCACCAAATCGTTGAAAATAATTTATCTAGGACGTATGCTTTTATTCATTTTTCGTACACTATTAAGAGCCTTAAGGTTTAAATATACCATTAGTCTATGTATTCTTTGAACTTTCTAAATTTAGTTTCTTTGTTTTTGTGCTGAGGAATTTAATCCCTTATTCAAATTTAACAAAATTCAGTTACCGGTGTTATTAATTGGACTTTAATTTTTAAATTAGATAACCAAAGGAGTTAAATTTTCTAGAGATTAGAAATAAGTGGACTCAATTTCGAAAGTTTAAAGAGTAAAGGGGCTGAGGGCAAAATTAGACCAGAGCCTTTATCACATTTTTATAGCATTTGTGGACAATGAAGTAGCGTAGGTATGTACCTAGCTTTAAATATTTAATCTTCTTAAATTTAATGCCCCACGAGGAAACATTTCTTACAATTCACACCAGCAACGTTGAAAACAAAGACAGTTCCTCTCTCTAATATACATATAAAACAATGCACCTTCATCAGCAGCGGCTTCCATTGATGAGAAACTAAGTAAGCCACAAAACTATGGGTTCAGACGATGATGATCATAATACAACATTTGGTGTCAGCCGCAAGATCATGCTGTCGGCAATCAGCTCTTTACTCGGTGTTGTGGTGCTCATTATCTTGCTCCATCTCTATGCGAGGTATCTTCTTAGACGCCAAGAAAGGAGACGCCGAGCTGCCCTTTACTCCCCTAGAACCGATCAGATCACACCGGTTGATATAAGTTCCATCATCGAACTGCCCAAGTCGGGACTCGACCCTTTAGTCATAGCTTCATTGCCGATGTTCACATACAAGGTAACCACCGGTCAGGCCAGTCATGATGATGAGGAGCCAGAATGCTCTGTTTGTTTAGGAACCATCACGGAGGAGTCCATGGTTAGGCTTTTACCAAATTGTAAACACATATTTCATGTGCAATGCATAGATACATGGCTTGCATCACACACAACTTGTCCCATATGTCGCACCGTGGCTGAACCGACAGTCCAACCGGAGAACTTCGAGTTGAGAAATAGGGCTCAACCCACGGCTCCTTTAGAGCAAAAAGATGGTGAACCGTCAGGATCAGGATCAAGATTTGATTCTTTTAGAAGGATGCTTGGTAGAGAAAGGTCATCAAGTAGGATTCAAAGTTGCGAAAATCATGAAATATTTGATAGTGTGCAAGATTTAGAGAGACAATGAATTTGGTAATAGCAAAATTTTTCTTATGGTTTTAATCTTTCTTTAGGGGTACTACTTAATTATTAATTCAATTTAATTAGTTTATATATATATATGGTTTGCATATTCATTAATTAATATTATGGACAATTAATTTGTTATTTAGTACCCCTTTTCTGTAATTTATTAGTGATTATGCTCCAATAGGATATGTGAAAAATACAGGCATTAGTTTACTACTTTAATTAGGTATTTACCTTTTTTATGTTATGATATTTTATTTGCTTACATTACACGTTTGATGCATGTGGTTCGTCTCTTTATGGTGTAACAAAGTCAATAATTCAGCAACCCATCTTTAATATAATAATTTTAAGAAAAAGAGATTCAAAGGGGAGTTAATTTCTTTTTGGCATAATTTTTTCCCCCAATTTTATAAAAAATAATTTCAATCATTCATTTTTCTTTTTTAATTCAATTAATGTAAAAGTTAATGTTTTTTTTTACTTTGCTGACATTGCATACATGTGAATTGTCACATGTATGATACATTAATATTTAATTAATTTTTAAAATTTAAAAAATATAAAAAATTATAAAAATTATTTTTAAAAATTAAAATTATAAAAAATTTATATTTTTAAAAATTAAAATTATAAAAAATTTATATTTTTAAAATTTTAAAAAAATTAATTAAATGTTGGTGTGTCATCCACATGAATATCACATTAACAAAGTTAGCAAACATTAATTTTTCTCTTTATTTTGAAGTGATTTGATAAATATATAAATTTAAAAATGAAAAACAATGAAAAATTAAATAGAAAATTAAAATATTTTTATAAAATTAAAGGGCGAAAATTTTCATTATGTTATGGTCAAAGTATCTTTAATAGTAAACTAGCTATTTTCGAATTTGTCAATTTATTTTTTAAAAATTTATTGATGATATGATAAGTAAAAAGGAAAAAAAAATTTAATAAACACGTAAAATTCAGAATTATAACTTATTACTGTTGTTAATTAATTTTATTTCTTATGGTTTCATTTAAAATTTCACTGAACTCAAGTCATGGTAAGAAAAAAATATTGAAAAATATCCCTTTTTAACTATCCATTTTTATTTGTTTGGATAACACCATTTGGGTGCCGCATATTCTATGGCACCTCCAAATTTTCACTATGATCCCATATTTTCTAGTAATATTTAATATTTTATTTACATTAATTAAATATATAAATATATTATATATTATATTTATAGATATTATTAATCAAATAAAATTAATTTAAATAATTAATTATATATAAAAATTCATATTTTACATGAATTTATATTTAATATCCTTAATAATCATTTTTCTTTCAAATTATATTTTGCATTAGGTCGTCGTAGTGTTTAAGGGTGTAAATGAACAAAATGTTCAATGAATTGTTCATGAACCATTCGTATAACGTTCGTTTACTAAGTTAAATAAACGAGTATAAATAAAAATTTTATGTTCGTTTAATAAACGAACAAACACGAATAGAAGTGTGTTCGGTTCGTTTATGTTCACGAACAAACTCGTTTATTGACTTATTTATTTATTAATGATATTTTCTTATAAAAATATTAAAATAATATATGTGTGTATGTATGTATTTATTGTTTGTTTGTTTGTTTATTATTCATTAATATTGTTCGTGAACATGTCCGATTAAGTTAAATGAACATGTTTGTGAACATTAAACAAATGAACATGAACACACATAATTTGAAATAAACGAACATGAACAAAAATTTGAAATTCTTAACGAACAAACTTAAAATTAAACAAACGAACATGAATAGAAGTTTATTTGTTCAAGCTCGGTTCATTTACAACCCTAACTGTGTTTGAATCCAAACATATGTTATACCTCTAATTTAAATCTCTTCACTATGTTATTTAATTTCAAGGTGACAACTATTTTCAATCTTTTCACTCATCCAAATTGGCTAGACATGTCCATGGGTCTAGTGACCCACTTGACCTGATCGGCCTGATTTAGGTTTGGACAAAAAAAATTATCCTCGTATTGTCCCCGCCTAAATTTAAATTTAATAAATTTTAAAAAATGATTTTATTTAATTTTAATTATAAAATATATAAATATCAATATAAAATTATATATTTTTAACAATTTATTATTTTTAAATAGTGAAACAAACTTTTTAATTAGGTTCAAAAACTGAACTTAATATTTTTTTAATTTGGATCGTAGCCCGATCTATGGACATTTCTAAAAATAATGGTATCAATTCTCTTAATTTATTAACGAAAAACATACTTAGGAATGTGAAATAAACACTTTGTTAGAGTTGTGTGATTCGTTGTTTTTCAACATTAAGTAAATTTCTCTTTTTCAACTCATGATTTTTTCTCAAAAGGGTTTTCCATTGTTTTTTTGGTGAATTACATGTTCTTATTACTTTGCGAACATTCCTATTGTCATTATCGATGTTTAGACACTTAATTATTATTTACTTGCCTCAATAAAAAAGCAAATCATTTGTATAAATCTCTTTTTTTTTTTCGTTACATTTGGTATAAATCTTTTGATACTATGGTAAATTAATCATCAATTAATACAAGATCTATTTCTATAACAAAGAAATAGAAGATCTAGTTTTATTTATATTAAAAATAAAATAAAATCTAACAAAAGAACCTTAAATTTGAATCAGTTTAAGTTTATATTACTAACTAAGGATTAAATAAGCTAAATAAACAGGGACTAAGGGCAGACAATAAATTGGAAATTAAATTTGGACTAAATTGGAACTCAACTAACTATAAGTAGTTTTCATGCCCTCATATTATAGTATTTAAAATTTGGCCCACTTTTAGCATCAAACTAAAACAAAAATGTGCAAAGATTCCTAATGGAGGCATCACTGCTGCCTTTTGACACTCAATCAACATTCCAAATTAAAATATGAACACACTCATAAATAGAACTAATTATATATTTAGTTCATATCAAAACCGAATACTGTGCCTATGTTTGCACCAAAATTACTTCATGATGGTATGAACATCCTATTCATAATGGCATAAGATAATGTTCTCTCCTAACCCATGTGACCAACTCTTTTTAATTTTATTGTAATTGCTAAATTTTTCAAATTTATTTTTTATAAGTTTATTTTTTAAAAAGTTATAAAATAATTATTCATGTTTTTTATTTTGTCTTTTTTAATCACTCAAATGTTAAAATTATGATTAAATTGATATAATGTGTAAATTTAGAAGATTAATTTTGTAATTACACTGAATTTAAAAAAAAAAAAAACAAGGTGAAATTTTGTAACACATTAGGGCATCCCATTAGTAAACCGACGTGGTCCGATTCCCCCAATTTTGATATTATTGAGCAATTTGTGTGTATATGCAGAAATCTTTATCATTATCACAGTGAATATTTATAAAGAAAATTTTGTATTGAATAAAATATATATTTTGATTTTCCTGTGTTAAAACTTTGGCTCATAAACACAAAAGTATTATATTTGCTTTTTTGAAAAATTTAGGTTCGGAATTTTTGAAAGAATTCTTTATAGAAACGGAAGAATATGTTTTTTCTTTGATCTTCCCAATAGATTTTCGTTATTGATTTAACGGTTGATTGACAAAAAAAGACAAATGTAAAATTTGAGTGACCATTTATTAATTTTTCATTTTTCATAATTGAATGATAATAAAATCAATGATAAATTATGGTAGAGATCCCCAACTATGAAAAGTTACAAAATGATCACTCAAATATTTAATTTTGTCTTTTTTGTCACCAACTGATTAACATAAAAATGGAAATATCCAAAAATTCATGATAAGTGGGTGGTTAAAAAAGATAAAATTGAATAATTGAGTGACTATTTTCTAACTTTTCATATTTAGGTGATAAAAAATCATAATTGAATGATTACTAATATAATTTATCTAAAAATCAATACTTGAGTGAGTATTAATATAATTTAGAGTAAAACATACTAAAATTATTACATTAATTGAATCCCAAACTAAGATTTGGTTTTAGCTCACCTTATTTGGGTTAATACTTAATTTTGATACTAAATATATGCTTTTTCATTAAGTGTGCCAGCCTGGTATTTCCATTTTTCCTTCTTTCATTTATTACCACATTTTTACAATGTCTTTTCCATGCCATTTCCAGTGAAGCTTTCCTTAATTTTTTAAAATCTTAATTATTTTAAATTAAACTATATTTACAGCAGGATGTGAAAAATTGAATATAGATAAGTAAGGTAAATATATTATGAGTATTAAATCAAATGCCTTAAATTCCTGTATTGTCTCAATTTATACAATGGATTCGCTGATGGAAGAATCATACGGTACTTTTCCATTTTTTTATGAAGTTAAATCAAATATAACCGCAAATAATATATATTCGAAAAATTCTGTTCACGAGAGTTAAGTAGGAGGGTAATTTTTTTTTTATATTAATTAGTACTAGGTATGAAGCATAATTTTAAAACTCGTGGTCAATGTCTATCCCCTTAATTGACTTACATAACGCGGAGAATTAATCATTTGATTCACTCGAATAAATACTTTAAAAAATAAAATATATATAAAATTATAATAAAAAATGAAAAAACTTATACATAATCTACATGAAATAATATGTTTTTATCCACATATATTTATTATTTTGAAATTTTAATTTCAATGATTTTAATTAATTATTTTTTTTGAAAAAGTATATTTAAAAGTTACTTTATTGAAAGTTTTTATATTTATTATGTTAAAATTTTTATTTATAACAAATTTTAAAGAATAAAAAGTGAAAATTTAAAATAAAATACAATAATGATTTTTATATTTATTTTACTGTTTATATTTAAAATTTATAATAATTTTTTTAATAATATTATATCTAAATTTCGAACATACATTTTTGTCTTAAAAGTACAACATGACTTTCTACTACATTAAGTTTGGATGGACGGTACGTTTATTTACAGTTAGTGTAAAAATAACGAAAACAGTTAGATTAAATATTATAGCGTGAGACAAAAAAAATAAGTTAAATGTATTGCACTGTACCGCATCCCATCACAATTAATGTAAAAACAAAAATAACGATTAAATTAAATAGTATAACGTGAGACAAAAAATAAATTGAATACATCGCACTGTATCGTATCTCACCGCCCTTAAAATTGAGTGTACTTAGAGGTAAATACTTCCAAAAGTAGGGTCCAAATTGAAGCAGCCAATGTCTTAATAGTATGGAGTGGGGCCCATAACAAACTCCTTAAATTCCATGCAAATAGTTACTCTAAATGGACAGTGGCATTTAAAAACTCCCCAACAACTGCACATAAAAATGGTAAAGATTTTCAGAGATTTTGAGACACATAAGGCATGGACATTCATCAACAACAAGGACAGTTTCATGTTCATATTATATATTGACAAGTGACAAAGATGAAACCAATTTATTAATTTCAGGAACAAAACCCCAAAACCCCCCAAAAGAAAAAGAAATACTTTCGATGATTGCTAGGTTTCTCACCTTTTTTCTTACAAACAAAACATTTCTTTTCTCATAAAATCTCGGAAAATAGAACTAAGTTTCTCCTGTTTTCCTGTCTTCTTGGTTTTTCTCTTTCTAAGATCTATTATCTGCTTAAAACATGGGCGGACTTTCCTTAATGCCACTTCTTCATTACGCATAGGTAGGCTGTTTCAACTCCACCTTTTGAGATTTCATTTCCTTACATCCGGTTTTATTTTAATGATTTTGTTTTTTTTCCTTTTTAGATATCTGATCTTGAAAGAAAAAAAGCATTTTGGGTTGTTTGATTACAAAAAAAAAAAAAAAAAATCGTTGGTGTTGGAGTCATGGCTAATGGCAGTGGTGGTGGTGGTAACTATGAAAGCTCCAGTTTAAGGAAGGCAAAGAAACAAAGGGTCCCTAAAAGAGGACCTGGAGTTGCTGAACTTGAGAAGATATTGCGTGAACAAGAGCAAAAAGATGGTCATACATCATCATCTTTAGTTCCTTCACTCCCCAATTTTTACCCTTCTTTGCCAAGAAATGCTTCTTTTCTCGCTGATCATCATCATCCAAGTTCACCACCACCTTCAATGGCTGCCCTTCATGGTAATGGCAATGGTAGTTCACAGTTAAGATCATGTGGAAATGTAGGAGGTAATAATGGTCCTAGTAAAGGAGTCTATATTAACGGATCAGGCGTATATTTGCCTGAACAAACCTTGTTGCCGATTTCTTGGGGCTCATCTGAGGAACCAGCTCCTAAAATGGCTGCTGATTTTTCATTCCCCATGCCTCATTCAAACGGATCCGGCCATACCATGTTGCAAAGGAACCATCTTTCAATGGTATGTTCTTATTATCAATTCGTGATTATATATTTATGTTTGTAGTCTTTTTTGAACCATTGACATCCATGAATTCAAACACAGATGGATCTTTTCCCGTTACCAACATTATCGTCTTCATCAACAGCCCCATCATCATCTGCAGGGGTATATCATCATGTAGAGCCCCCTTCAAACCAAAAACCTTGTTACATATCAACACTTTTGCCTGAGGAAGACAAGGTAAGTGTAAACTTGTCTTAATTATACATATAATTAGCTCTCCATTATTTAATAAACCATAAATCTACTATATGGATTTCTTTCCTTTTTTTATTTCTTGTTGAAAATCTACTTATATAAATATATATATATATATCTTTCTTTTGCATGCTCACGTAGTTTTTGCTGTGGATTTCGTCTTTAATGTTTGCTTCAAAAAATGAAAGTAAAGATGTTATAATTAAAACCAATATTTAACCATATTCTATATATACACAGGTGATGAAACAATAGAATTTATAGTCTAGTGCTGTGTAACAATGTCTAGTTTTTCTTATTTTGGAATCAGATGATGAGTGCCAAGCGGTCAAGGCCTAATGTCCCAGTCGAGAACTGGTCGGCGGCAGCTCCGTCTCGCATGTCCTTTCAACAACCTGTCCGCCCTCAAGATTCCAGGCTTGATCCTTCATCTTCGCCTACCAACAATGGTGTCTTTTGCCTTGGAATATCCAGGTAATTAATTAGCCTAATAAACACATGGTTAGCCTCGTGATTTTAAGAAAATATTGGCTT
Organism: Kokia cookei; assembly: GCA_039519145.1. Taxonomy (NCBI): domain Eukaryota; kingdom Viridiplantae; phylum Streptophyta; class Magnoliopsida; order Malvales; family Malvaceae; genus Kokia; species Kokia cookei. The sequence goes on from CM076907.1 coordinate 43,699,014, forward strand.
ATATTTTAATTTTCTGGACTTTTTGCTATTATCAGAAACCCAATGCCGACAAACCCTTTGGAGCTGAAACTGAAAACATGTGTTAATGATAACCCTAGGGGCAACGACAACGGTAATGGTAATGGCAGTCGTCCCTTCATCACATTATTAAGCTCTCCAACAACTACTTTGCCATCAACAACTCAAAATTGCCAGCCAGACTTGTCCAAATTTATCAAACAATTCCCTTTCCAAGTAATTTTGTCTTGTCCCTGGTTTGAAAACTGTGTTTTTCTTGCATGAATTTCTTTGTGGTTTACTTTTTTTTTTTTTTTTTTTTTTTTTAATGAAGGAAAACAATGAAGGGTGTTTACTGCAAAAATCGTCATCAGAATCTGAGGTATTACCAGTGCATAACAAGAGTTTCTTTAGCTTCTTATTACAACCAACTGAAGAGGTGCAGAGGGGTAGTACTTCAGCTGAAGCCACAGTTTGTCTGAAAACTGGAACTTGTTGTACTGAAAAAACAGGAGATTTTATTGATCTTAACTTGAAGCTTTAAGGTGGGGTCTCTTTACTTGGGGAAATGTAGTCCCAAAAGAATTTAGAGATATAGATATAGATACAGACAGATATCTCGTGTACTAGACCCTTTTTTTTTTAAATTTTCTCAGCGGCTAGACTGGTTATGTTTTTTTTTTGGATAATAGATATAGATGTTGGCTTTAATGTGTGTATTTCTATTTCATGTGTTCGTTCTTTATACATGGGTGATAAAATGTTTCAATTTTAAACATGTGAGGTTAAAATAATTATCTTATATTTTTTTAAAATATACAACTCGGTTAATTTCTTAGGTAAAGTTTAAAAGCTATGCTACACAATAAGATTTATACGTTTTAAGTCACAAGTTGGTGGTATAATTTAACTAGAGATCGATTCAGCTAGAGAATTATTATAGTAATTTTTTATATAAAAAAAGTAAAGTATATTATTATTGGGGTGTTTTCATTTTTTTATATTTTTTATATAAGCAAAACAAACTTTAGTCATGATAAAGTTTAAACTTGTGACACAATTAATTTTAAACTTTTAACTCTATTCTCTTTTTTTTTGGTAGAAAAAAACAGCATTAAACGATTACATGGATAAAACTAAATCGAAACAATACCAACATCATAGATATTTTTTTGGAGAAGATCGTTAACTGTGTCTGACGGACTTTGGAAGAGATGAAGCCGTGAATCACTCACCGATATGACTTTATCCATGACATCAACCACACCATCGACGATCCTTGAAACATGTCGGATGCGGAGATTTCAATCGCGAAAAAACAACTGATGTATGAGGCGAACTTCCACCACACTACTACTGTCTCCTCCCCCTAAATTGAGAAGTTCAACTAATAAGAAATTATCGCACTCGACCTCAATCTTCCTAAACACTTTGCCCCAAGCTGCCAAGCAAGAAACAAGTCCTTCAGCATGGCTCTTGTTTCCACTTTGAAGATTGAATCCCCACTAAAAATTATTGAGTAACCCCACAGCCAAGATGCACTAGCATCCCATAAAATCCCTTCAATTGCGGAACGTTGACCATCTAACGACACAACACCATTAGAGTTGAGCTTCAACCTGAAATTTTACTCTTTCGATCAAAGATTCATTTGATTTCTATATAAAATTTTATTACATAATTCTTTTCACAGTTTTCTAATTTTGATATTATATTTAATTATTTTATATCAAAATAAAAAAAAAATTAACATATAGATCTACCAATTTAAAAAAAAAAAAAGTTTGTGAATCATATGTATTAAAATAAATTATTAGAATAAATAATTTTGATTACAGACTTTCATTTGACATTGTTGATTTTTGAACACAAACAACAAAAAGGGTTTTAATTATGCTCCCAATCCTTACATTCTTCAAAATTTAAATTTTAATTCTCTAAAAGTTTAGTTATTTTTACTTGTTTGATTTAAAGATTAAAATTTAATTTATAATATTGTTGATAGACTTCCGTTAAATTTTTATACAGACATTCTAATATTTAAATGTTTAATTTATAAACTAAAGTCTAATTGAAAATATATTAAAATCTAACGAAAATTAATTAATTCAAATAAAGTAGTCAATAAATTTGTTGAGGGGAAGTTGGTCTCGGATCCTCAAATAGTAGAGGCATTGTATCTAAAGTGTCTATGACCGATTAGTCCTGAGTTTTGTCGCTCGACTCCAAGGAAAACCCAACGGATTTAGGGAGTTTAGGGGGTGCCTCCTCCAACAAAGTTCATCTACCATTGTTGATTATTACCTTCTTATTTCAAGTTCATCTACAATTTCTGTTCCGCAATTGCACCTTATATATAAATCTTATGTACCTTATATAAGTGCAGTAACTTATTAGCAAAGCAAGCGTGGTGGTGATAAGAGAAACTAGGACAATTGCTCGTGTTGCAGTGGCTGAACTCAGAATCTTTGCAAGCTGAAGAATCAGAAATGGAACCATGGAGAAGAGCATGAATATTGCACTGAACTTGGTTTCGATATCAGCTCTCACACTGTAGCCTGCTGAGATAAGAAAAATAACCCATAAACTACCAAAAGGAATAACTGCCCCTATAGTTTTGTTGTGCATGGTAAGAAGCAGTAGGCTCACAGGTCACCATCATCATTAGAAGACGAAGTTCGAGAACAGACAAGATCGGATTTCTATTTAATGAAAACACTGTTTCATTCACTGATGGTTAAGAACAGTAAAAGAATGGCTACAGTGAACTGTAATTTGGTCATGAAGAATCCCTGTTGCTGGAGCAAATACATACGAGCTTTCCTCCTCTGGTTCTTGAAAACCAGGTCAAATGAAAGCAAATGAAAGCCCAGATTCAAAGCACACAGGTACTTTCTTGTTTACCATCAACCATTGATAAATATACAAACTGTACCGTGTATTGTACAGAACAGGATTGATTTCATCCAGTGAAAAACTAGTGTGTGAAAACATTTTAACAGCAACTTGACTGAGTTATTTAGGTTAGGATTTAAAAATATTCTATTAAAGTTGGATTAGAATTCTACGTTGAATGAATAAGGTATCTAGCGGATGGAGGCATTGACATCCGAAACTCTTGTCAAGGGAGGCTTCTTCAAGAACAAGGCATCTAAATTCCAATGCCTTCGATCACAGGAAAATTTAGAAAACTAAACTTCATTAAGATAATTTATCCATCCAATAAGAGGGATTGAAAGAACTAAATGAACATAACACACATATATAACCATATAGTAGGAAATGTGAAGCCAAAGATCAAAATGTATACAAAGTATTCTCGTTTTCTTTCTTTGTCTACAACCATAATACTTTTCCCACTCAGAGTCTTCAACGGGAAAAAAGGGTTCCTATTATATTGACTCCCTACCTTCATTGAGCAACTAGTCCTGGCAATCAGTGGATAGTAGGATTGTCCCGTTGCTGCTGATAAAAATTTGGTGCAACCTCAGTTAACCAAGAAGGATCTATGGAGATGACATTGCGCATGTATTGCCGGTCGGTGGAGACAAGAGAATGGTATATAACACACTTTGGATTTACTCTGCAGGTTAATAGAATACAAAACCAAGAATGAAACTAGTAATTGTAACATAAATATTTGCAGCAAAAACAATTCAATCCTTGAAACAACATAAAAGGCCTTTAGAGAAGCTCACAACCTAGCTAGATTGACTAACAAATATAGTGCAGTAAAAAATTGCACATTTTGTTAGTCTACATGACCCAAAAGTTTCTAGCCAAATACAACATCAAAGAGTTTCAAGCATAATCAAATATCAAAATACGAGCATCGATATTACTAAATCCAGTCTTGGTACCAACCTGAATAACACAGATGATGGGTGAATATAAACTTCTTGGGAACCTCTAATAGTCTTGTACATCCCACCATGACTGTAGACCTTTGACAAGATAGGCAACAAAACTTGATTAAAATAACAGTTTTAGGATACGACAATTCAGATTAAACAAGTCTCTACAAGAAATAATATCCCAAGTTTCGTGTCTAAATTCTAATAGGTAATAAAGATATTTAACAAAAGTAACCATTCATCTAAAGATAAAAATTACCTCTAAACGGCATGCATTAGCAAAAAAACCAGCAGTGACTGCCTTTCTCACCAACTGCAACAAGTACATTGCAGAGCATCATTTTTCTTGTTCAAAAACATATGATAAAAGATTATTTCAGCCATTGGATTTTTATTTAAAGACCAGATAGTGCTCATAGAACTAACAAGTTCTTTATATAAAGCACATGGCTAACCAAAGTTTTTTCCCCAATGGAATCAATGGAAGAAAATAACAATACCTCTCTTTTTCCTTATTTCTTTGTAAGATTAAATCAAAGTGTGAATTTACCTGCATATCTGTTTCGCAAGATTTCAAGACTATGCCCAACCTCAGAGCTATTCTTTTGAGTTGTTCCCGAAGTTCCATTACCTTTTTCTGTAAAATAATTAAAATATATTACATAGATAAAAAAAACATTTAAGAAACGCAGAAAAAACCATCTTAAAGAAGTAAAGCCTTTATATACAATATTCTTGTACTTAAAGACAGGTAATAGAGTGAAACTGGACAGTATCTTAAATTCTCAAAAATGCCCAAATAAAAATACACACCATGGCATGGTAGTTTATGAAGTTCTTATGACACCACTTTGAAGATTTGCCAGACTGAAGAAACCCTTTGTAAATATTCAAGAAAGTAACATGGTCACCCTGCAAAAAAAATGATATAAGACAGGTGCAGGTAGCTAATTATGTTGTTATTACAATAATACAAATTGGGAAAGTGATCAAGAAAGAAATCCAGCAAAGGTAGTTATAATACCTCAGCAGCAGCAAATCTCAATTTGGCTTCATCCAGTTCCTTTTGTGCTCCCCGAGTGGAAAACCAGATAGACTGCAAAGCAAAAGGGAAAAGAATGAATTGGTATGTACAACAGAGGGAACTGCACAAAAAAAAAAACAACATTTGAATAGTGTAGCAGACAGAAAAGGGCGAGCAGTAGCTTACCTGGATAGAGAGAACAGCAGCAATAGTTATGATTTCATCAGAACACCCAAGCTCATTTGAAGATAAAATCATTTTTGCGATCATTGGTTCCTGCAAAACATATAATAGTGAAGAATACACCTAAGAAATACAACAGACAAAAAGAAAACAGAAACAGACATCAAAAGTAATATTGGATAAAGAAAAACAAGAGGCAAAGTCTTTTTTTTTTCCCCTTTTTTGTAGATTCGTATCTCTCCTTGCAGTAAAAGTGTGGAAGACATTATGGAAATAAAACATCAAAAAAGAGTGAACAGAAGTCTTAGGTGAAACCGTATAAGTTTATTTACCAGTGGAATTTCTGCAACTTGAAAACCAACTGGTGAAGTAAGTTTGGCATCATCATCAAGGACTCCGAGTGAATAAAGTACTTCAAGTGCTCGGATCATTGATTCAGGAGACGGAGATGCCGGCCAGTCAAAGCCCAGAATGTTATCAATGCCTAATGCTTTTAACTGCAACATCAGAATACAGAGATTAGCACCTAAAACACTATAGTATATCTCATTATATACTATAAAAAATTAAACCCAAGTAAGCTTTTCACATAAGACATGAAGGGACCAAAATTAAAGTTTAAATATGCACTTTAGCACCATATACAGGGAAAGTTGGAGCCCAGCAGCTCACATCCTTAAGTTTGCCAAAATATGATATAGACCAAATGATATCCAGAGAAATCAGCAACAAATCTAAATACCTGAATGACACAAGAAACAAGATTTGACCTTTGGATCTCAGGAATTCCTTGAACAGACATTTCATTGAGAAAATACTCTTCTGTATACAATCTGGTGGTAGCAATCAAAAGAATTCAGTCTTAGACAATAAGATTTCAACATCGGAAAGATTTTTTTTTTTACTTCTTGAGATGATTGAATACCTGTAACACTTCCCAGGTCTAAGTCTACCAGCTCGACCAGCCCTTTGTCTAGCAGATGCCTTCGATATGGGTGCCACCACAAGATTTTCTATATCCGAGATCTGGAGAAATAACAATAACATGATTAACAACTAAACCGGGATGTTGATTGTTGACAAGGCAATCCATTTAGAGATAGAAGGCTTCAACTAAAACCTCTAGAAAGAGGTTTAAAAATTAGTCACAAGAATCAGAAAGAACTAATAAACCTAGTGACTATTGTGATAAATTGAAAATTATACAAAATTAATAATATTTGCATGCTTCAATCCAAAATTAGGGAAAGATAAAACTTTAAAATTTTTCTTTTAGCATAAGACAGTCAAAGGCTGTCCACCACAATGTGATGAATTATCAGCTAATTTTCAAGCAAAAAAAGCATAAAAGATATGTATTGATACGGATCCTTTGAAAATAATGCCAGGCAAGATGTGGCCATTACCAGATGAAGTTCACATGGAAAATCCTAAATATACACCTGCTTTACCATAATAAAGAATGTGGAAATGAAGATACCGGATTGTAGAATCGTTGTTTTGAGAAGCCACTATCAATAACATAGACAATACCCTGCACCAACCGATGAGAACAAGTGTAGAAATGAATGCAACAATAGTTTCCTATTAACAAACTAAGTTTAACAAATAGCTCTAGAATACACATATCTTACCTCTAAAGTCAATGATGTCTCTGCTATATTTGTTGATATCACTACTTTTCTCTTGCCTTTAGGAGTTGGAGAAAATATTAAATCCTGCAAAGAAACAAAAAGAAGTGTGTAAAACCAGAAAGGTGATAAATTGAATCCTGTAGAAGTCAACTGCATTACAAACAGAAAGCTATTTCTGACCTGTTCTGCACGTGTAAGTCCAGAGTATAAAGGCAAAATAATCAACCCTGAAAGGAAGATATAAGCATAATTATTCACTGATTCCAACAGAAAGTAAATTTTGTTGTAGGATAAAGAAACCATACTTCCACATATTACACTCAAGGTTGGCACAGAGCAAACAAGCAGGCTCAATAGCAGGGTATTTTTTATTATTGTTTGTCTGGCCCATGTTGATAATAAAATGTAATTTAAACATGAAACGCATATGTAAACAGAGTGACAACTAATAACAGGTTAAAAATCCACTGTAGTGCAAGGTATCAAAATATACTTGTTATGGAATTCCCATATCACGTATACATCTAGACATACATATGCATGGACAGACATAAAATATTAGTAAAATCTAAGTATAGATGCATAACATTTAATGAATAGATAATTGCAAATTCTTTTCATTGGATATAAGGTATAAACAAGACCAAAGTATATGCCATGATACTAAACCTGAGGAATTTTTCCCATTGCTTCGAGCTTCTTCAGTAAGCAACTTAATAGCAGCATCAATATCATCTTGACCAGTAAGAAATACTAAAATATCACCTGGTGGTTCCTACTCAACAGATAAAATATGGTGACAAAATTAGTGGAATTTAATCCTTTCATCAAAAGAATCAAACAATACCTGTCCATAATATGGTTAGGGAGAGAAAATCATTAGTCCAAGAAAGCCTTCACGCGAAGGATCACATAGTTATTGAAACATCAGTAATTATTAAATAATGAAGTTTGTTGGTTCTGTTTCCAGCTATTGCAGTACATTGAAAGAGTTAAAGACTAGAAAATTAGATCATTGAAGAACAGTTCCAGAAAAATGGCGCTTAACAATTTTTGGAGAGTGAAAAATAATATTTATCATATGTAAAATTTTTTGGTTTGCGGCTATGTACAATTATTAGCACCAATGAAAGGCCTCAAGAAACCATCCAGAGCTTGACATTTATAATGTCTCCATTTATAAAACTAAAATCTGAATTTATCAAAATCTTCAAAATACCTTGTCATTAATCAATTGCACTGTTGAAACAGCACCCTGAACATAGTCTCGTACAGGGTCTTCCACATAATGAATTTGCACATTAAACCCTCTACCCTGAAAATCGAGTGCAAAACAAGACTTAATTTGTTAGTCCAAATTAAATGGAACATCAGTTAAAGTATAACTTCCATAAAAAATACACAAACAAGCATCTTCAAACCAAAAGTTCTTTTCATGCAAGAGATTGTAAAGGGGCATAGGAAATGATGCTGCCAATGAAAATACCTCAACGGATAGGATAGCAGGCTCCAACCTAGGTCTAAGCTCCTCACCTTCCAATGCTTGGCGCCTTTTACTAGTTTACATTAAATGCAAGATGTTAGGGTCAAATCAGAAACTTGTGGGTTCTCAACAACTAACTAGAGTCCAAACTAACATTCAAATAAAAAAACAAATAAATGGCCTTTATGTAGCTTGAAGAGAAGAAGCAATATTCTAAATCCTATACACTGAGAAGACACTTCAATAATATGTGCAGAAGGAAACCTGGACAGGAAGAAATTAGACATTGATTTCGCTTCAATTGTAGCAGAAGATATAATCAGTCGCAGCTCTGGTCGACGTTTCTGGATCTGAAATTTCAATGTGCAGAAAATATTTAAGAAAGTACAGGACCTATAAGGGAAAGGCAGAAAATTTGCAATTTTCCTATTCTTTCCTACTGCCACCAACAGACCAGTTACTGAGGATTAGAAGTATCACCTTTTTCAGAAGACCAAGTACAATGTCTGTTGAAATGGATCTTTCATGCGCCTCATCCACCATAATGACACTGCCAAAGTCATAAACTTTCACTCTCTTTTATCTTACTAACAAAAACAGAAAATCATCCACCATGATGACCATCTGATGTTCACAAATTCTAAAGAGATCGAGGTTTGTAGCAAAAAGGGTAAAAAGAAGAGCCATAATCATATAGCATAAATGTAGGAAGAAATCCATAAGATCCTTGCTACCTGCAGACTAACAAACACACCTGAATATCATCGAACTTGTAGTCTGACAATTTGACAAATCTGATTTTGCATGAACAACAATGAGATGCTCATGATATCATTTGCACAACAATGAAAACTAACCAAAATGTGGCAAATCTCACAGAATAAGATAAAGCATAAGCAAAGTAATGAAACTAAAGAGAAGCACCATCTGCACTATATCAAATCGTCTCTAATCTTAATCATTACCTGTACTTAGTCAAAAGAGGATCATCCATCATTTCTCTAAGTAAGACTCCATCTGTGAGAAATTTGATCCTAGTTAGATCCTGCACTGTCAAAATGAAATAACCTTCAAAATCAAGGACATAAAATTACATGCACAACAAACAGAAACATTCTGAAATTCCATCTTACTTGATGAGCTTTCAAGCATGATCAAATTATAATCAATGCATTCAACATGCAACATTGACAAATTACCCTCTCAAAAGGACAAACAGAATTGAATAAGACAAGAACGGTAAGATCAAAGATTGATTAGATAACTCACTGGATTAGAGATATCTTCAAACCGGATTGTGTAACCAACTTCTTCTCCAAGTTTGACCCCCATCTCCTCAGCTACCCTTGAAGCAACTGCCTGTGCATCACATTAAAATGGATATTATTGAGCAAAAACTAAGACATTTACATTCAGCAAAGGCTTGAAAAGATGAAAATGCAGACATATAGGAGTTCAAAGCTACCTGCACAGCTAGTCGCCTTGGTTGCGTGCAAGCTATAACACGCCCACCATCAGCCCAACCAGCTTCTTTTAAAAACTGCAATGCAAGCATATTACAATCAAGATTCCCAGCAACAAAAGAATGAGAATAAACTTTAAATTACAAAGAGGGAGGCAAGTAAACAGTTAAAGATTTTACTTTTAAATAAAGAAAAAGAAGGAGAGAAAACCTGTGGAATTTGAGTGGTTTTACCACTACCCGTTTCACCAACAACAATGGTAGTAGCGTGAGACTCCACTAAATAATGAATAGCAGTTTTATACTTATAAACTGGAAGCCTCAGTCTTTGCTTCTCAATGCTCACGTACCCATATCTGTAAAATAAGGAAAAACAAATCAGGAAGAGAAAAGACAAAAGAAGAACAATCAAAGAACAAAAATTGAATAAAAAATAGTGAAAGAAAACACACCCAGAAGAAGATGAAGAGTAAGAAGATGACAAGAAAATAACACCGCCATCCTCGTCCTCGAGGAGGCGGGGCTTCTCGGTTCCCGGTTTCCAGAACTGCGTCATAATTTTAAGCTCAGTTTTACTTTTCCCGATTCGAGGGAAATTGAATCAAAATTCAGTAATGTAACTAAACGGGCTTTTTATTATTAAGCTTTGCTCTATCTTTGGTTTAGGGTTTATAAGCCCAACAGTCATTGAACATTTGTTACAAATCTATCAAAAACAATTTAAATTTTATATAAATTTAGATAAATTCGGCCTAAAAGTTAAATCTTTAACCAATAAGCCCAAGTGCCCAATGAAATACATATTATACAAAATATTAAATATATTAATTTTTACAAAATTAAATGAAATACATAATATACAAAATTATCTAACTAAAATATATAAAAATTCAAAAAGTTTTAATTAAAAAATATATAATTAAATATAAATTAAAAAAGAATATTTTTATCATTTTCTTTTGGAAACAAGTGATGGGGCGAAGGCAAGAAAAAAAAAGTTATATGAGATCAAAATTAAATTTTATTTTTTATGATAGTAAAAATACAATTTTATCATTCAAATAGTTTATATCTTTCTAATTTTTAAAAGATTAAATCAAATTTTTATGATTTTTAGGGGGCTAAAAATATAATTTTATCTTTACTATTTTAAAATTTTAAAAATTTAAAAGTTTAAATGGAAAATTTCCATTTTAAGGGTGGCAATGCCCAAAAAAAAAAAATTAATGGAAAATTTATCCGCCCAATCCCTAAGTCGTATTTTTTTTCAAAAAAATCTACCCTTGTATAATTGGGGACTTAGATTGAAGCTAGAGATTAAGCATGTAATTGTAGGAAATGGTTTAGGTTATTTTTTCACCCCTACCAACACGCTTCCAAGTTTAAGCCTAGTAAGTATACTGTTTGGTCGGAATATTCTTGCTTCTTCAAATACTAAATCAAAATCAACTCCTACAATCTAGATTCAAGATAACTTGAGTTGCAAGGTAAATGCAGTTGACTATTTTCCTTTGAGAAGATCAACTCGAAGACATTTCATTACATTTGTCGGACCAGATGCTTATTCCAACCATTTGGGTGTCCCAAACATGTCTTAATTGCTTAATAAAACTACAGCCACAAAATTTATTCAGACATAAAACAACTTAAAAGCATAGTTTTGTTTTGTCATGATTAAAGATATTTTGTCATATGTTCCAAAACAGTATGCAAAGACTTCTTGCAATGGCTAACACTGATACAGTTTTAATACATCAGCTCGTCACCCTGGTACTGATCTTATTTTCATGCATCAATATCATCTCTAATGGAGTTCAACTATGGAGGATGATTGTCGAAACCGATTTAAAACGATGTTTCGAAAATTATTTTAATGTTGGGAAATGGGAGTCGCCACCAATCCTTTTGTTCGGTATGATTGGATCACCTCAAAACGTTTAAAATCCGTTTTGAAAAATATTTTGGTCTTCGCAATCCATAAAACAAGTTCGGGAGTCAGTTACACATGAGGAAGGGTTAGCACCCTCATACGCCCAAAATTGGTACCACATTGATTATTTTCGGGGCTTAATTTGTAACATTTAAAAGCTTGAATAAAGTTTAAAATACGATCTTTGAATGCATGAGTTAATTTTAAAAGAAATCGGGTTTGTTTGGAAATCCCGCTATTTCAAAATGATCGAGGCAGAAAGTTACGTCCAGTGAGTTAGGACATGACATTTAAGGACCTAGGAATAACGAGCTTTCCTTTGTAGAACACTTTTTTTTAAAATTTTTATGAAAATGATATTTGATTATCTCGATTCGAAGAAAGGTTGCACCTAGTAAGTTAAGGCGCAATATTTCAGAACCGAACATAACGAAACATTGCCTCGATTAAGAGTATTCGATTATTTCAATTTGAAGAAAAATTGCACCTAGTGAGATAAGGCACAAAATTTTCGAAACTCGAAATATAAGAATATTGCCTCGATTTTAAAGTTTTTATGAAAAACAATTTTTGAAACAAGCATGTGAGTTAAATATGAATAAGCAGTTAATAATAGATATTAAATAACGCGAAGCAAGATGAATAAGAAGATAAATTATTTGTGAAAAATCAAAAATGCAAAATACGAATGCATAATAATTTAAAAATAAATGCAAATATTGATGAGAAAGAAGAATGATGCAATCGGAGTTCAAAATGAGACTTTTCGGATACCCGGGGGTAAAATGGTAATTTTAGATTCTCTGGGGGTGAAATGGTAATTTTGGGAAAATTCGAGGTTAAAAATGGAATTTTTAGACATTCGGGGGTAAAAAGGGTAATTTTGAGAGTTTCGAGGTAAAAAATGGAGTCTTCGGACATCCGAGGGTAAAAAGGTAATTTTTGGAAGTTTCGAGGTCAAAAATGGGATTTTTGGAAGTTTCGAGGTCGAAAATGGGATTTTTGGAAGTTCGGGGGTAAAAATAGAATTTTTGGAAGTTTCGGGTCGAAAATGGGATTTTTGGAAGTTTTGGGGCAAAAATGGAATTTTTGGAAGTTTTAGGGTAAAAAATGGGATTTTTGGAAGTTTTGGGGTCAAAAATGGGATTTTTGGAAGTTTTGAGGTCAAAAATGGGATCTTTGGAAGTTCGTGGGTAAAAATGGAATTTTTGGAAGTTTCGGGGTCAAAAATGGGATTTTTGGAAGTTCGAGGGTAAAAATGAAATTTTTGGAAGTTTTGGGGTTAAAAATGGGATTTTTTGAAGTTCGAGGGTAAAAATGGAATTTTTGGACAGTTTAGGGACCTCCGGGGTAATAAAACCAAAAACAGGTGACACGTGATAGCCCTTCAGGCATCCTGAAGTCAGAGGACTATGTTGAAAACCATGGAAAATTTTTGGGGCAATTTTGTAATTAAAGCGAACATAATTTAAGGATTAAATTAAAACAAATTAGAAATAAAAGGGACCGTTTGCATAAATAAGCCAAAATCACGACACGTGGCAGCTCTTGATGCTTTTAGAAGGTCAAGGGGCTAAATTGAAAAACCATGAAAATCATTGGGCCAATTTAAAATTAATTAAAAGTGTAAAAAGGACCTGATTGAAAATTTTAAAAAAAGCGGAAGGATCGAACTCATAAATAACCCCTCCTTCTAAAACACGCAGATCTTAAGTCAAGTCGGGTCGGATTCGGGTAATAGTCCGAAACGGCGCCGTTTTAGGGATGAAACTCAGCCCTCAAAACGACGCCGTTTTAAGGGCTTATAAATAACTCTTTTCAAAAAAAAAAATCATTTCTTTTTGACCTTTACAAAAAATAACCAAAAAGCTCTAAAAAAAAAACCTCTCCCCCTCCTTGGCCGGCCATGCTCCGGCTGGTCGGGCTGGTTGCCGTCCGTCGCGCGTAGGGTCACACGGGCGCTGTCGATCCCGCGCGTGGGCATCGCGTGTCACCACCTGGAGTCTTCCGGTGCACGCGCCGCTGCCTTCACGTCCACGCGCCATCCTAGTCACCTGGGTTGCACCACACGCGCCTTCGCACATGGCTTCCCAAGTAAGGTACCCTCTTTTCTTTCCTTTTTTTTTTTTTTCCCCTTTTTTAAAAAACGTTTCAATCCTTTTTTCAAAAAAAAAAAAACGTTTCCTTTTTTTAACCGTTTTATTCAACTTTCATTATTAGTATTTTGATTCCTTTCTTTTTTTTGCAGATCCATGCACGGTGAGGTTCGAGGTTTCAATGGAGGCTTCGACGCGAGCTCCGGCTCCGGCGACGCAGGTCAAGGAAGTGCCGTCTGACCCTTTGTTTTCCTTTTTCTTTTTTTTATTAATGATATTATTTAATACTATTAATAAATTCATTACTGTTATAATTAATAATATCTAATTCATTATTATTATTATTATTATTATTATTATTAAAAAATATTTATTATTAATAATTATTAAGAAAACTGTTCGTTTATTATAAAGTCATTAATACTTATTATTAATAATAAACCTATTTAAAATATTTTGGAATAGTAAATAATAAATATAAAAATGTATTCAATGCATGCATCTTAAACGCCAGTAGCAATCAAGTATGTAATTAATACTCATTAGTTCATACCTTGAAAACAGACAGCCTCTGAACCCGATTTGAGTCTGTTATTGATCGCTTCCTTGTTCACGTTTGTATACTACTGTTGTGTTTACATATGACTCTTGGTAAAAAACTGTATTTGTATTGATCCTTTTTTGTGAATGAACCGTTATCCTTTACAACTGAAATGAATTCGGCTTTTATAGCCTATGTTATCATCATTCTTTTTTGTTTTACATCACTTAATGTATGTCTCCTTTCTCCTTTTGCAGGTCTCAAAAATGCAGTGGCGGTTGGTGCAATCCAAGCTGGGGTGACCGGTGCTAGCTGCTGATGAGCAACTTGGCTGTTGACGTGGCGGCCTCTGATTTGCTGAGATGGAGGTGGCTACAGCATCCATTTGTAGTAGATTTTTGTTCTAAGTGATTTGGGTCAATGGGCCCAATTAGGTTTTGGGTGTAATTGGGTTATTGGGCTAGTTTTGAGTTCAAGTTTTGTAATTTGGACTTTGTTTTTGGACTTTTTAATTAAGTTTTAAATCCATTTAAATTTTAATTAAATTTAAATTTAAAGCAAATTTAAATTTAAATTTAAAAGATAAATTTAAATTTAAATTTAAAAATAAATTTGAATCAATTTAAACCCAATAAAAGGCTCAAACCAAACCACGGGCCTTGGTTAAAATTGGGCTTCAACAATGATCATAGAGTTACAAACATTGGTGTTGTAATCGATGTTATGTCTCGTACCGGGAAGGAAGAGATAACCGCCATGGAAATCACAGTTCAAAGCTTCAACAATAAGTCGAACAATCACGGGTTATCCCTCTATGTTCAGAGCCATGGAAAAGACCCCATGCTGACTGCTTCTGCAGGTTTGTAATAATTTCATGTATCAGATTTGTTCATAGTATTGATTCATTGATTGCTTGTTTTTGTAAGTTATGGTAACAAGGAGTTAATTTGGTTGCAGCCAAAAAGCTGATTAAAGAGAACAACGTGACGGTCATTATCGGCTTGGAAACATGGGAATTAGCGGTTCCGATTGCTGAAATCGGGGCACAAGCTTGAGTTCCAGTTCTTTCGTTTGCTGCACCTTCTTTAACGATGTCATCGTCGACTCTCTGTTAGCCTTTCTTGGCACAAATGGCTAACAATGACTTTGAACAAATGAAATGCATTGCAACTATTATTCATTCATATGGATGGAAAAAGGTCATCGCCATTTATGAAGATGAAACATATGGTGGTGATTTTGGGAAATTAGTTGTTCTAATCGAAGCTCTACGAGATATCGGTTCCGAAATCGAACATACCTTGGTTCTTCCACCAATTGCATCTCTGTCTAATACCAAAGAAGTTATGAAGGGGGAGCTAATGAAGCTTCTTAGCCTTGAATCTCGGGTTTTCCTTGTACTTAAAGCATCATCAGTTATGACCATTAATTTGTTTAAAGAAGCTAAGAACATGGGGTTTATGGGATGAGATTCAGCTTGGATAATCACAGATAAAATCACAACTTACCTTGACTCTTTCAACACCTCCATAATTTCATCCATGGCAGGTGTTTTAGGAATCAAGACCTATTATACCGAGAATAGTAACGAGTACGAAAGCTTTTATTGGCAGTTGAAGCAAGTTTTCCGAAAAAAGTATGAGGACGAAGACAACTTTGAGCCCGAAATTTTTTCTCTGAAAGCATACGTGTAACATCCGTGTGTTTGAACCGGATTTGGAATAGTGATAAATTAGAATAGAGAATTATAAATGTTTAGTGAAGTAAGGAAGGTTAGAAAATTTTTTTTAAGGATTAAATAGTAAAGGAGAGAAAATATGGGGGATTAAATAGCGAATTATTCGAAATGAATTTTGAGTCATCATGGGAATTAGATTGATTGAGGAGGGGCAAAAGAGTAATTTGGTGGAAGATAATTTTTTTGGAGGCAAAGTTTTGGGCCAAAGTGTAAAGTTGAAAGGCTCAAGGACTAAGAGTGTAATTTTACCATTTTTCTTAAGTGAGATATTTTAAGTGAAAATTCTAGAGAATTTGAGAGAAGAAAAAGCTGGTTAAAAAGATGAAAATATCATCTTTTTCATTAAGTTAGCCGTCCATGGCCTTTTCTTCCATTTCCAACTTTTGCTTTTATTCCAAATAGGTCCTTCCATCATTTTTAAGCTTTCCAAACTCCAAAACCTTCCATTTTCTTTGGAATTTCTCAAAGAAATTCATAAAAGAGAGTTAGTAGACACCTTAAACTTCTTATAGAATTAATTTTGAGGTGTTAGAGAGATAAAGGACTAAATCGAGAAAATTTGAATTCAAGGGTTAAGATAAAAAATGGTTAAATCCTCATGATATACATGTATTTTACTGTTATTTAGCATGGAAATCATTGAATTATAGCATTTAGCTTACATGTGTTTGTGTGAAATTGAAGAGAAAGAGAAGAGAGGCAAGGATCAAATTGAAGACAAAGGAAAATAATAGAACAAGGGGTAAAAGAGAAGGAAATCAGCCTTTTTGTTGTAAGTACTACAAGAGTTTTGAACTATGGTTTAATTTCTCTAATGGTATATGAATTATTAGCATAGAAACTGTTAGATAGGTACTTGATTTGAATGTTTATAATCATAAAATGAAGGGATTAATGTGTGATTTAGTAAAACAGTCTGGACAGAACAGAGGATTAACTTCGAAAATTCACTAAAAATTGTATATAAAGAGTTAAGGGTCCTATTATATATTAAATTAAAGCTTATTGAGTTTAGTTTCATATGGAAGAAACGGTGATGGAAATGGATCTGTAAATTCTGAGATACAACTGATTTTGTGTAACAAGGTCAGAGTAGGTACGAGTTCCCCTGTTCTGACTTTGAAAAATCATAGAAAAATGTATAAAAATAATTATAGACTAAAATTTATATTCCTGAATCCTTAATGAGTCTATTTTCAATATAAACAAACGGGAAAATCATTTGATCTTTGTACTTAAAGATAGATAATTTTTAGTGAAGAAAGGTCGAAACTGTCAGGCAGCAGCGAAGGGGTAAATTGAAAGAATTTACTGTACAAATTGGCTAAATTAAAAATTCTGGAAATTTTATGGTAAAAATATGATTGAGTCTAGTTTCAGAAAAATCAAGAGGATTA
This sequence comes from Kokia cookei, assembly GCA_039519145.1. NCBI lineage: Eukaryota > Viridiplantae > Streptophyta > Magnoliopsida > Malvales > Malvaceae > Kokia > Kokia cookei. The sequence continues at coordinate 43,716,353 of CM076907.1, forward strand.
TAATTTTGAATTCTGTACCTCAAGATATAAATAATTTAGTGACTGTGACGCAAGTGTACAACTTTGAAAATATAAATATGAAGTATTTGATGATGTATTTATGTGAGATATATCATTTATGAGAAATGATGCTAATTGAAATTGTGCCCAAGTAGACAAATTAGAATCATTGTGATATTAGTGGCATGCCATTAAGGAACACTAGCGCGCTCTCTGATTAGCACTGTGTGTGCTCTCTGTTTAGCACGTCTCGTGCTCTCTGTTATTAGCATTGTGTGTGCTCTCTGATTAGCACTTTGTGTGCTCTTTGACTAGTACTTTGTGTACTCTCTGTTTAGCACTGTGTGTGCTCTCTGTTGCCCAGCACTTATGTGCTCTCTGTTTGTTCCGTATATCCTAACGGTTCTATGAAAGTCTACTAAGGGCTAAACTACAGAAAGTGGATAAAAGTGTAAGTTGTACCATTGTGGTAAGTTACAGGTTACATGTAAGAAAAGCAAGAAGTTTATATGCATGAGTACTTAAATGATCATTCATTACTTTTGTAGTGCTTACTAAGCCTTCACTGGCTTAACGCGTTTATTTTAACGCGTAGGTACAAGGAATACAAGAAGGTAGATCGGGACCTCTCATTACATCACATCACTTGGAGCTCAAATTTTGGTATATTACTTTTGATGTAAAATGACATGTATTATGGAACTTATATGTGTATTTATTAGATAAACAAAAATGTTGTTTTGTGTGACGAAATGAAATGAGGTATTTTGGATAAAAAAAAAAAGTTGCATGACTCGGTTTATTTTAATGTAATACTTTTATATCGGGTTTATGCATATGAACCGGATATAAGGGTGTTACATTTGTTGGGATCAGAGTGAAGGTTTTCTGATATTTGGGGCCGGGAAAATGAGTCCACAAGTACATGTCATTTTATATGTTGATGTGATGAGAGGTTATTTAGTTATTTAATTGTTTAAATTATGAATATTGTATAAAGTAAAGATGTCAGATAGGCGAGAAGAGTCCGAAAATGAAAGTAGGGTCCCAAACCCTAATAGAGAAGAAGATCCACATAGGATCCGAGACCGAAGAGAATCAGTAAGTGAAGAAAGAACTCAACCCCTAAGTGAATCAATATCCCCTCCTCAAGAAATTTCGATTGCTACTTTGTTACAAACGATGAACCAGTTGTTACAATAAGTAGTAAGAAGCAATGTGCAAAATGTGCCTCCACCACCATCTACTAGTGCCCCCCAGTTGCAACCCTTTGTATCCAGTCGCCGATCTCCTACAGAAAGATTAAGAAAGCATGGAGCTGAAGAGTTTAAGGGGAGAAAAGATGATGATCCTGCAGAGGCAGAGGAATGGCTCGAGAATAGTCAGAGGGTATTTGAGGAACTACAGTGCACGGAAGAAGAAAAGCTAAGATGTGCTGTATCTCTGTTAAAGGGTGAAGCCTACCAATGGTGGACTACAGTGTTAAATATTCATCCTGCAGAAAGGATCAACTGGAATTTCTTTGTGTCTGAATTCAAGAAGAAATATATCAGTGAGTTATATTTGGAGAAGAAGAAAAGGGAATTTCTAGACTTGAAACAGAATAACATGACCGTGGCTGAGTATGAACGTGAGTTTCTCAGACTGAGCAGGTATGCTAAAGAATTAATAGCTAATGAAGCAGATATGTGTAGAAGATTTGAGTGGGGATTGAATGAAGAGATATATGTTCCACTGCTACCGTTACATTTACAAGAATTTTCTGTTCTGGTTGATCGAGCTCAGAGGTTAGAGGAGGGATTGATTCGTTCGAAAGAGAAAAGTGCTGGAAAGAGAACAGCCATTAGTTCTGCACCTCCCCTTTCTTTGAAAAGAATGAGAGGATTTAGAGATCCTAGATATGCTTCTTTTTCTGCTGGTCAGAGGTCTCGAAGCCAAATACGACAAACTCAACAAGGAACTTCCATAGTTAGTACAGGTGGTACTAGAAGAAGGTCATCACAAATGCAATCACCGTGTAAACATTACGGAAGATTTCATTGGGGAGAGTGTCGACTGAATACTCGAGTTTGTTTTAGATGTGGGTCTCAAGATCATTTTATAAGAGATTGTCCAAGGATGATGGAGAATACTACCGAACAGTCTGTAAAAGGTAGTTCAGCTCCACAAAGAAGCAGATTACCCGGAAATTCTGGTAATGTTGGTATGAGATCAGAAAGAAATGAAGTTGATAGATCTGAGTCTCGGAAGCCACGAACATATGCCATCAGAACCAGGGAAGAAGAAAATGCTCCCGATGTGATCACTGGTAAATTCTCTTTATTTGACTCTTCGGTAGTTGCATTGATAGATCCAGGTTCTACGCATTCATACATATGCATTTCATTAGTGAAAGATAGAGAATTAGTAATAGAACCTACAAAACATGAGGTGATAGTTACAAACCCTTTTGGGCAAAGTGAGAGAGTCAATAAAGTGTGTAATTGGTGTCCTTTAAAGATTTAGGATTGTGAATTTCCAGCAAATCTTATGGTCTTGTCATTCAATGAATTTGATGTGATACTGGGGATGGATTGGTTATCGAAATATGCAGCCGTGGTTGATTGCAAAAGAAGAAGAATTTCTTTAAGAACTATAGATAGAAATGAGGTGATTGTAATTGGTGAGAATTACAGTGTTATGTCAAATGTGGTTTCTGCAATCAAAGCTTGTAAAATGATTAAGAAAGGATATGAGGCTTTCTTAGCCTATGTTCTAGATACTCGAGCAGAAGAAAGTGAGATTGAAAAGATAACGATAGTACAAGAATTTTTCGATGTGTTTCCTAAAGAATTACCAGGTTTACCTCCTGAAAGAGAAGTTGAATTTGGAATTGAATTAGTTCCGGGGACTGCACCAATTTCGATAGCACCATATAGAATGGCACCAGCAGAGTTAAAAGAATTGAAGACTCAGTTGCAAGAATTGTTGGATAAAGGATTCATACGTCCAAGTGTATCACCATGGGGAGCTCCGGTTTTGTTTGTAAAAAAGAAAGATGGGTCTTTAAGGTTGTGTATAGATTATCGTCAGTTAAACAAAGTGACGGTAAATAATAAGTATCCGTTGCCCAGAATTGATGATTTGTTCGATCAGTTGAAAGGAGCAAGTGTGTTCTCAAAGATAGATCTAAGATCAAGATACTATCAGTTGAAGGTAAAAGACTCGGATGTGCCAAAGACTGCCTTCAGAACTCGATATGGTCATTATGAGTTTTTGGTCATGCCATTTGGATTGACTAATGCTCCAGCTGCATTTATGGACCTGATGAACAGAATTTTTCAGCCATATTTGGATCAGTTTATGGTAGTATTCATTGATGACATTCTGGTATATTCGAAAGGTGAAGAAGAGCATGAGAAGCATCTTCGAATTGTATTGCAGATTTTGAGAGAAAAATAATTGTTTGCTAAGCTGAGTAAATGTGAGTTTTGGCTGAAAGAAGTCATTTTTCTGGGACATATTGTATCGGCTGATGGCATTCGAGTAGATCTGAAGAAGGTTGAAGCTATTCTTGAGTGGAAACCGCCAAAGAATGTGACCGAGGTAAGAAGTTTTCTGGGTTTGGCCGGTTATTATAGAAGATTTGTACAAGGATTTTCTATGATTGCTTTGCCATTAACAAGGTTATTGCAAAAAGATGTGAAGTTTGAATGGAATGAGAAGTGTCAACAAAGTTTTGAAAGATTAAAAGCAGCATTGACCGAAGCTCCGGTGTTAATACAACCAGAATATGGTAAGGAATTTGTGATTTACAGTGATGCATCTTATAATGGTTTGGGTTGTGTACTAATGCAAGAAGGAAAGGTAGTTGCATATGCGTCTAGACAGTTGAAGCCACATGAGAAGAATTACCCGACACATGATCTTGAGTTGGATGCAATAGTGTTTGCACTGAAGATTTGGAGACATTATTTATATGGAGAGAAGTGTTATATTTATACAGATCACAAGAGTTTGAAATATTTGCTAACTCAGAAAGAGCTGAATTTGAGACAAAGGAGGTGGATGGAATTGATTAAAGATTATGACTGTATCATTGACTATCATCCTGGGAAAGCGAACGCGGTAGCTGATGCTCTAAGTAGAAAATCAATGGCAGCTTTGAAGGCGATGAATGCACATTTGGAAATACAATCAGATGGTGAGTTATCAGTTGAGTTAAGAGTGAAACCAACTTTGTTACAAGAAGTGAAAGATGCACAAGAAGACGATGAAGAGTTGATGAAGATAAAGAAACAACTTGAAGAAGGCAAAGGTAATGAATTTGAAATTGATAGTGAAGGAAGTTTAAGATTTCATAATCGATTATGTGTGCCTAATCAAGAAATTTTGAAACGGAGAATTTTGGATGAAGCTCATCATAGTTCATTTGCTATGCATCCGGGAAGTAACAAGATGTATCATGACTTAAAGTTATTTTATTGGTGGAAAGCAATGAAACGAGATATAGGTGAGTATGTTTCCAAGTGTTTGATATGTCAAAAGGTAAAGGCAGAGCATCAAGTGCCATCGGGGTTGCTTCAAACGATAACTATTCCAGAATGGAAATGGGAAAGAATTACAATGGATTTTGTCACGGGATTTCCACTTTCACCGAAGAAGAAGGATTCCATATGGGTGATCGTTGATCGATTAACTAAGTCTGCTCATTTTCTCCCGGTAAGAATTGATTTCTCAATGGATAAGTATGCACAATTGTATATAGATGAAATAGTTAGACTTCATGGTGTACCTGTATCTATTATTTCTGATCGGGATCCAAGATTTACATCAAAGTTTTGGGAAAGATTACATGAAGCTTTGGGTACTCGATTGAACTTTAGTACAGCATATCATCCTCAGACAGATAGACAGTCAGAAAGGGTGATTCAGATTCTGGAAGACATGTTGAGAAGCTGTATTATTGAGTTTGAAGGTAATTGGGAAAAGTATTTGCCGTTGATTGAATTTACTTATAATAACAGTTATCAGTCAAGTATTCAGATGGCACCGTATGAAGCATTGTACGGAAGAAAATGTAGGACTCCTGTGTGTTGGACAGAGTTAAGTGAACAGAAGCTTGTGGGTTCTGATCTGATTCAAGAAACTGAAGAAAAAGTAAAGTTGATCCGAGAGCGATTAAAGGCTGCTTCAGATAGACAGAAGTCCTATGCGGATTTGAAAAGGAAAGATATAGAGTTCAATGTTGGTGAAAAGGTTTTCTTAAAGTGTCTCCGTGGAAGAAAGTTCTCCGATTTGGCAAAAAGGGGAAATTGAGCCCAAGATTTATCGGGCCATATGAGATATTGGAAAGAATTGGTCCAGTTGCTTATCGATTGGCTTTTCCACCAGAATTAGATAAAATTCATAATGTTTTTCATGTGTCTATGCTACGGAGTTACCGATCTGACTCATCCCATGTGATTACTCCGGAGAGTATTGAAATACAACCGGATTTGACTTATGAAGAGGAACCAATAAAGATACTAGCTCAAGAAGTGAAAGAATTGAGGAATAAAAGAGTTCCTCTGGTAAAAGTGCTATGGAGACATCATAACTCAGAAGAAGCTACTTGGGAAAGAGAGGAAACGATGAAACAACAGTATCCACAGTTGTTCAGTACAGGTAAATTTCGAGGATGAAATTTATTTTAAGGGGGAAGAATTGTAACATCCGTGTGTTTGAACCGGATTTGGAATAGTGATAAATTAGAATAGAGAATTATAAATGTTTAGTGAAGTAAGGAAGGTTAGAAATTTTTTTTTTAAGGATTAAATAGTAAATGAGAGAAAATATGGGGGATTAAATAGCGACTTATTCGAAATGAATTTTGAGTCATCATGGGAATTAGATTGATTGAGGAGGGGCAAAAGAGTAATTTGGTGGAAGATATTTTTTTTGGAGGCAAAGTTTTGGGCCAAAGTGTAAAGTTGAAAGGCTCAAGGACTAAGAGTGTAATTTTACCATTTTTCTTAAGTGAGATATTTTAAGTGAAAATTCTAGAGAATTTGAGAGAAGAAAAAGCTGGTTAAAAAGATGAAAATATCATCTTTTTCATTAAGTTAGCCGTCCATGGCCTTTTCTTCCATTTCCAACTTTTGCTTTTATTCCAAATAGGTCCTTCCATCATTTTTAAGCTTTCCAAACTCCAAAACCTTCCATTTTCTTTGAAATTTCTCAAAGAAAGTCATAAAAGAGAGTTAGTAGACACATTAAACTTCTTATAGAATTAATTTTGAGGTGTTAGAGAGATAAAAGACTAAATCGAGAAAATTTGAATTCAAGGGTTAAGGTAAGAAATGGTTAAATCCTCATGATATACATGTATTTTACTGTTATTTAGCATGGAAATCATTGAATTATAGCATTTAGCTTACATGTGTTTGTGTGAAATTGAAGAGAAAGAGAAGAGAGGCAAGGATCAAATTGAAGACAAAGGAAAATAATAGAACAAGGGGTAAAAGAGAAGGAAATCAGTCTTTTTGTTGTAAGTACTACAAGAGTTTTGAACTATGGTTTAATTTCTCTAATGGTATATGAATTATTAGCATAGAAATTGTTAGATAGGTACTTGATTTGAATGTTTATAATGATAAAATGAAGGGATTAATGTGTGATTTAGTAAAACAGTCTGGACAGAACAGAGGATTAACTTCGAAAATTCACTAAAAATTGTATATAAAGAGTTAAGGGTCCTATTATATATGAAATTAAAGATTATTAAGTTTAGTTTCATATGGAAGAAACGGTGATGGAAATGGATCTGTAAATTCTGAGATACAACTGATTTTGTGTAACAAGGTCAGAGTAGGTACGAGTTCCCCTGTTCTGACTTTGAAAAATCATAGAAAAATGTAGAAAAATAATTATAGACTGAAATTTATATTTCTGAATTCTTAATGAGTCTATTTTCAATATAAACAAACGGGAACATCATTTGATCTTTGTACTTAAAGATAGATAATTTTAGTGAAGAAAGGTCGAAACTATCAGGCAGCAGCGAAGGGGTAAATTGAAAGAATTTACTGTACAAATTGGCTAAATTAAAAATTATGGAAATTTTATGGTAAAAAATGATTGAGTCTAGTTTCAGAAACATCAAGCGGATTATGATTTTGAATTCTGTAGCTCAAGATATAAATAATTTAGTGACTATGACGCAAGTGTACAGCTTTGAAAGAAATATGAAGTATTTGATGATGTATTTACGTGAGATATATCATTTATGAGAAATGATGCTAATTGAAATTGTGCCCAAGTAGACAAATTAGAACCATTGTGATATTAGTGGCATGCCATTAAGGAACACTAGCGCGCTCTCTGATTAGCACTGTGTGTGCTCTCTGTTTAGCACGTCTCGTGCTCTCTGTTATTAGCATTGTGTGTGCTCTCTGATTAGCACTTTGTGTGCTCTCTGACAAGTACTTTGTGTACTCTCTGTTTAGCACTGTGTGTGCTCTCTGTTGCCCAGCACTTATGTGCTCTCTGTTTGTTCCGTATATCCTAACGGTTCTATGAAAGTCTACTAAGGGCTAAACTACAGAAAGTGAATAAAAGTGTAAGTTGTACCATTGTGGTAAGTTACAGGTTACATGTAAGAAAAGCAAGAAGTTTATATGCATGAGTACTTAAATGATCATTCATTACTTTTGTAGTGCTTACTAAGCCTTCACTGGCTTAACGCGTTTATTTTAACGCGTAGGTACAAGGAATACAAGAAGGTAGATCGGGACCTCTCATTACATCACATCACTTGGAGCTCAAATTTTGGTATATTACTTTTGATGTAAAATGACATGTACTATGGAACTTATATGTGTATTTATTAGATAAACAAAAATGTTGTTTTGTGTGACGAAATGAAATGAGGTATTTTGGATAATAAAAAAAAAGTTGCATGACTCGGTTTATTTTAATGTAATACTTTTATATCGGGTTTATGCATATGAACCGGATATAAGGGTGTTACAATACGATGCAATCCAAATCATCACTGAGGCTATGGAAGGAATGATCAACACTAATGATGCAGTCGAAACTTAACTAAAAATATGACTAAGGCAAGTGCACCTATCAATTAATAGTATAGTTACAGTGAGCACAGATATCGTTCCCACGAGGACCAAAAGTACTAGCAATAATTGTCTTCTTATTATCTAACCGGTCGAATAAAGTGATTGCTTTAAACTAATTTAACTAAATTAATAAAAAGTGCGTCAAAAATTAAAGCGAGAAATAATAAGTGTTCTTATACCAAGAAGCAAACAATACCCAGGAAAGATTCCACCTAGATTTCATCTGTCATTATAATTCTGAATTAAGCAATTTATTCACTTAGTATTTTGTTCCGTAGAAATCCCTAAATTATGCTAATACCTTTATTCAAGCATAAAAGCAACTGACTCTAGGTTGATTAATTGAAATTTCTTTCTAATTAAAACTCTTATTGTCACATTAATTCGTTCTATGGATTCCCCTATTAGTTTTGACTCTAATCCGATAGATTTATGTCGTCCTATTTCTAGGATTGCATGCAACTCCACTCAATTATGCTAGATCTACTCTTAAACAAGGTCTATTCCTCCTCTGATTTAAGCACATCAAACAATAATTAATATCTCAAGAATACTAAATCAAGAATTAAGCCCACATAATTGAGAGTAAAATCTAAGTATTTATTGCGTAAAATCATAAATCAAATGACAGAATTCATCATAGGGTTCATCTCCCCTAGGTTTTTAGGAATTTAGTTCATGCTAATAAATGGAAACATCTCAGAAACAATATAATCATAAGATGAAGAAAAACTCATAGTAAAATCAAAAGAATTTGGAAAGAGGTCTTCAATCTTTGTGGAGATCTGCTTCAAAGACGACTTCTATGGTGTTTTTTCAGTTGTTTCATTCAATAATCTTTGATGGTTAGGGTTTGGGGAATGAAGGATTTTACAAAAAATTGGAAGTACCCTCTCATATCACTCTATCCCCTATTTATAATACATGGAAAAACTCTAGTTGGATCCAAATTAAATTCTAAAAAGATAATTTGAATTAAATCTAAACAATAATTCCCTAATTGAATCCAAATTAAACTCTAAATTATAAAGCCTAAAAGATAAATATAAACAATATAATAATATTAATCCTAAATATTAATCCTAAAAAATAAAGTTTAAATTTAAATAAAGTCTTATGTCCAATGAATCTCTTCCTAACTCTTCCACATTCACACTTTTGCCCCAAATTTTCCTTTTTATCTTTGATTTAGTCCATGGCCATGTGTCCAACTCGTGTGGCTCCTAAAATTTGCTCTTTTTGTACGGTTTTTGCTTGTTTTTCGCTTCTTTCGCTTTCAAATGCTTTCCTAAGTATAGAAACATGAATTTAAAGGATTATGAACATAAAATTCATTATTTTAAATCGATCAATCATCCAAAAACGCATTAAGAATAAAACTAAAACATGTTACTTTTGGCACTTATCAACTAATATCAGTTCAAAACAATTGTCTGAAAAAATCCTGTCAAGCAATTTCACCGGTTTAAGTGGAGATATCCAATTTGAAAAGGGCATGTTGTCACATAATCCTACTTTGAGAATAGTAAACGTGGTTGGCAAGAAATATAGAGAACTTGACTTTTGGTTGCCAAGCTTTAAATTTTCAAGGAACCTTGTTAATGAAGAAACTGAACATGATGGTAATACAGCTCAAGGATTGTCTGGTCAAGTAATTTGGCCTGCTAACTTGAACCAAGTCTAAAACCTGAAAGGATGGGTGATGCCTACGAATGCAAGGCCATTGATTACGAAGTTCCCGGTAAAACCTCTTTTGAGAAATTTGTGAAAGTTAAAAATGGAAATAATCAAAATGAGGAGCCTAAAGATTATTGCATTGATCTTTTCGAGAAGGCACGAGAGGTTTTCGGTTATGACCTACCTTACAAATTTAGACCGCAATTCGGTACTTACGATGATTTGGTCCCTTGCGTGCATAACAAGGTAATGAATGGAAACTCTTTCAACTAATATCCATGTCTTTGTTAAATGTTTATCATTATCTTGTCTAACAAATGCGTCATATGGAAGACTTTTGATGCTGTTGTTGGGGATATAACGATACTAGCCAACAGAATAGAACTTGTGGAGTTTACCCAGCCGTATGCAGAATCGGGGTTGTCCATGATTGTTCCGGCAAAATCCGAAGAATCAACATGGATGTTCATGAAGCCTTTTACATGGGAGATGTGGATGGCTACTGGAGCCATGTTGATCTACACAATGTTCATAGTTTGGTTCCTGAAACATCAGTCTAATCCCAAATTTGAAGGCACATGGAAGACTCAAATCGGAATCGTGATGTGGTTCACTTGCTCTTATCTCTTCTTCGTGCATAGTAAGTCTCATAACTGCATTCGATGGAAAACTGTTAGGAATCGACCCGATTAAGCAACAAACAAGTTAAAAATAACGGAAGAAATTGAGAAATTGAATACACAAATTTAACATAGAAAAACTCCTCCGAAGAGGATAAAATACCACGGGCAAAGATAATTTTACTATAATGGCAAAAGAATGAAGAGTACAAAAGATGGAGATAAAAACTAAATCTCGAAAACTCGAAAAACAAAGAACCCTCAAAACGTAAACACTAAATTCTCCAAAAGTGTTAGGAGTTCTAAACTATAATGGGTATATCTAATGAGTGTATTTTCTAAGGTTGTAAAAGAGCCTATTTATAGGCTAAATTTCCAGGTCAAATAATAATAAAATAATTTAGACTAATAAGAGTTTGACTCAAACAAATGAACAAAGTTTAATTGAAACAATTAAACAGAGTTTAACTGAAAGATTATTTCTCAAATTTGACTTGAAATAGGAGTTATAATTCAACAAATCTCCACCTTGACTCGTATTTCCACAATGTCATCTTCGCCAAAGCCCGTCATGGGCCTATCTTGAACTATGCAGGGAATTAACTGAGTTGAATCTGTGCTTAAAAGCTGGAAGTCTTCTAGCCTTCGACTTATGCACTGTCAAATCAAAACTAACCCGAGTCTGATTTTCTCGAATACAGTGCCCTAACTTTTCAAAACCTGCATCCGAAAGAGAATCTCTTTTCAACGAAACAATCATACCTTTTTCCCTCCTATGACCAAGTTGCCTCCGCTTCAAACGAGTTGACTTCAACTCCGTAATGGACGAGGGTTGTCCGATTTCACCGGTCATTGTAGAATCTTCCAGAATATAAAGACTACCAGTCTTTTTACCTTTTAACAAAATGAGAGCTCTACGAGACACTTTAATGCCGCTCAACTCGATGTTGATTCTGTAACCTTTCGAGTCTAAAATACTTAAGGAGATGAGATTCTTTCGTAAATCAGGAACATACCTGACATCTGATAGTGTCCTAATCGTACCATCATGCATCTTAATTTTAACAGTACCAATACCGATTACCTTACTAGATGAATCGTTTCCCATGTGCACAACTCCACCTTCAACCGAACTGTATGTGGAGAACCATTCTCTATTGGGACACATGTAGGAAGAACATCCTGAATCTAGGATTCACTCGAACATAAGCTCGGAGCTTTCGCTCGTTGACACTAACAAGAAATCATCATCACTTCCATCGACCAAATTAGCACCAGCTAAATTTTTCTCGTTACTCTCAACAGCCCTTTTATTTTTCAGTTTGTAACAATCTGTTTTGACGTGACCTAATTTCTTATAATAGCAACACCTTTTGTCTCGCTTCTTCGATGCTACCAAAACATAAGCTTGCTTATCTGCCTTGTTATCTGAACCAAACTCATTGTCGAGTTTATCTTTACTTAACAAATGACCTTTCACATCCTCGAACGAGATTTTGTCTCTACTATAAATCAAGGTCTTCTTAAAATACTTGTATGAACGAGGTAAAGAGCACAACAATAGCATAGTCTGATCCTCATCGTCAATCTGAACCTCAACATTATTTAAATCATTTAAAAGAGTAATGAATTGACTGATGTGATCTCTAAGAAGCTTACCTTCGTTCATGCGAAACGTAAATAGACGTTGTTTCAGCACTAAACGATTAGCTAGAAACTTAGTTGCATAAAGAGTTTTTAGCCTTTTCCACAAGGCGGATGAGGTCTTCTCTATCAATACCTCCTGCAATACCCTATTCGCGAGGCACAATTGGATTGCAGACAAAGCCTTTTCATCAAGCTCTTCCCATTCTGACTGATCTAGATTATCGGGCTTTTTCCCGGTAACGATCTTTTTCAAGCCGATCTGAACTAGAATTGACATCATCCGAACTTGCCATAGATTGAAATTTGTAACACCATCAAACTTCTCAATATCGAACCTTGTTGCTGTCATCTCTGAACGGGTTGATTTACGGAAATCGAACTAGCTCTGATACTACTTGTTAGGAATAAACCCGATTAAGCAACGAACAAGTTTAAAATAGCGGAAGAAATTGAAAAATTGAACACACAAATTTAACGTGAAAAAACTCCTCCGAAGAGGATAAAAAATCACGGGTAAAGATAATTTTACTATAATGGCAAAAGAATGAAGAGTACAGACGATGGAGATAAAAACTAAATCTCGAAAACTCGAAAAATAAAAAACCCTCAAAATGTAAACACTAAATTCTCCAAAAGTGTTAGGAGTATTAAACTATAATAGGTATATCTAATGGGTGTATTTTCTAAGATTGTAAAAGAGTCTATTTATAGGCTAAATTTCTAGGTCAAATAATAATAAAATAATCTAGACTAATAAGAGTTTGACTAAAACAAATAAACAAAGTTTAATTGAAACAATTAAACAGAGTTTAACTGAAAGATTATTTCTCAAATTTGACTTGAAATAGGAGTCATAATTCAACAAAAACATTCAAGCATACTTATAATACACGTAATGCTCATTTTTTGCAAGGGAGAATGTACAAACCAACTTCATCGGAGTTGTGGTTATTGTTTGGCTCTTTGTTTCACTCGTCTTAACCTTGAGTTACACGGCTAGTCTTTCCTTGATGTTGACGGTTAATAAATTGAAAGCAAATGTGAAATACATCGAATTTCTGAAGAGGAACAACTTGAAAATCAGTTACGATGGAGATTCGTTCGTAAGAAACTATCTAGTCGATACGCTTCAGTTTAAATCGGAGAACATCAAGACAATCGACAGTGAAGACATTTATATAAGAGAATTCGAAAAGAAGCACATTGCTGCTGCGTTTCTCAACTTCCATACGAAAAGGTCTTCATCAACAATTACTGTAAGAAATTTTCAGCCACCACACCAACCTACAAATTTGGAGGATTGGGATTTGTAAGTAAGATTTTCCCAACTTGTTTCTATTCATTTCAGCCCCATGGACTTAAACAAAATCTTACATATGCAGATGTTCCATAAAGGCTCTCCGATCGCCATGGACTTCTCAAAAGCTATCCTAACTCTATCGAAAAAAGGAGCAGTGAAAGAACTTGAAGAGAAGTGGTTTGCACCCTCACTCGAGTGTTCAACTGATGTGACCAACAATCAAACCGAAAGATTGAGGCTTCATAGCTTTTTGGGTCTCTATACAATCTCCGGTGCAACATCTTCTATTTTTTATAGTTTGATCCTTATTATATTTTTTAACTAAATTTAAGTTTAAACCTTTTAAAAATTGTCAATTTTGACAATCAATTTTTTAAATTGAGTCGAAATGTTGTTTTTTAAGGGAAATACTAATTAAGACCTTTAAATTTTTATGAACTTTATAATTTTTTATTTTTAAATATTTTTTATTTTTTAATTATTTATTGACGTGACATAAGATAAATAGTTCCATGTGAGCATAAGTAAAATTGAATTACTATGCTAGTTGTCACGCCAACATCATTAAAAAAGTTGTTAAATACTTAAATTGGCTCAACCTTTTAAAGGTTGCTCGTATAATGACCAAACTTTTCAAAATGGTCATATAAGGACCTAACCTGTATAAAAGTTCTTAAATGAAGGCTAAATCTTTCAAAATTGTCAAATAAGGACCTAATCTTTTCGAAAATGCTCAAATAAGGGATTGTAAAATGTCGTATATCAAGTTCCAAATTATGTCCCGATTGCTTCCTTTCTTTTCAAGCAATATCTTATCCAGGTGTTACATGTTTTATTCTAAACACGTCAACGTTTCGTTAATGTTTCCTACAAATTAAGTTGAAGTACGTGTGTCACGTCCTCAGAACTTGAATCTTGGAGCGTGCGGCCTTAGACGCTTCTCAATCAAACAACGCCTAAGTAAACCTGGAACTTGATCAAAGCTAAAGTGCTTAGATCCTGACGGAAGCAAAGGAACTATGAAAGAAAAAGACAAAACAAAAGACAAGAAAGAAATTTGAGTGAATGCTCTATGTATTCCTCAAAAGTGAAGTGTTTTCAAGTATATGAAGTATGTAAATGAGGTGGGGGTAAACCTCTATTTATAGTTGAAGCCCCCTACATCCAACGGTTAAGATTAGAGTACATCGACGGTTAAGATACAATGGTAAAAGTTTACAAAGATATGGAAAGAATCAAAAAAGAATATTCTTGATTATATGTCACTTGCCATATATTCTTTGAAAGGCTCTTCAATCCCAAGTGTAGGGCTAAGTGGTGATAGGCCCAAAATGCTACGGAGTGCTTCTTGAGCAGCTTGATGTGTGCTAGTCTCGGGCCTCGGTGTGCGGTTCGTGACAACGTGAAAAACATTTATTTAAGTACTTTCATAAATGTTAGGACACCATTTGACTATTTGGAAAAGTTTGAGCATTTTCTTAAAAAATAATATTTTAATTGTATTTCCGTTAAAAAGATAATTTAACATTTTTTAAAAGGTTAAAAATCAAATTTAGTTAAAAAATCAAAGCAAAATAGATTCCATGATTTTATTTTTCTAGAAATGATTTTTGGTCCTAGTTCTCATGGGTCAAATCTCTTACAAATTCAGAATTTGCAGGAAAACCAGAAAAAGAAAAAGGGGGGCGTTCCATGAAGATTCTCAATGATTTAACAAAGTAAACATAGTGACTTTTTTCATGGCAGAAGAAGTCCAGCAGACCAATTCCAACATATAGGCCAAAAGTTATGGGACATAAATTTCCATATTAGCGGCTTTTAAACGAATCTTTTTCATTATTACTTAAATGCTTTGAGTTCCTCTATGTATCAGACATGCAATTATTTATGAGTTCCCTAACAACATGCAACGACCTTGTTGTATCACTTTTGTGTTCATCTCTCTCTTTCTCGTCTCTTCATATGGTGAAGTGACCGGTAACAGGGTGACTAACATCGGTGCCATCATTGACGTCGATTCTCGAATCGGGAAAGAAGAGAAAACAGCTTTGGAAATTGCAGTTCAGAGTTTCAATAACAATGTTTCAAACAACCATAAGCTCTCCCTTTACATTCAGAATTCAAGAAGAGATCCCTTACTTGCAGCTACAGCTGGTTAGTGATTCATTCTTTCTATCTTAATATGTCAGTGAGGTTTATTTAATATTTGCTAATGGTTAGTCTGATTACAGCTAAGAAATTGATTGAAGAACAAGAAGTAAAAGCAATCATTGGGTTGGAAAGATGGGAAGAAGCAGCTTTGGTTGCTGATATAGGAAGCCGAGCTCGAGTTCCGGTTCTTTCATTTGCAGCACCAGCTATAAGAACACCCTCTCTTTGGCCTTTCTTGGTAACAATGGCTAATGGTGACTCCGAACAGATGAAATGCATTGCTGCTACTATTAGTTCGTTTAACTGGAAAAGGGTTATTGTAATTTATGAAAATGATGCCTTTGGTGGTGATTCTGGGAAGTCAGCTCTTTTATCGGAGGCTCTACGCGACTTTGGTTCCGAGATT
Organism: Kokia cookei; assembly: GCA_039519145.1. NCBI lineage: Eukaryota > Viridiplantae > Streptophyta > Magnoliopsida > Malvales > Malvaceae > Kokia > Kokia cookei. Next base: position 43,732,250 of record CM076907.1, read on the forward strand.
GAATATCGATTGGTTCTTCCTCCATTTTCTTCTGTTTCTAATCCAAATGAAGTTGTGCAAGATGAGTTGATAAAATTATTCAATGTTCAATCTCGGGTTTACATTGTTCTTCAATCGTCATTACCGATGACAATCCATTTGTTTGAAAAAGCTAAGGAGATTGGACTTATTGGAAGAGACTCGGCTTGGATCATTACCGATACCATCTCGAATTACTTTGATTCTTTTAACAGTTCGGTGATTTCTTCCATGCAGGGCATTTTAGGAATCAAGACCTACTATGACGAGGGTACTAATCTTTACAAAACGTTTTATCCCCAGTTTCGAAGAACTTTCCGAGACGAAAACCCGGAAGAAGATAACTTTCAACCGAGCATTAACGCCTTACGAGCATACGACAGCATCAGAATCATCAAGCAGACCATGGACAGTGAAGAAAACAGTCCAAATTCATTGCTGAGAAACATACTTTCAAGCAATTTCACAGGTTTAAGCGGCGAAATACAGTTTCAACAAGGCAAATTATCACATGATCCTATACTACGGATTGTAAACGTGATTGGAAAAAGTTATAATGAGTTGGATTTCTGGTTACCAGGGACTGGATTCTCAAAGAACATTGGTTATGTTGGCAATAAATCTGCAGATTTTACTGGTACAGTCATTTGGCCAGATGATTCAAAAGTAGTTCCTAAAGGATGGGCAACCCCAACAAATAAGAAACCAATGATAATTGGAGTTCCAGCAAGAACCGCATTTGAGAAATTTGTAAAGGTTGAAGATGGTAAACATCCAGGCCAAAAGAAATATGATGGTTTCTGCATTGAACTTTTCTATGAAGTTCTAACTGTTCTTGATTATGATTTAATTTATCAATTTGATCCCCACCATGGCACATATGATGAACTTGTTCACAAAGTCTACAACAAGGTAAAATACACTTTGTCTCTTAGTCCATCTTTTTTCAATATTTTTTGTTAATAATCTCAATTTTTGTGATTATGAATTATGATAGCAAATATTCATATAATTTGACCATAATTTCAAGTGTAATGAACCATTTGTTTTTCCTGAAATCTTTTATAATTCCATTATATTGCCAGGAATTTTGTAGGCAACTTGTCAAACTTTGAGTTCATATTTAGACAGTGATGTGAAAAAGAAACTATGACACTCACCGTAATGATATAGATGCTTGTTTTGTCTCTAATAAGATTCTTCTTTTTTTTGTATGTGTGTGTACCAAAATCAATGGAAGACTTATGATGCAGCTGTGGGTGACATAACTATACTAGCTAATAGAACAACTTTAGTGGATTTTACTCAGCCATATGCAGCAACAGGGTTATCCATGATAGTTCCAGTGAAGCGGGAGAGCTCGGCATGGCTGTTCCTCAAGCCTTTCACCACCAAAATGTGGTTGGTCACCGGTTCCATCTTAATCTACACAATGTTCATAGTATGGTTCTTAGAACACCAGTCCAATCCTGACTTTAGAGGTCCATGGAACAATCAGATTGGCACTGCACTTTGGTTCACTTTCTCCTCCATTTTCTTTGCTCACAGTAAGTTCCACTGCAAAAATCTATACTTCTTTATGCATGAAAATTTTAGCCTAGGCTAAAACAGTTCATATTTTCCTTCTGCAGGGGAGAAAATTTACAGTAACCTAACTAGAGTTGTGGTTGTAGTATGGCTATTCGTTGCGTTGATCTTAACCTCTAGTTACACTGCTAATCTAACTTCAATGCTCACCGTGCAACGATTAGAACCGAATGTTACGGAAATTGAATCGCTAAAGCGGTCCAACGTGAAAATCGGGTGTGATGGTGATTCGTTCGTAAGAACCTACTTGGAAGACATCCTCAAGTTTAAAAGTTACAATATCGAAACCGTTAGCAGTGAATACAATTATGAAGGGGAATTCAAGAGCAACCATATAGCTGCTGCATTTCTTGAACTGCCGTATGGGAAAGTTTTCCTTAACCGTTACTGCAAGAAATTTACCACTACCGCACCTACATACATATTTGGTGGATTAGGCTTTGTGAGTACATGATATTGCTAACTTGGCAAATCTTTGCTGCAGAAATTTATAGAAATAAAAGTAATGCGACTCTTTTTATATATGCAGATATTTCAGAAAGGTTCTCCGATAGCCAGAGATTTTTCAAGAGCCATTTTAAAGTTATCTGAAGATGGGACTCTAATGTCATTGGAACAAAAATGGTTTGCTCCTTCACCAGAGTGTTCGGCCAACGTAACAAATGAAAGTAAAACCAATAGCTTGAGCATCCATAGCTTCTTGGGTCTTTTCCTTGTAAGCGGGGCCACATCTACTGTTTGTTTGCTGCTCTTCCTCGCTTCCTCGCTAAAGCGATATTGGCACCATGACGAGGAGAATAATGCAGGCAACTTGTCTCTAGTTGATGAGGGTGTTATGAACAAGGCAATGAGAGTTGCTAAATATATTTATAACAAAAAAGTTCGTGTTAGGGGGGAAGTTTCGGCAGCACCCCAAGTACCAGATATCTATGAATCAAGCTCACCGACATGGTATTATGATCGGAGTTCATCTCATATAAGCATGGAGAATCTTGAGATTAAATCACAAGAAAAAACTGAGATTGGAATACAGTTGCAGGTTCACAATCGACAAAACAAGAGATCAATCTCGGTATAAGAGACAGATGGCCACCAAAAGGGCACCAACTGTAGTTCGTATCTCCAGAGATCTGTCTGTCAGGAGCCGTTGCCGGCTCGGATTAAGGGTGCTACATTTAGCTCACATTCTGATACTTTCTGACTACTAAAGCTTGATGTGCATCCAATGACAAAGTTCTTTGCCAATCAAATGATGCAGCCAAGAAATGTAATGCTTATTTAAGTTCAACACTAAATTAACGAACGAGGTCGGATTCTACATAACCAGGTCTGAATAATCATACTTGATAAACAAAGTCACTATTTAACTTCACTGTCATGAAAGATACAGCTATCTCCACACTCTAAAAAACATGCAATGGTTCTTCGAATACACTAAAATTCGACAGGATTGGGAACTCAAATCCAAGATGTTGTTATCCAATCAACTTTAAAACAATCTCCAGAGGACTACAATGCCTGTTGTTAGTCCATAGTGAATCTAGAAACTCATCAGCATCTGGTATCAAACAAAACTTGTCCTGAAAAGAGACCTGGTTTAACACATCAATGACTTCTCGTGTTCTTCAGGTACAAACAGATTCTCCAAATTTATAGATCGTTGTTGTACTATGTTTCATCCTCGAATTACCGGTAGCCTCTTCCTCTTCCACGTCCTCCCCAACCTCGACCCCTACCTCTTCCACCACCCCTCCCACCGTAAGATATGCCTTCCAATGCTCTGTTCACAAGCTGATTTTGCATGCCACCAGCTCCACGGCCCTTCTTTGACGCAAAATTATTAGATCCATTAGCTGCAGTAGCAGGTCGCTTCACCCTGCATAACAATTGCACAATTGAACTTGTTTCATTTCAGCACACAGTAAAAAGAATCCTCTTGAAACATGAATGAAAAGGGAGATAGTTTATGTGGTTCAATACTACTAATGCTAATGCATGCTAATCAATCCCCAGACCACATCAAGTGGGTCTGACTTTCCGTAAAAGAAAAAATACATGAAGGTAGCAGGAAGTCTACAATGAGCAGAAAACAACAGATAAAAGTAACAGCTAACTTACCCAGTTCCAGTTGCACTGGAGGGTACAGAAGGTTTTACAGCTTCTTTCCAAGAAAGGTTGACACTCTTATCCCCAATAAATGCAGGTGTTTTTGAATGCAAGGGCTGAAAAGGTAAATAATAAAAGATAAGCACGTGAGAGTTTAGGCACACATGGCACATGCTATACAATTAGAAGACAAATTAACTCCCTTGTACCTTTGTCATAGCTAAAATGTTATTGCAAGTACGCAATCCAGTTGTGGTATTCTGCTTTTGAGTTTTCTGCGAACAGAAAATGAAGGATAAAGTCAAAAAGGAAACAGAAAACAAACTAAAAAATGGGGGGTATTTTAAGAATAAACTCACAATGCTCTGTTTCGCTTCATCAGATTTAGCAGCTCCTATTGCTTTATTGTGCTCAGCCATTCCCTGAGTCAATTTCTTCATTGTGGCCCTAGTTAGGTCTTCAATACTACTCAATCTGGATCACCATTCATAAAAAAACGTATTAACATATACAAGAAGCATTATGAACAATATGACAACAATTCAACCGAGGATGATAGGTTTGACAACAATTGAAAATTCCTTTTCTGTTGAGCAGTCTAGAATGAACCATAAGTTAGCTTGCGGCCAACCTGGATCTCTATGTTGAAGATGAAAATGGAACACAGCCCTATCTTAGGCAACCCGAGCAATTTCCCTTAGCATACTGAGCAAGTTCATTTAGTAGATTGTATTTTTTTTTCCTCAAAAATGAGGAGTTAATGGTAAATATCTCAATTAATTCACTTATTCAACATATATCAGTTTTGAGGACCTGATCAAAACTTGGAACAAAATTGAAATAGAAGGAAACAGGTCACTAACAGCAACAGAATATCTGTCTAATCTATACTACCTGGTGATACCAATAAACAGAAAAAAAAAATTTAACACTGTTACAACAGGAGATAACTTCTATCAAGATACATAAGTTTTTTTCCGCCTAAAAGTTATAGCATAATGAAAGACAAGAAGTACCTCTCAGTGAACTCCTTATAATACTCTGAGAAGTCCTCCCCAAGCCTATCTGATGGTTGACCAGTCACAATCTTGTAACCGCATAGACTATTTGTGGCATTGGGAGCCTAAAATACAATAATTTTCAAATAAGCATTGCACAATATAAACTCATTCAACAGGATGGTGAGAAAGAAAATTTAATCTTAAAGAGATTATGAAAAAATAAAAAACCTTGTGAGCTAAATGGTGAAATGAAAACAACAAGCATTCGACATAGGTAAAGTTTGTTTCTTCACCAGTCTTCCTTCGAGGCATGTACTTCTGAGAAAGAAAGAATAAACAAAAAGATCATAAATACACAAAGTCGTATATAAAAATAAACATGCCTGAGACAATTAGAAGATAGAACACCAAACATTCAACAAGATATGATAAGTAAACACATGCTCATACCTTTAAAAGCTGAACAACAGAAGGAAGAATCTGGCGTGAATCCTGTGGCATTGTGTAAGGAGAAATTTCCGCCAAACCTTTGAGCAAATCTAGCTTTCGCTCCTCCGGAAGCTGTAATATAGGGCCATTTCAGAATATATTCCTTAACACAATACTAGCAACTTAAAATATAATGTCGTTCCAGATCCTTCACAAAACAGAGTTCCTCAAGAATTTAAAGTAAAAGCAATTTCCAATTTTCAGGGAATATTCAGACGTGCAAAATATGACCAGAAGACACATCAACATATTTTAAGTAACATTTCTAGAGTTTCTAAGGTATTAGCATGTCGAATTTTTGTAAGGAATGGATGTTAGTATACCTTATCAAAAACAGGTATAATGTGCTTGTTTATGTAGTTGAGGAACTTGCTGCCAGATGCACCCCTCTGTAAAATAATTTAGGTAAGACAGCTAAGAAAGTTCATGTATGATGTATCGGAAAAATATTTAATGGGAAAAAAAGCAGATACTCAGTAATACCAAATCAGTCCTTACCACGAAAAATGGAATAGCCATGAACAGACAAGATATCAACCTATCTATATGATCTGCATCCGAAACCTGCACACAAAAGCCAACTGAATAGTTATAAAGTAAGTTCACGACAATGACAGTGCAATGGTGAACCTCAACTAGACAATGTTGACTAATAAAACTATTTATATATTCTATGGCTCCACATCCTTTCTAAAGAATATCTACATTAAATCATGCAAAGAGGTATCTCAGTATTGTAATGCACCGTAGAGAATCAAGTTAGGCATCAAAAAGAAAAGATTCAAACCAATATTCAGTAAAGAATCACTCACGTCAAATTGCGCATCTAAATCAGCCTGCCCTTCAATTATTCCAATAAGTTCCTTCAAGCGCTCAGGAGGAGCTTTCTCCCCAAATATGCTCAAACTTTTTAAGAAGTCCATAAACATTCTGAATTCAGCTCCAGTTACATCCCCTAAACTCTGCATTGAAACTAAATGAAATCAATCCTGCATCTAACACTCTAATTTCGATATCAGAAGTTCAGAATTCAGGGGGAAGAAAGAAAAACTAGATACAACGATGACTGCATAAATAGTGAAATCAAAAGTGTACCTTTTTAATTAAATCAGTTATATGCCTTTCCATTTCCTCCTGAGGTCTTAAGAGTTCAGCTTTAAGAGGAAAAACCTACAAACATAGTTGATTCCCCCTCAATTATCATCAGAAAACAAAGCATGAGATTAGCAACAATAAGCAAACCAAGAAGCAGTCTTAACCTTATCTCGTATAAAGCATAAAACCTTGTCACGGATAGTGTCATCTTGACTTGGGTCCTCAACATTCCAAATATGCTTGAATAGTGCTGTCAAAGACTCTGCATTCACAAGAGAATCTAGTCATCAAAGGATAAACCAGAAGGAACAATTCTAGAAAATGAAGAGTGCATGTTCATTCATGTCAAATTTTACAAGGATATAAAAGCATATGAAAATTGTTGATTACAGTCATCAAGATAACCATTGCACCTAACTTAGAATTTAAGTAAATCTATATATGCCTACAGTTCTTTTATTCACAAAGCTCTTGACCTACCCTAGACAAACTCAAACATCTTCCAGACCATAGAAAAGGAAAACTGAAAGAGATGAAATATGAACCATTAACATAAGAACCATATATTTATCCATAACATCATAGTTAAAAAATAAAACTAAAGAATAACTTCATTTAAAATAGGACAGTAACTATAAAATGTGCCTTGACCGGTAAAGAATGCTATCAACACAAAATATCATATAATCATACTCTAGTTGGCAAAAAGCTTGGTTTTAGCATTCCCGTGAATTTAACCATGACAATATATATGTAAATGTATGTGCATATATATAATGCATTCATTTACCAGACTTTATGAGAATGAACATTACCTTTCACATCCTGTCTCAGTACAGACATTAGGGCTTTATGAACAGCATCACGCTCCACAATCTCCTCTAGAAGAAACAAATTAAAGCAAAGAAGAGGTTATATACACAATAGTAAGACATTCTTTAACATAGTGAAGTAATAGTACAATTTATCATAAAGGATTCCACTTTTACCGGCAGTAAGGAGTTGCCCTAAAATGTCTACTATTTTAGAAATATACTCCTTTGTGTCCTTGCAAAATAGAGTAAGCCCCCGAATTGCTTGCACCCGAACCTAAAAAAAAATTCAATCTAATTAGCTTCAAGACAGTTACAAAAAGTTCTACTTTAATTCCTCACTAACCAAGTATAGTAAACCCTAAAAGGAAAAATAAATTTAAACAACATATTATATCAGTAAAAATGCGCAGATTGTGTATGAACTAACCGCCAAATCTTCTTCTTCAATCAAATCGAAATGAGCATTAAGAGCACGGCTGGAGAGGTTAGGGAAGAACTTGAAGAAGCGAGGAATTAGCTGCGCAGCCAATTGCTTCGCCTTTATGCTTGTTTTCGTGGCATCGATGATGCCTTCGTAGTCTTTCACATTCTGTATCACAAATTAGACAAATTACAGAAAGAAAAACGCAAAACCCTAGAAATAGAGAGAACGAGGGGGAAGCAGGAGAGACCAACCTGAGACTTATCCTTAGCCTCGTTGAGGCGTTCGCCAAATTCGTAAAGCTTCTCGATTTGCTTAGCTTCCTCAGAAGCGTCAGTCATCTGGTGGATTTAAAGATGGAGATAACTCAAAAGACTGAAAATTCAACAATATTAACATAACAACAAAATGAAAGGAAAAAAATACAGTACTTTTATTGCGTTTTCCAGGTATTTTGTGCTCTGTTTGGTTACTGAGAAACTGAGAGGGGAAAATATAGTGGAATTAGAAGAGTGCAAAAAGTGAAAGGAGGAAACCCTGAGAGGCTGAGAGAATACTTGAAGAAGACTACGAGGGCTTTTCTTTTTAATTTGATTAAAGAAATTACGAAGAAAAAAAGAGAGTTTATTTTCGTTTAACGGACTCCTCGACCCGCCGGTTTGCGGGTCGGTTCCGTTATTACAATATATTCCCTTTTTTATTTACTAAACGGCAGTGTTTGGTGTCTGGGCCTAGCAGTCCGTTATTGTGGAAAGCCCAAATTGGTCCAAGTCCATGATGGAATCCAAAGGTTTGGGTTGTAAAGGTGTGAACCAAGCGAGCATTTCTCCAATTATATCTTGACACGTGGCAAAAATTCTGGATAAATTACAGTCCCTAATTGTGATATTATCCCAGTAGAAAACACCCACATATTAATATTTAACAAATGTCGGATATGATAATTAAACGAATTATAAGGTAAATTTTCAATAAAAATATATAAGCTAAAAACTTTAAAAGGAAAAACCCATTACAGAAATATATATAATTACTCTATGGAGTTTTTTTTCGAAGGGAAATGTTGTTAGTACATATATATAATTGCAAACAATTCAGAAAGATTCTAATATGGAAAATAAATTTTTAAAGAATATAAATGTTTAACTGAAAGTTAAGCCATATCGACATTAACACCACACATATAAGTAGTGTAATTGAATGTCAAGTATCAAAATGGATCACCAAATCATGTAAATTACGAAGGTTCATAAATTATTAAATCATTCAAATCGTATGTAAACAAAAAGTAATTATCTCAAGCTTGAGAAGTCTAGTCACCTTCTAACCTAATAAAACAATTATTAAATAATAATAAACATCGAATGTAACTTCATCATAATCTTGAAATACTTTAAGCTAAAAAAAATCACCATAATTAAATGAGCAAACTTTATTACTAATGTGTCAAACATAATTAAATGAAATAAACCAATATTGTAATATATTGATCTACTGACCTCTTTTAAGATGTGCCCGACAAAATCAAATCCACACAAAAACAATAATAAGTTTATAAATAACATCAAAAGCATTGTTTTTAATAATAAATGCTCTCAAAGCCTTGATCAATGGCATGAGCCTCCGTCATGCTCACATTAAGCATCCCTTGAAGTTGTTGCGCATAGCCATTGAGAATCAAGTCATCACACTCCCTCACGACTACATCGACACCACCAATTTTATCTCGCTCGTTAAATGCGTCGTTGTCACTGCCCCTTTGATGTCTTCCATCTAACTAGCCTCATCCATTGAAGTTATTTTTGGTCATTCTTTTGGGTTATTTTTGTGTTATTTGTGTTAATCTTAATTATTGGTCATCCATATAAAAACATTGAAATCTGCCTTGGTAAAGAGAATCTTTCAAGTTTTAGAACATATGGACATTGGAAGTTAAGGCATGTTTTTAGAGAAGAAAATAAAACGACAGATTTTTTAGCTAAGTATTTAGGTTTTCGACAAAATCCTTAAGAGATTTATAGCTAGCTTTCAAAATTTTGATATAGTCATGTAATTGTATCGTCTATTTAATTTTTCGATATAAACATTTATTTATTTTACTCACAATTTTTTTAATCTAACTTTAAATTTAATTGAGATTCAACGTGACTATCGAATATATAAAAATTTCAAATTACACATATTTTCTATTATATTAAATATATAATCAACCATTTCAATTTAAATTCAAGAAAATCAATTCATTTTATTTCAATGGGTGACATAAGAACAAGTTCCTTCAAAATTGGAGTCCAAAAGTTCCATTTTTTTTCTATTAAAGAAGGGGACGCTATGCACAGTGTTTCAATTTCACCTTACTTTGCCTCCATAAATTGCACAAAAAATAAGCAGAAATTTCTTTTACCATCATTGAACAAGTACCACCGAAACCTACAAATCAGAGCGATGAGAGCCGTGGTCCAAAGGGTCGCTTCTGCTAGCGTCGAGGTCTGTTTCTAAACCCTAATCCTCTCTTCTTCTTCATATCCTAAATATCATCGGCTTAGCATTTTTCCCCCAGGTCGATGGCCGCATTGTATCGGAAATCGGACCCGGTCTCCTCGTTCTCGTCGGAATCCATGATTCCGACACCGAATCTGATGCCGATTATATGTAATGGATCATTTCCCTTCACATTTTTCTTATCCAAAATTTTAAATTTTTAGTTTCTTTTTTAATGTTGCGATGATGAAAATGAAATAATTAATCCTTTTGCAGCTGTAGAAAGGTTTTAAACATGAGATTGTTCACTAATGAAAGCACTGGCAAAGGATGGGACCAGAATGTAAAATTTTCCCCTTTTTACTTTACTTTCTTAATCTCTGTAGTGAATTGAGGTTTTACTTTTACACTAAGGTTAAAGTTTGTGACTTTGATTTTTGGGACAATTCTTCAGGTCATGCAACGTAATTATGGAGTTCTACTAGGTAATTTCTATGCTTGAATATATATACTATAGAATCTGGCTAGGTGAAAAATTATATATATATGAATCAAATAAAATTATGGTTGAAATGTCAAAGTTGGAAGGCTAAAATTCATGGTGATTTAAGTTCAAATCCCACTATTTGTATATTTGTATTGATTTTATATAAAATATAAAAAGAATAATACAATTTACATTGTAAAAGTAATGACTTTCTAGTCATTTTCTGAGTCGGTGTTCGTTAACTTGTGACACCAACTCAGTCAAAGGATAGAGATATATACACACACTTCATTTGTTTTTTGGATTCTGAATTCTAAATTTGTTTGGCACTGCAGTGAGTCAATTTACATTGTATGGCATCTTAAAGGGCAACAAACCAGACTTCCATGTAGCAATGCCACCCCAAACAGCTAAGCCATTCTATGAATCTATAGTTGACAAATTCAGAAAAGCTTATAAACCAGATGCAGTAAAAGGTTATATTCCCAGTTAACTCTCCTCCCTCCATTAATTATTTCCATTGGTTGATTTGTTAAATGATTTTATGTTCATTTTTAAAGTAAATTTTAAACCATTTGCAAAAGCATTCATGTATTGTTTTATATTATCCAACACCAAGTAGAAAGATGTCCTTTGAATGCAAAACATAGCGAAAGGGAGATACATTGTAAGGTATACTTTGATCATAGATAATATCATGAATATAGAAAAGCTGACTTAAAGAGGCAAACTATCATTTTGATTCTTTTGAACCATTCAAATAGGTAACATGTGATGTTTTACTATTTGTTAGATGATGGATACTGTGTCTATAAAGTTATTTATTGACTCTGTTTTGGTCATTTGGTGTAGACGGAGTATTTGGAGCAATGATGAAGGTGTGGCTTTGCCGCAATCCCACCCACCAAAATGTCATTTTCTCTTTATTCAGGGATGTGTTTTGAATCGAATCTTTATACTTGTTCACAGGTTAGTTTGGTCAACGACGGGCCGGTAACGATGCAGCTAGATTCATCACAACCGTCAAAGTGAGTGACTCTGATTAATGTATGCAGTTATCACCATATGCTTAGTGTTCCACAATTGAGTTAAAAACACTAAAACAAGGTTGAACCTTTTCAGGAATACAACTGGAGTGGCAGAGGAATCCTAAATTGGTGGGTTGAGTACACTATGTTGTCGGCAGATCTTTGTAAAACTTAATACAAAAGAAATTATTTTTTTGGATTCTTCATTGTTGCAAGGCAATAATTTACAACTTTTGAGCTGGAAGCTTTTTTTTTTATACAAAAGAAGTAATAAAACAAAGATAAAACAGACAAGGCGAATCCTTGTCAACTTAATCATCGTGCAATATTTGAAACACTTTATGCAATGGTTACATGTAAATATGACTTCTCAAAAGTCTTAAAATCGTTATTTTTGCCAATCTATCCGTAATTTTGTTCTTTTTTCTGAATACATGTGAACATTTGAGAAGATTAATCTTTTTAATATCAAATTAGCTTTTTAGAAATTTATTTTTATATAATTGCTAATCTAAGTCTTTTGTTATTTTTTTTTTTCTGTCAATTGTCAAAAAGATTTTACGGTATCAAAACTCTAAAGGCTAGTAAATATAAACAAATATTTATATACAAATGTAAATTTCAAAATGATTACTTTAGTAATTTATTTTATTGATTATAACTTATTTTCAATAATATAATTATAAAAAATAAAAATGGTCGAAACAAAAAAAAAATAAATAAAAGTTGGTTTAAAAAATAAAAAATCGTAAACCAATTGGTATGAGCTTGCATGTATCCGTACAAACCAGTATTCTTCGAAATATAAGCTGCTTTAGTTGAAATGGACAAGAAATGCACTGAAATTTTAACTAAAACGAAATATAAGCTTAATGGTTATCGTTTATAACCAGATTAGAGTACACCACCCAAATCAGCCGTACTGGAATGGAACTGATATCCGAGCTAGGTAAAACTAAATAAGTTCAGTGAAGTCCCTCATTTACATACAGTGATGGCCAAGCAAACTACTAACATTTAATAATGCGACCCTTTCGGAACCAGATGTCATCTGCATCTTTCTCCTACGACGTTAAAATGATCATTGTTGCTGTAAATATTGCTTCTTTTCCAAGAGATGAAATCTGAATCTTCCTACAACATGAGATAGACAATGCACTTATTAGCAAAATCAGCATTGATATGTTAGCCACTCAAACATGACCCTAGAGCTTGATTGCAGCTCATTTGGGTTGTAATTGTTGCATGCATTACAAAGGAAACTACAGTGAGATAAAAGAAGCTTACTCATCTGCTTCTCTTAGACTATTGAAAGCAGAAGCTACGTTCTTAGATATTTCCACAAGAGACGAGCTGTCTATTACGGCTTCATTGCAACCAGGCATGCCAGGAAGATGTTGCTGAGATGTCAAGGACATATAGGCCTGGAACAAACATCATAAGAGCTAATCAATTAAAACAAAAAGGCAAAAGAAAAGAAAATTGTGGAGATTATTTCCATAACAGTTCTGCATTAGTACACAATGCTTAACAAAGATCTTGAAATTTTCAGAGTTAATAACACCAAAGGAAAGAAGAAAAAATGTTCCAAATTTTAGCTTCGAATTTAGGTTCACATTAATTTCATCACTCATGTCTTATTCTACAAGACTACAACCATAAAGCATGCAATTTTCAGTGTAGATAGTTCCAATTAAGTTTCTTAAATCTTGATCATATCAACAAGTTGAGTAAAACATAACATGATATGAATGAACATTTTGAATAAGGAACCATGGAAACGAACCCCAGGTACTACCAATGAAAAAATCATCCTTCCAAGCACCTGCCACTTCTTAATCTCGATATAATTAATAGCAGAGTTTTTGTTGCTCCAGAAGACAATAAAAGAAACAACAGCAGATATTCATTTCAACTATCTCTACTTGCAATAAAATAAGAGAAGACTTACAAGAAAAGCATGCGCCAAAAGCAATTGAATAACTTCTACATTGAGTTTTTTTATAATGCTTCTTACGCTGCTGCTTTCTGAAAAGGACTTCAAAACTCCGAGAAACGTAGAATCTTCTGAAGGGCCATTCGATCTCCGAGTACGAACAGGCTATATTACAGAATAAGAATATATAAATTATATGTTGTCCAGACTTTGTATCACAATTTGCAGTAAAAATTAAAAGTTTTCAATATAGATCATTGGCAAACCATTTACAAAATCTTAGTTACTAACCTTAGCTGTGTATTTAAGTAAGTACTGCACAATGATTTCAAGCTTCCATTTAGGGTCATTAAAGATCTGAAAAAAGTATACACATGGTTGGAAATAACGATCATGTAATATGTCAATAGGAACAAAAATGCAATTAGAAGAGGAACTCTTTACAAAGGTACTAAAAGATCAAATAAACTGTAGCTATCAAAGAGACATGTAATAACATTTTATTAAAGCTGAAATAAATGCTGAGCTTGGGATATGTCAATAGGAGAAATACCCAATCAGAAAGGATATTAAAAATAGTTTTTCCAAAAGATTAGTTGAAGTCTGTCCTTGAAAATCCTAAAATTAAAAACTAATGAAACACTATTTGAGACTGATGATGGAAATGAACTACCATCAAAAGTCAAAAGCAACATATATTTGAGCAAAGTGTACAATCAAAGGACAAGGTGATGCCTAAATGAATCAGCTGGATAAAAGGTAGCACCTGTTTGTTCACCACCTACCCAGGCAATTCTCTCCTAGATAAAGGACTTTTTTCTTTTATGAACAGAGACATTTTTTTGAGGTGAAATTGTGTGTTTGTGCTACTATATATATAAATGACAACCTGAAGAAATCGGGGAAGTATCTTTCTGTAATAGGTTAGCTCATCCAAGATTATCTCTCTCAGTGGGATTCTGCACCAAATCCAGAAGTTAGCCACCTGATGTACATATACATATTAAACAAAAATACAAAGACCAAACTGAATCACTAAAACAGAGTCAAGCAATTACCTCAGACCATCCAATCTGGTAGTTAGACCTAGCATGTTGGCTTGCTGCTTTGACATGTCAATCTCCATAATCTAGAGGGGTCCACGATGTCACAGATAGTGAAAATGATTTAGAATCATCTTAGATTTACAGATTTTTGGGATCTAACCATTATTATAAGTTTCTGCATAGCCATACAAGTAGTCCTTTGAACTTCAAGTAAAGCAATTGCTACATCAGTATCATGATTCTCTGATGATTTTTCATCAGAAGAGACAGGCTCATTATGAATTCCAGCATAATCTTGGTACAGTCCACAGATTGTATGCAAACACTCTTTCATTAAAACCCTGTAGTTGACTCTTTTTGAAGCCTACAAATAAATCGATCTTGAACAACCAATAAAAGACTGATGACAAAATAACTTTCAATGAAATATGTCAGAATGCAACTATTTAGGAAAAAAAAGGTAGCAGATAAATTAAAGGTTTAAAAACTGAAGCTGACCAGAAGCATGTTGATTAAGCACTCCCTCAAAAAGTTCCAGTTCAAGCTTTCTGCAATAAACAATCTGTCAAACTTTCCTGATGATTAAGCATAAAACATTCTATATTGGCTTACCTTTATACATACTGATACGGGCTACAAAATCTCCTTCAAGAACATTGACAAGATACTGAAACAGTAACATATTTCCTAAGACCTGCAACAAAGTTGTTTTAGCAGCAGGTTGAAGTGTCAAACTTACTTAACAATAAAAAGAATAGACAATTACTATAATAGGACAGAAAACATAGGTCACCTACTAGAGAAAACCAACCCAATGATATAACTAATATGGATATTGCTAACAAATTCTCAAAGAGCAATCTTTAAGGGTCGTTAAGTTACTATTTATAGTGACAACGTTTTGTGTTTAATGCAATAGTTGGTAGTTAATTGATAAATTCCATATGCATTACTAGAAGATTTTTTAATACGGTAACCGTAACGAGTGCCTTTAGCAAAACTAATTAATATTACCATGATCTTTGCCATTAGAATGACTGAATGAGTGCAGTTGAAATACACAATCATATGAGAAATCCTCCTCGGTGCTATATGCAAACTATCTAAAGAATTGAAAGATGAAATACATGGAATAAGTACACAAACCTTAGTTTCCAATCTCTGAGAATTTGTTTTATAAGCCATTTCAGCAAGGCTTGTTATTAATTCATGAAAACCCTGGCAATGATAGAGGAAGTCAAACAAAAGCTAACGATGCTATTCTAAAGCAACAGCGGTATTGATTTATACAGTTAGCTTCCCTGCTATTACCACAAATTTCCCTCTCATACAGAAAGAGTTCAACCAAAAAAATAAACCTCAATTATTTCATATCCTCAACAAGCATTCCAAGGTTTAAAACAGCAAATTCAACTCACATTGGGATCAAACAGTCCGCGCAACTTTCTTCGGTTGGTTTCTTTCTCACTAGGCATAACATCTAAGGAAACCATAAACGGCAACCATGCCTAACAAGCAACAAAGTCAAAATTAAATAAAAAGGGGGAAATAAAATTAAAACGTAAAATCAACAAATACAGAAACCTTGTTAAACATAGTCAAATGACTATTTACCTCTTCAATCACAACCAGCTCAGGTGAACCATTACCAGATGATTCAGATACATAAATCCGAGGAAAACGCTGCATTAAAAAAATGTGTTATCATACTTTTTTCTTCTTCTTCCTAAATGATTTAAGTAATGAAATTATAAGTTAAGTAAATAAAGAATCAAAGTCAATTACCTTTTCAATCTCGTTCAGAAGCTCATAACTAGACATTATAAATTCTAGAGATTTGCCTGCCCTCAGGATTTGAAACACCGCTTCAACCATTTTCCTTTAATTAAACAAAGAACAAGGGGTTAATAGTAATTTGAAAAGCAAATCAATCCTTCTTGCTGCAAAAAAACTGAAAATAATTTGAATTTTTTTAGAAAAAAAAAAAGATGAGTGAGAGCGTAGATTTACTTAGTTGGAGGTGTTCCGTTTTCTGGAACAATAGAAGCGATACGCACGGCTTCCAGAAAATCCATACCTAAATTCAACCAAACAAAATTATAATTCAGTAAAAAAATGACTGTTAAAAACATTAATCGGATGAATTGAATTCAAACCGGAGAGTGTACGAACGGTCATCTTTGGCATCTTGAGAATCTTTGTGAATTTCAGCTGAGTCGATGATGGCCAAAGTGTTAGCTTCAATGCAACCTCGGTTCATTCGTCCTTTTACATTGCCGCAATTATTGATGGTTTCCCTCTTTTCCATTTGGTTTTCTTCTTAATTTTTCAGTTTCTATTCAAATTTCAAAACCCTAGCTCTTTCTTATTCTCTCAAACTCTCGCGGGAGCAAAAGATTATACGCGACTATTTGGCTGGGGAAAAAGTAAGGACCAATATGGTAAAGAACTCAGACCAGTTTAACGAGTGACAAACTCCCGCTCAAACTCCCAGTTACCAATGGCAAAAAGAAAAAGAATCCCAATTCCTTTTGGTCATAATATGAAAAAGGTTAAATCTGCTATTAGTATCTGTACGTATTTAGAATTTGAGATTTAGCCCATATACATTAAAAGTTAAAAATTCAATCCTCTTATTTTCTGATTTAAACATTCTAGTCCTATAATTATCATGTTTGTAACTTCTGTCAAAATTTATCAATTTCAATGTTTATTTTTGTTAATCATATGCAATATCGCATGAGACAGTCAATTCAACATGTCATGTCAAATTTTGGCAGAAATATGTTATTCATATGCAATGCTATATGAGACAATCTAATCAACATGTCATGACAAATTTTGGTAGAAAATACTAATAATGTTACAAGGACTATATTTAAAAATTTTCCAAGTACAGGAATTAAAAAACATTTATGCAATATCATATGAGGCAGTCTAATTGGCAGTACAGGGACTAAATTTCAAAGCTTGTCTAAGTACAGGGACTAACAGAACGTTTTAACCTTTGAAAAACTTAAAAAGAAAAAAAATAAAATTCCGTTGCCGGGATTTGAACCCGGGTCTCTCGGGTGAGAGCCGAGTATCCTAACCACCTAGACTACAACGGAATGTTAACAAAGGAGTGACTTTTGTTTTATTAATTTTTTTTTTTTTGAACTGGTTAATTGGAAACTAGGGTCTAACTGATTTGACCTCCCGTCCATTTTTAAAATTGACATAATTTGGTCCCTATTCTTATAATGTTATAATTAGACTAATACCGTTAGTTGCTACTATTAAAGTGATACATTAAATTTTTTTTAAAACAAATTGGTTGAATATAACTGATTGGATTTTCCTTAATTGCATCATCAAATAACAATAAAAAAGGCATTTACATCATCATTTTAATGATAGCAACTAATAGTATTATTAATTTGGACTTGCTAACGATCTTACAGATGTAGAGGACTAGATTAAATATATCAAATCAAAGTGGAGGGATTAAACTAAAAGTTTTAGTATAACCAGAGGCTAAAATCATAAATTAGACTTCTTAAAAATAACGAATAAAACCAAATAAATCAACAAGGCTTACTAATCATATGAAGTGGCAAACCAGAAGATCGGGTGGGGAAATTGCTTTGAAAATCGACATTAATAAAACCTACGACAGAATCAATTGGGTTTTTTTTTTTTTTTTTTTTTTTTTTAAAGCCATTATGTTAGCTTTATGCTTCCATCAAAACTGGATTCATTGGATTATGATGTGTGTGGGGCTAATTTGTTCGCAGGAGTTACGTATTATGATATTTATTATTTCCGATTCACAATTCGAATGGGTTTGGGTCGAATTTCATATGGTCGTATATTAAATTTGCACATCGAGCTCGCATGATATTAAGTGTTTGCATGAGAGACACTTACACTCGCTTGTGAGGTCACACGTGAGATCGCACATGAAACCATATAAACACGTGTTAAGTCTAGAGTAAAGTACTTATTGACATGTATGGAACTTGCACTTATTGACATGTATGGAACCTGCTTAAGATATTATATCAATGAACAACAATCATATCATAAAAATATGCAACCCACAATTTGATCATGTAACATTAAGATCTTTGAAGATAATCAACTTTTTTAATGTCTAAATAATTTGTAAGTTCTCGAGCCCACAATAGATCCAACTTAGTAGTCACACACCGACATCCTAGTGTAAGCTGACACTTCCATTTTCCTTTTAGCCAACTACCATGCTCTCTTCTCTCCCCTTCCCCTGTTGACTCAAATATCTCTTTTAGCATCTCGTTTCAGTGTTCGAGATCATCAAGAGAATTGGATCATTGAATCTTTCAAGCATATCTCACTTGCCAACATCGTTCAAGCAAAGCTATGGGCTCTTAAAGACGAACTTCAATTAATCAAAGACTCAAATCTAACTGATACTTAGATTGAAGTTGGCGCTACCACAAATATTCAATTAATGTCCAATAATATCTCTTCTAATATTGTTCTTTCTCCTTTGATTGACGAGTGCAAGATGCTTCACCGATTTTTTACTAGTTGAGTAATTTTCAACCTCCTCTTCCTCCTCCTCGTTGGATGGTTCTTACTTTTTTACTTCATTTAATGTTAGTAGTAATCCTCCTAATAGTTCAGATCATTTTTAGTAATTGATAAGTAGGGGTGTACTATGTATCGAACTTTTGACTCGTATAACGTGTTTATGAATTTAATTATTTTTTAAATTAAAAAAAAATTCATCACAAATTCGATTTACCATTTTAACCGAACCCTTATTCAATTAAACTAATATAATCAATTTAAACGAAACCAATAAAATAAAAAAATGTATGATTTAAATGGATTTGAATTAAGTTTCACTCATCTCCCACCAAACAGAGAGGGGAAGGGGAAGAACAAAGTCAATGTAAAGCCGTAGTTTTTATAAATCCCCAATACATTGAATCATAACACAGCCGCATTTGCGTAACACTCTCCAATTTTCCTTTGGTTTTAATTAAAGCCCTTAATCTTCCCTTTTCGTCTGTTGAACTTTTTGAATTGTATGGTCCAATAATGTATGCACTAAAATTTTCATCGATCGAATTTCATGTGTTAATTTAATAGTCAAAATATTTATCACCTTTAGATATAATCTGGATTCGAATTACATTAATCGTGTTGTTGTTAAGATTTTACCTTTTTTTATAATTCATAAAAAAATTCTCATCGATCAATCGTCTTCCACATTTAAAATTCTAAAACTGGCTGTATTGAATACATTTGCATTGAAAGAAACGACACAAATTATCCAAAAAATATCTATTTTTATTGTAAATGGTGGTGACATATCTAAATTTTAATAAATTTTCAAAAATGGTTTTTATTAAATATCCATTTTCTAGTTGAATATAGATGGAAAATGGTTCCCATACTTATTTGAACTAACTTGCTCCTGACCCAATTCTTTATTAACCAAAATAAGTAAATCTTAATTCTGATTGTTTACTCATTTATAAAAGTATCCTATTTATTTTGAAATGGATTAAATTATTTTTTATCCTATAGAAGCTTTTAAATATTTATTAAATTAGGTCACACTTATCATGGGAGTAAAAAATAATTTTTTTAATAAATATATACAAAATTACATAATAAAAAAATAAAGTTTTTGTTCAAATGATAAAGTTAAGATGGTAAAGACTATGGTGTTTTAAATTTAAAATGTTATTATATATAAATAGTTGATTGAGCCTTAGTTCAGTAAGCATTAACATTGTTGTCAGTAGAGTTGTTCATGGGTTGGATCAAGTAAAAATTTTAGGCCTATTTTTTAAGCACGGGTCCGAAAAATGAGCCTAAATTATTGCACATGCCCGACTCAAATAAAAATGCTAAAACTCGAGTCCTACTCGGTCCATCCATATTAAATTTTTATTATATATACAAAAAATTTTTAAAAATATATAATATATCAAGGTTTCACAAAAATATATATACTTAAATAACATTAAGATAAATGTAACTTAGCAAGAAAATATTTCTAAAATAGTAGCAAAATTAATAACAAAACAAAAATTATACAATATCTTGACAATAACGACAAAATAGTAACAATATAATAGCGAAATGATAGTAAAACAATAAAATAATAATAATAAAACAACAGCAGTTTTTTTTTCTTGCAAATTAGGGTCGAATCGGGCCATTTCTGAGCAAAAAAAAGCTTACACGAGGCTAGACTCGTTTAGAAAACGAGTCTTATTTTTTGTTCAATCCCATTATTCGAATCTATATTTTTTATTAAACCCTCCCGTTTTTAGGAGGACATTCAGTATGGCCTGACCTATGGACAAGTCTAGTTGTTAGTGTAAGAGAACATGAATTCGCGTGTGCTGAAGCGCATTATCTTTTTATTTAAGAATTGGAAGAGATTATGAATAATTCTAAATATTATATCGTAAAATAAAGATTAAAAATCGTGACCCTGTACTCTAAATAAATAAATAAAACTAAAAGCATATTTTATTATTTTTACATGTGATTCAAGAAACATAAGGCATTAAAGTCATTGAACATTAACATATATATTCCATTGGCCATATTCTGTACTGAAACTAAGACAGCAGATTAAAATAATAACCTGACCTGAGGAGATAACCTTTAGCAACACAGCTGGATTAGAAAAGGAATGTATGAAATAGTATAAAATACATTATCAGCTTAACAACAACATAATAAAAAATAATAATATATTGATTTATTATTTAGCCAGCTTTCAATGCCCCTATACTTTCGCTGTTTTCTTTATTTAATTCATCAATTCATGAACTACGGCAAGGATTTCGAGAGAAAAAGAAATAGGCGTAATGATCGATTAAACCCCTAATCTTACTTATTTTGACACTTTGGTTCTAATTCTATTTTGGATTACTTTAATCTTTAACCTTTAAAATTTAGTCAAATTGCATGTTTTTGGATGAGAACATTGATTGATCTTTTTAAAATTTAACAGCACTAATGAGGTTTTCATGAGCGCTTCATAAAAGTTCAAAAAAACTATCCAAGTCAACTGTGAAGTATAAGTAAATTATCACGCGGATTGTCATGTCAGAATAATTAAAATTTTAACGATTCAGTTAGATTTTCTATTAAAAATGTAATTTAACTAAAATTTAAAGATCGAGGGTTAAAATATCCAAAAAAAAAATTAAGGCTAAAATGTCAAAATGAGTAAACTTCAGGAGCTAAATTAGTCATTATGCCAAATATATATAAATAGAAAGTTCAGGTGTATCTGCGCAAATTAAGTTTCCAAATTTTTTTTAAAGCTCCCAAATGATTAAACCAACCACATAAGTCAATATGCTAGCCTTAAAACACACTAATCCACGAATTTAGCAGCTCGCTTGATTAAACCACAAGTTTCCCAACTGGAAATTTTTGCGGAGTAGGTTAAAGGCTTAAATTACGCGTATATTCCTTAATTATATATAAACGTATGTACGTTATTTCTCCATTCTCAAAACCCTATACCGTTCGTTGGTAACAAAGATGGCTGTTGAAAGCAGACAAGACACAGCATCTGATAAGCTGTTACTTGAACATGTATGGGCGAACTTCATTGGTGGAAAAGAAGCTAATACAGCAGCAGAACCTTCCATGGAGATTTTAGAAAGACTGCCAAGTCTTGGGAGGTGGATGTCAATGGGAGCTGATGCTTGGGAGGGTCTTCTTGATGGGATTATTCCTTCAGGCAACAAAATAGACCAATCAGGTAATGATAAAACAAGCAGTAAAGTGTGTTCCGTGAGAGTAGATAAGGTGGCAACGACCAGGCATTACCGTGGAGTAAGGAGGCGGCCATGGGGAAAGTACGCCGCGGAGATACGAGACTCGTCGAGGAAAGGTGCTCGAGTTTGGCTAGGGACATTTGAAACAGCCGAGGAAGCAGCGAGGGCGTATGACAAGGCTGCTTTGAGAATTAGAGGTCCCAAGGCGTATCTAAATTTCCCACTAGAGACAGTTGCTAATGAGGCTACTATGGGTATTGATAACTCAAGCTGTGTCGGAAATGTTCCGAACGACCGGAAAAGGGGGTGTCGAGATTGGGAGCAAAACAGGGAGTTTGTGATGGTTGAACAGCCTACAATGAAGAGAATGGCAAGTGTTGCAGAGCAGATGGTTGAAGATGGATATGGTTTATTTGAGTTTCCGGATTTGGGGAGTGATTATTTAGAGAGTTTGTTGTCTTCTTTCTAACAGTTCGGAAATAGGTAGCCAACTGACTGCACATTCAAATCGGTTCATCATCGTTGCTTCAAACATTCATTACAAAGTGTTAATTCAACCGGGTTTTTATTCCAATTCAATCAATTTATACTTTGCATCAATTCACAAATCAATTGACTTTTTTATTTTGTTCCAGATGAAGTCCAACATATTTATATGTTTGATTTGAAAGCAACATTAAATACAAAAGTAATTTCGGTTTTAATAAAAATTATTTAATATTCAAATTTTAATAATAAAATAAAATATTATTCTAATATAGTAATATAATAAAACAATAAAAAAATTTCTGTCACAACCTATACCCAATCCTATTGATGTAATCCTCATTTGAAAACTTTATACCAAAAGATATATTTTTAAATTAATAAAAAATTCTTCAAATTTATATTTTTATATATCATAGATAAGGGATATCATTTGATGGTTGGCAACAATACATGAATGGAAACCTCGTAAAATAAGTTTTTGGAGTAGTAAAATTTTGGACTGAATACATTTTATTGAAAACAGGTCCTTGCGGCATCACCCTAGATCCATTGATTCAAGCCCAGCAAATTACAAGTAAAAATATTATGAAGTTAATTGTATCGAGAGTTAGATTGGCTGATTGAATCTTAATTTTGGCATAGATATTACTATTGATGTAGCAAGATGTGAATTCGAGTGTGTTGAAACACATTATTTTCTTATTTATATGTTGGGAATGGGCTATAGGTAGTTCTAGGTATTGTCTTAATTAAAAAGAGTAAATATGAGCAGAAAGTATAATGAGATTGTTCAAAAAAAAATTAGATTGTATTTTATCCCCTTTATTTAAAAAAAGGGTAAATTAATTTCTGTGCATAGATAAAAACGCTGCTAAAAATCTATTTTTCTGTAGTGAAAGAGTAAATTTATCATTTTTGTAAAATATTATACATAATGAAGTTATGTTTTCATCTTTTAGTTTTTTACACAAAATATTTAAATAAAATAATTAAATAATTAGGGATTGAATAAACTTAATGAAAATTTATTTACAAATAATTTTTTATTTTATGGTAAAAGTACAATGAAGGTTTTTATACTAACAATCGTATAATTATCCAATTCTATTTTTAAAAAATTGATCTCTCATGCTAGTTTGTAACCGTAGAAATTGATGTAATTTTTAAATAGAAAGGGCTAGTTTGTTATTTGATCTAATATATAGGGTTTAATTTACTCATTTTTTAAGTAAATGAATAAAATGTAATTCGAATTCTAATACAAAAACTTTCATGATATTTTTACCATTGTTTTACGTATAATTCAATTATTAAAATTTTAATATAAAACTTTTTACACTCTTATTGTGAGAGTGTCAAAACCTCAAAAATAAAGAAACACCAAAAAGTTAATTATGTTGTCACTCGTACACATAATTAAAATAATTTTAAAATTTGTTTTGGATATGGAGCAGTTTTAAAATTTGTGGTAAGCATTTATCTCTTTAATAGGTTTATAGAATGCAGAGGATTAGTTACTCGATTCACCCTGTAGATACCTTGAGAAATTGAATATATATATATGAATAATTTTTTGAACAATCTCATTATAAATTTTAATCATATATGTTCTTTTTGACACAATGCTCAGAACTATTCATAGTCTCTCCTCAACCCATAAATAGAAAGATAATGCGTTTCAATGTACTCGAACTCACATTCTCCTACATTGACAATAATACCGTGCCAGACTCAATTCACATCA
Organism: Kokia cookei; assembly: GCA_039519145.1. NCBI lineage: Eukaryota > Viridiplantae > Streptophyta > Magnoliopsida > Malvales > Malvaceae > Kokia > Kokia cookei. The sequence goes on from CM076907.1 coordinate 43,756,777, forward strand.
ATCATTTTTTTCTTTGTCATTAATTCCATCATGGGGTTTTTTGTCTAGTTAAGCGATATTATCAAAATAGTCATCATTAATCCTATCAATACCCCCCTGCCTCCCTTCCTCAATACTTAAACCCAACTAACACCCAGCACCAAACGCACTTTAATAGCCACCTATTTCTAGCCATGTCCTTGCACTTAAAGAAAAGTAAAGCCAACCTGCAATCATTCCATATCGAGGCCTCAACAGATAAAGTTGGTTGATGGGTTTGCACCAACTTGTTAAAACCCGGCCCTCAACTTCCCTTTTCTTTTCATTCTCCCCCACACCCCATCTCCCCAATTTTCTTCATATGGTTCTATCATAAGTTCTTTATAATCACAGAATCAAGATAAGTCCTCAGCAAACAAAAAACAATGAGCACTGCAAGGTTTATCAAGTGTGTCACGGTCGGTGATGGAGCTGTGGGGAAAACTTGTATGCTCATTTCATATACCAGCAATACTTTCCCAACGGTAATGATGGGGTTCATTGAATATGATTTAAGATGAATTATGGTGATACTTACAATGGGTTTTTGTTTTTATAGGATTATGTTCCAACAGTATTTGATAACTTTAGTGCCAATGTGGTGGTGGATGGCAGCACCGTGAACCTTGGCCTATGGGACACTGCCGGTAAGTTTCATGTGCCTGCAAAATTGTACTAGCCTTTTTATACTGACCATTCTAATCAATGTAATGGGTTGATTTGTATAAAAATTTTCAGGGCAAGAAGATTATAATAGGCTAAGGCCACTGAGTTATAGAGGGGCTGATGTGTTTTTGTTGGCCTTTTCTCTTATAAGCAAGGCCAGTTATGAAAACATCTACAAAAAGGTCTTCTTGTTCTTTTTTTTTTTTTGATGAATTTCTTCTCCTCCTTCTCTTTTGCTATCATACCTTATAATCAATATAGGTAAAAGTAACTACAAAGCCTTTATGCTAAGAGTTTGATTGTATTTTGCTTTTTTGACTAAAAAATAGGTAAATTGACCCTTATATATTAGATAAAAAAGTAAACTGGTTATTTTGTTAAAAATTTTATCTATTTTTATTGTTAAAAACTAGTCTATATATGTCAACATAAGATTTTCATAGCACGCCATAGGTAATTGTCTGGTTATTTCTTCAACTGCACCAATTTTTAGTAGAAAAAATGAATGAAAATTTTAATCAAAAGAGCTAGTTTGTTCTTTAATCTAAAGAACATGGGCTAATTTATCCATTTTTTACTAAATAAGCTAAAATACAATCTGACTCGTAGTACAGCTCTTCCATGGTACTTCTACAATCTATATGCTATTTTCCTCCCAAGTTACTTGAATTTGACATAGAACACTTTCATTCATGACTGACAGTGGATCCCAGAGCTAAGACATTATGCTCATAATGTACCAGTTGTGCTTGTTGGAACCAAACTAGGTAACCTAATTCTCCATCATGGTTGACACTGCCCCAAGCTTTAGAAAGAACCCAGACTTTTATTGCACATAAACATCTTGTGTCGAAATGAATTGCAGATTTGCGAGATGATAAGCAGTTCCTCATTGATCACCCTGGAGCAACACCAATATCAACATCTCAGGCAAGTTTTTAAGTAAACATTATATTGTTATTTAACAACATAAATGTACTTTAAAACTGTTCTAAAGTTCATCCTTTTGGTTTGGAAACTTGGTAAACAGGGAGAAGAACTAAAGAAGATGATAGGAGCAGTTACTTATATAGAATGCAGCTCCAAAACCCAACAGGTACCCCAACATGTACCTAAACATAGACAGTAAAACAGACAAAACCTAATAACTTTCCTTTGTTCTGTTCTGTTTTTCGCAGAATGTGAAGGCTGTTTTCGATGCTGCAATAAAAGTAGCTTTGAGGCCACCAAAACCAAAGAGAAAGCCATGCAAAAGGAGAACATGTGCTTTCCTTTGAATATTAAATCATTATTACAGTTAAGAAAAGCTGTTGCAGATAAACACTGTATCTGCTATAGTTTGTTTTTTGTTTACATATGTTCCATGTGAAACTATGAAGGATCTGTAAGAAAACCCAAACTATTATATCAACCTATCGATCAATGAATCGATTTCAATTTTCGCAGTATAAGTTCATTTTAATCCTTTTTTTTTTTTTTTTTTACTTCATTTGATAATGAATTACAACTCGGGCGAAATTAGGAAATTTATTTTGAGGGTCAAAATTAATTTGTATATGAAATTTTATTATTTTAATAGTTGATATCTTTATAATTTTTACTCAAATTTTAAGATAATGTGTTTTAGTATACTCAAAATCATATCTTTTTTACATTAACGATAATACTCATATCAATTAAGTTAAAATTCAATCGATATAATACTAAACTTAATTTGATGCTGAATGAAAAGGAAATCATATTGAGCTTAATTAATATCCCAATATTGTTTGCTGAAAGACCAAGCAATTCGAGTTACGCTAAGGTTAAAGAGCATGAGATCCGCCAAACCTGCCCCAATGTCTCTTCGACCATCCAAAAACTTGAGTCATTATCACATACATGTACCCATTTTTTTATTTTTTTTTATTTTGAATAACCGTATCATTTTATTTTAATATATCATTTTGTATTTATCAATATTTTTAAAAATATTTAATATATTTATGCAAAACACTTATCAAATAAATTTCACCAATAAAAATTCATTACTCAATAAATTCAAAATAAACAAAGATATCACGTACATTAAATAAATAATGAGGAGAAGGAGGTCATCGCGTAATTATATATATATATATATTAATTTTATGTATACCGATTGATAGGTTTAGATTTGATTAAGAAAATGAGTCTAAATTTTTTTTTCAAATCCGACTTAGATGAAAATGTTAAAACCTTAATTCGAGCCATATTAAATTTTTTTCTATTTTATTTTTATATAAAAAAAATTAAAAATATAATACATAAAAAACATTAAAAATATTAAAATAAATTAAAAAAAAGTTTTTATAATTAAATAATACTTAAAAAAATCTTTATACTTGAAAAACACTAAAATAAGTGCAACTTAACAAGTAAATATATCTAAAATAGTAGTAACATTAACGATAAAACAAGAGTTATATAATGTCTAAATAATAATAACTAAATAGTAGTAATACAATAGTGAAATGACAGTAACATAATAGTGAAAAAATAACAGCAAAATAACAGGTTTTTTACAAATGCGGATTGGGCCAAAATTTTTTATCCCGAATCTTATTCTTTTGCCTAAACTTATTTTCGAACTTAAATTTTTTATCTCTCTCTCCCAAATTTTGTGCCAGCCTTCAAACCCACCGATGGACACATATTAGCTTAGTTTAAACTTTTAAAAGTGTGGAATATTATTAATACCATGTTCTCGCAATTCAATAATGTTTGACCCTATATTAAATTAAATGTTTTCTAACCAATTATCTCAACCAAACTTATTGATTATCGAGTTAGATGGCTAATCAAAGTCATTCATCTTAAAGGCCATTGCTATTGACTTTATTTCCCTAGGACTCATACTTTGAATGTGATCAATTCCAAGCAAATTGTCAAGGACTAAATTCTAATTTACTTAGTATAGTTGTTTTCAGTAATTAGTTTGAGTGTTATTCCCTAAAAATTATATTAAAAAACATTGCCCATGCCACGTGCACAGCAGTGGGTGTATCCAATTTTATATGATTGACATATTTGATCTTGGGTTTAATTCTAATTTTGGTCCCTTAACTCTGTCGAGAGTCGATGTTTAATTTCTCTATTTCAATTTAATATAATTTAGTCTATTATAATGTTATTAATAAATTCAAATTGTTAATATAGTTACTTTTGTTAAAGTGGTGGCGTAAACAATTTTAAGCATTTAGTTGTCATGTAAATTTACTGTTGATTAAAAATAATTAATTGGATTTCCATGTAGCCTTAATCAGATGATTGAATGATAGAAAAAAATCACTTTGTATCATTGACAATATCAACTAACGAATTATTGGACCATGTAAATTAGAAATACGGGTTACCTGCTCTTAATGATCAAAACGAACCCTTTCATTCTGATATTCTAAATTCTTCAATTCGGAATGAATAAAATCTCCTTAAATAGGACTTGAACCTACGACCTATCAATTAACAGTCGATCACTCTACCGCTGAGTTACTGAGAAACAATAAAAGATTAGATCTCATAGAGTTCAATTCCCGTTATCAACCCATTACCAATATCAACTCAAAGTTTCCTTCATAACCTCCGAAACTTCTCCGTAATGGCCTCGTTTCATGCCTCATTTCATAACAAACCTCAAAATGGTTCTATTTCATTATATTTCATCTAGAGTCCATTTCCACATCAATTTGGATCTACTAAAAATATTGTGAATCACAAATTAGACATAACCTAGACCATAATAATTTTGAATTTAAACAAAACCCACATATAATTTACTCATAATAATACTCGAACTTAAATACTCCAAAACTCGACCTTCAACTTTATTAATAGAGTCAAGGCTCCTTGTTATACTAACTTAGTGTGAATTTGGATGGGCGGTGCGTTTACTTGTGGTTAATGTAAAAACAGCGGTGGTAGATACTGAAAAGATATTATAGCATGAGACAAAAAGTAAACTAAACGCATCACACCATCCATCCAAAAGAATACTTAATTACTTTAATTACAATTAAAATGATTTTTTTTTAAAATATACTTGCAGTGTTCCCTTTAGTGTGACAAATAGAAATATTCCGTACTCACATAAGAATATATGTTAAGCACTAATATAATTTTTTAAGTACAAAACATTTCATCTAATAACATATTATACTTCAGATATTCCATCTCTATTTTTTACCAATTTCGGTACCAGCTTGGAATATTTTTATACATTCTTGTATAGGATCAGGTGAAAATTAAAATTAAAACATGACTTGGGATTTGTTAATTGATTATTCCAAATATTTTTAAGCCAATGACGGCACTTAATAAATTCGATTTTAAAATTTAATTAGTGTATATTACACTCATTTTATAAATTTCATTTTAATCAATCAGTTTTTTATTCGATGTGATTTTTTTAAGAGGAAAATGAATTAAACATATTTTTATTATTTAAATATTATTTATTAAGTTTTTTATCGTGTTGACATTACTCATCAATCAAGTCTCAATTTAATTAAAGAATTATTAAAAAGTTATTTTATTTAGAAAATAAGTTATATAATTATGTTAATTTTTTTATAAATAAAAAAGTTGTTCATATATATATATATATATATAATTAGTTTTACCATTTGAATTAAAATAATTTTTAATTCTTATATGGAATATTTATTATATAAATTTAATGAGTGTTCCATAAATTTAATTGTTTAAAATTTTATTTTAATTTTAAGAATTTTTTGAAAATTAATTAAAGACGTTTTCATAAGCCAATTAATATTCCAAGCGGTAACATTACTTTCCTGATTTTTTTGTGCCATAGTTAAGTACCATTAAATCAACCCACGAATTTTTTGTGATATAGTTAAGTACCATTAAATCAAGGCTTAACGATAAATTATTTTTGAATTATAATAATAGGGTAAAGCTCAAATAATAAACATGATTAATGTGACTCGAATTCAGTTCACACTTGAAGCGATAAACACTTTTGATCATCAGATAATTACATGAGTTCAACTTAATGATAAATTTAATTACTAACATTGCATGTTTTGACAAAATAGTTCTAATTGTATTTTTTACTCTTTTTTTGCCATCAACTTTTGTTCATTTTTTTCAAACTGTTTTTTTCTAAAAGATTTAATGAAAGTACTATTAAAAAATTTAACAGAGATGATGTGAAATTTCTTAAGTGGAATATTTTTAATGAGATGTAATTTATTTCTTAAATAATCTTATAAGATAATTACATGTGAAAAATAATAAAATAAATAAACAATCCATGAACTTAAAAAATAACTCTTAATTTAAAGAAAATAAACGTAATTATTCAAAAAAAAAAGTTAACTTAGTATAAAAATCTCTAAGTAAACAAAAATATGAAAGATTGAAACCTTTTGAAAAGAAAATATTAAAACCTTAAATTTACTCATTAAATATGTTAGAAATTTTTAAAAAAAAAAATTAATAACAAAAAAACTTAAAAATAAAATTAAAACCATTTTAATAAAATATACAAATTTTAATAATCAAATGCAACATTAAACCTTAAATAAACTCAATTAAAGAGAAATGTTAATTCAATGAGTTTGAGTCCTCGTCATTGAAATTAAAGAAAGTTTGATATAATAGAGTTTTTCATTTTTAATGTATTTAATTAATCGAGATGTGCCAACAATCTCTTAATTTAATATCACTAAATATTGAGATGTGATTTTAATATTTAATATATAAAAAATAATTTACTTTTTTTTTTAAATGTAATGTTATATTACGAATTACATTCCCAAAAATAATAGAAAGTGATTTTCTTAATAATTAATAAGAAAATTCCATATAGATGAAAAGTTAAAAAAAAATAACGAGACATAATTATTTTCTTTTATTTTTGCTAAGGGTTTTATCATTATTTTACTATTTATATTCGAAGTTTGTGGTTGTCATACATTTTTCGAGATATTAATCAATACTTTTCAACATATATCCAAAAACTCTTAAACATCAAATAACTTTCTTAGCAAACACATTCCATTAAAACTACAATACGAAAAAACACCAAACACATTAAATCAGGGGTGAAATCAGAAATTTTTTTTAGGAGGGTCGAAGTTAAATTGTAAATTTTACGATGGTAAAAGTGTAAATTTTAAAAAATTAAATTAAAATTTTATCATTTTTAAAAGGTCAAAATGTAATTTTAAATTTACTAATTTAAAACTTAAAAAAAAATTAAAAACTTAAATGAAAAACTTTTTTTTTTAAGGAGGTCAAGGCTCCTGCCAACCTACATTAAATACAAACATTTTTTTTCTAAAATAATAACTACACAATAATCTATAATAAAACCAAAATTTATTTATAAAACCGTGAGTCTGATTATTATTATTATTTTCCCAACGATAATAGAAAATAAAAAAGGATGATTTGTTTGGTTTGCATGTGCACCAAAATTCATGCAATTTAAGCATTTGGGCATTGTCGAGTATTTACTGCAATCACGTTTGCATTAAGTGACCGCATTTCTAGCTACTACAAGTCTACACCCATTCTTCATTTTCTCGCCTTTTGCTTTGCCTTCCATTGTTTTTCCTTTAAAATATTTTACCAACACCATTTATTGTAATCATGTGCCTTCTATTTCAATATTTTAGTCGATTAAGTATTAATTCGATTGGAACGAGTATTGTTATCAATGCAAAAAGACGTAGGTTTGAATGCGTTGAAACGTATTATCCTTTTATTTATGAGTTGAAAAAGGGCTTTAGGTAATTTTAAATATTGTTTCAAAAAAAAACAGATATGATTAAAATTTATAATAAAGAAGTTAATAAATTTAATTAATTACTAAAAAATATTATTGATATTCATTTTATTAAAAATTTTAACAAATATAGGCATATAAAATTATACACGGGTAATATATTGTATCAATAAATAAATGAGGGAGTTAATTCATTACAAAATCTGTGATAGACAAATTGGTGGGAGAAGAAAAAATATTAGAAGAGCAGAAAGGACAAGTGTCACAAAAACAGAAAATAAGTGCATTAAATACATAAAACAGTAATACAATAATTGAATAATTGGCTACAAATAAACCTAATCTATAAAGAGTGGGAAAGGAGAAAGGGTAGGGGTGAAAATAGTGTAATGAGAAAAGGGTATATTTTGTATTTTGCCTAATTGCATTTTGCTTCATTTATTTAAAATATGGGTAAATTAATAAATTGATTTTTTTTTTGTAAAAATTTCATACGTTTTCACTTTTAAAAACATTTATCTGTACACCAAAATGAAGTATACGTAGTACATTAAGTGTCACTGTCTGATTATTTTATCAACCAAATCAATTTTTAATAATACAAATGGAAGAAATTTTAATTGAAAGGATCGATTAACTATTTTATTTAACGAATAAAGATTATTTTACTCATTTTTTAACATAAGAAGCAAAATGTAATCTAATTATTAATACAATGAACTCCATATATGATGCTTTTATCCACTTTGTTTCAATCATAACAATTAACAATGTCAAATTGGAGTTGGTTTAGTGGATTAATCAAAAGAATTTTACTTTAATTGAAAATCTCATTTGATGAGTAATCTGTAAAGAGTGAGAAAGAAAAAAGGATAGCGGGTGAAAATAGAGTAATGAGAAATGGTTATAGTCAATATTTTATCCGATCGTATTTTACTTTATTTATTCAAAACGAGGTAAATTAGTTTTTGTATGTCAAATCAAACAAAAAATAAATTTATTAATACGTCATATGTCACTATCTGATTATTTTGTCACTTACGTCAACTTTAAATCAATACTTTAATAATCAAAAGAATTCTACTTTTATTGATAATCTCATTTGATGAGTAATATATAAATCAATTCACCAAAAAACCATAAAGTACCTTAATTTTAAACCAAGATAACTTTTTTTTTATAAAAATCAAATTCAAATCCCAACAACTACAAATTTTGATAGACAAAAGTGGTCTGCTTTTTTTCTTCTTTTCTCTTCTTCTTCTTCTACTAGAGACTTGAATTCGCTGCTAAAACCTAAGAGAGTTTTGATGGGATGGGGATGGTGCTGGGTCCCCACTTTTCTGAAAATTTTTTCTTGTCTGTCTCACCCAAACGGAGAGAAAGAAAATGGCTCATTATAAACTAAGCAGAGCATTGGTCCCATATGGATCCTTCTGTCGGAGCTTGAAACTCCTCCATTTTCTACATTTCTGCTACGTATTCTTCTATATCCATCAATACCACACTTTTAATCCAAACTCTACATTCAGTTTTTTATTTATGTAATTATAGTTTTAATTCCTTAATATACTAAAAATATAAGATATCCGTTCTATTTAGATGGACAATGTGATTAGTTTTAATGAGATTAGTTATTATAATAATGAAATCAAATATTATAATGGTGAGATTAAAATAAGGAAACTAAATTCTAAATACCTCTCTCCACAAGTGTCCTTATGGAGTAAAGGTTCAAAGCTCGTCGGCGGCGTCACAACACGAACCAGACCTCTCTCGATGTTTTGAGCTAAATTCGCTAAGTGGTCCGCGCAACTATTTCATTCACGATGAATGTGTCGAACCTCGGTCACCTATCCTTCATTTATCAAGTTAGATAATCCTTAATCAAAGTACCTAAAGGATGGTTCGTCTCAAAAGATCATAAAAGAAACTGAACCACCAACAGTGCATCAAACTCCATTACGAGTCGATGAATCCCCAAGAATTTTGCGAGATAAAGACAGGCAATTAAAACATTAGATTGAAATGCATATATAATAAAATATCAAAACATTTTGTAAATTATATTTAAATTAAATAATAAAATATAAATATAAATTATATTTATGCTATATTATAAATACAATTATAAAAATTATATTTTTATTAAAAGTTAAATCATAAAATATTTATATTTTATTAAATAATAATATATTAAGATTATGTTATATATATTTAATAAAAGAAATTTTATATCACCTCATCGGAATTCATCGGTGATCCAAACGAGCTTTTAATATCTTTATTCTAACTTTGTATAATTTGTATTTTTTTTTATATTTTATCATGTTACATTCTATAATTCATATTAAGGGTTGGTGATTGTCCTTCTTAATAATTTCATCTTCAAAATTTTGTTTGTACTATTAAATATCATTAACAAAAATCTTGATTATCACTGTTAGAGTTATATGATCTGAATCTCGTCACTTATTAAAGAAATAAAATGGAGAGGCAAAGTAGGGGATCTGTGGGGGCGAAGGATCATGCCGCAAAAGTTGAATCCATATAAAATTATATTTTTTCTATTAAACATTAATTATAACAGGGTTTTTTAACCCTTAAATAAACGCAATCAAATTTATCTTATATAGTGTCTTTTCAATATAATGAATTTCTTTTCTTCTACCCATGGTTTTTCTCGATAAGAGTTTTTCACATAAAACGTGTGGTTTTATTTTTCTTTCTATTAGACACTAATGATAATTGACCCGAATCCTAGATAGGATCCGGATCATCTACCTACGACTTGGGTGGATCCCTCCAGACGATTGAGTGCGAGGAGAACCGTGAAAGGACAGCAAGGGGAGTTCGCAGACCTAACTCGCACGAACCAAAGGAGGACCGTGATCTCAGTTCGCATATACTCAAGGAGCTCGCATAAGGGAGACCGTTTGCTATGCAGGCAACTCAGAATGAAACACGTCCAACAGATCTGAAGCCCATACAGAATGTCAATCCTAAGAACAGAGAGGATCACGTGCACTGCAGACACCCCAAAGTAAAACACGTGTCCAACAGGTCTGAAGCCCATACAGGAGGTTGGTCCTAAGAACAGTGGGATTAAGACAAAATGATAGGATCAAATCGTGAGCTATAATAATATGTATAAATACCCAAATGCTGCTATCAACAAGACTTGTGACAAAATTACTCAACACTATTTTATTGCTTTGCGATCAATCTTATCATCATTATAAATGTTTTAATGATAATAATAAATGATATTATATAATATTATAGAAGTAGAGCATAGTTGACCACCTTCACCAGCTTACCAGCTATTGAAGGCCGCAAACAATACCCTATGTGCCTGCAAACGCATTATCATCCCCTTGGTTTGCATAATTAATGTTTTCCCCCTGTTTTTACATGAACAACTCAATTTAATTCAATATTTGAACAAACCAAGATTAATTTTCAAGAAAAAAAAATGAAAATCCATGTGAATGAACAATAAATATACAAACCCCTCGAGTCAATCCATCTCCAAATCACACACCCCCTTACGTAGTATATGAAAATCCCACCACCACCGCAACACCCCTTATTTACTCCTTACAACAGTAATCCAACACTTCCATTAATGCACTGCAATCAAAAACCGAATTAATAGCAAATGAAAATCCCTCCATAAATCTATACATGAGAGACAACCTTATCACCAAAACAAACAAAAAAAAGAAGAAAACCCATTTTTTTTCTCTGTCCACTCTTTGAAGTCACAAAAACTCTTACTGACTTCACTTGTTTTTATTGCATTAAGAGCTTTACTCTGTCACCTTTCTGATGAAGATACTAATTAAACCATGCTTCCTTTGCTTCTAGACTGGGGGAATTTGCTCTTACTTTGAGTAGAAAACAAGTATTTCAGTTTTAATGTTAAAATTGTAAGGAAAGGGTATGGGAGATATAGTACTTTCAATCTTCACCTTTTTCATTTATTTCCATTTCCTTTCTTGTTTACCTTTTAGCAGGGGATTCCCTTTGTGGGTTTTGCCTGTTATGTAGTTTATATTATTTTTTATTGGGGAGGTGGGAATGACTATTTTTTATTCGAGAAAAAATATTATCACAGGGGTAGTACTAGATGAGGAGGTGAGGCTATAAAGAAAGCAGTGCCAACTTCTTCATCCTCATCATGGCTTCATCAAACAGGCACTGGCCTAGTATGTTCAAATCCAAGCCTTGCAATACAAACCATCAATGGCAACATGATATCAACTCTTCTCTTATGTCAAGTTCTTGCCATAGATCCTCTTTCACCTCAGGTAAAATAAGTTTAGTACAATATATGGGTTGAGTGGTTATTTATTACATAGTTGTGTACAGTTGCAGGTTGTGAAGAACGTACACCTGAGCCTAAACCAAGATGGAATCCAAAACCTGAACAGATTCGTATACTGGAAGCTATTTTCAACTCGGGGATGGTTAATCCACCGAGGGATGAGATAAGGAAGATTAGAGCTCAGTTACAAGAGTATGGTCAAGTAGGTGATGCCAATGTGTTTTACTGGTTTCAAAACAGGAAATCAAGAAGCAAACCCAAGGTTCGTAACCAGCTGCAAAACACTAAGCAACAAACAACATCATCCTCTTCATCATCCTCATCCGAAGGAGCTATTAACAAGAGCAGTCTCTCTTTGAGTTCTTCAGCTCATGCCATCGATGTTTCTAACTCTCCAAGTGGATCGGTGAACCAGACCTACTTTCACCATCAGCAGCAACCTCAAAACGAGTTGTTGAACGAACCCTTTTTCTTTCCCGTGCAACAACAGGCTACTGGATTCACGCAAGGGTTCGGGTTTTCCGACGGGATTCAAGTTCCTGAACAACAACCCGTTGGACCCTGTACGAGTCTATTGTTGAGTGAGATATTGAACCATGGTGCTTCAAGGAAAGAACATGAAGAAAAGATGATGATGCAGCTGCAACTTAGTTACACTATGGCTGCTCCTAATACAATTACTGTTCCATCTCACAATCACCACATTCATGGTAATTTCTTTTATTGTCTTTGTTATTTCATGGGGAAATCTATGCACACGAGGGATACACCGGGATTTTTGTGATCATTGTCTGTAAATGGACGTTTGCATGGCTTTATGCTTCGATTATGGGAGTGATTCCCTCGGTCGGCAGGTGAATCAGGTGCAGTGGAACCAGGAGGTGTAGCCAGATCATCGACGGTGTTCATCGATGATGTAGCCTTTGAGGTGGCGGTGGGACCCTTCAACGTGCGAGAAGCTTTTGGTGATGATGCAATATTAATTAACTCTGCTGGTCAACCTGTTCTCACCAACGAGTGGGGGATAACCCTTCAATCCCTTCAACATGGTGGATTTTACTACCTGCTTCGTTCATCAACCCCCTTTTCCGTATAACGAAGGTGACGAAAACTTTGAAAAATCAAAATTAAAGAAAAAACCCTTAAATTTTGTAGACTGTTACTATCAAATTTATATATAGTATAGACTGTGCATGACAGCTTGGTATTCAAAGTTGATGATTGATGAAGGGGCCTCTTCTAGTGTAAACACTGAGGAGCCTTTTGCTTATCGATTAAGTTTTTGTCGATCAGTGTGTTTCATTTATTTATTTATTTATTTTGATTTTGAATTGCAGGTTTAGAAATACGTGGAAATGGATGACATACAGAGACATTGGCTGACACTGTCCTTTTTACTTCTCCTTCTTTGCTTGTTTTTCTCAAGGTTGAAATTTATAGCTTTATAAGCTATTGTCCTTAAGTTTATCTCTCTCTCTATGTATTTGGAATGGTATGAAAACTTTGTGCAACAATCTATTTAATTTCTACTTAATTAAGGTAATATGTATGCAAGTTTTATATGTAATATATAGTTTTCTTTTTAAAAATTAACAACACGATTAACATGATTCGAACTTAAATCATACTTGAGATTGTAAATATAGTGATTATCAAATCAACACAAAATTCACAATACTATAGTTCTTAATCCCTACTATAACTAACATAATTCATCCCTCAAGCTTCATGATCATGTACATTTTCTAACACTAGATTAAACTCTTCTTTAATAATATTGATTAATTAAATAAATTTCATGTAAAGAAAATTAAATAAAATTAACAAAAAATAATAGTAACCCGAGGTTTTTGGACTTTTTTTTGTTCAACAAGGTTTATGGTATGGTGGGTTACAATTTAAAATTTTAAAATTTATGATTTTATGGAAATGATTAGATTAAGATTTTAATTTTTAAAAAAAATATATTAATTTTAAATTTAAAAATAATAATAATAGTTAATTTAATGTTTCTTGATATATTATATTATTCATGCACTCTATAAAAAATATGATGTGGTATGTCTATTCTAAGTTAAATTCTTATAATTAATATTTGATTTAGATAATGTATTTATTTATAGTTAACAAGTCAAATGATAATAAATCATTCAATTTTAAATAAAAAAATCATTTAGTTTCATTTTTAATGATGTGCAATTATCTTGTTGATGCAGAAAATATTTTTTTTTTAAATTTAATTCAATTCTAAAAGTATAAAATTTTTAAGTTGATAGAATGCTTAGAATTACCTATTACTCATCACAATCTTTAAATAGGAGGATAAACGTGCTTCAACATGTTTGAACTCACCCTCATGTGACTGTCAATTGAATTAAAACTTAATAGATAGAAAATAAACTTATTAAATCCGTTACAACCATTGAGTTTCAATAATTTATAAGGGAGGTTTACATTATTTACAATGTCAAGTCTAAACCCTTCGAAAGTTCTATTTTGAAACTACATGATATTGATAAATTGTTTAACGAGTTTACACTTGGTGGTTCCACCGTTCTTTTTAGGGTTGGATTTTCGTCTTAAGTATGAAGTAGCATTGAAACTTGTATAACGTTTACCTCTTTAATGGAGTTATAAAACGTGAAAATTTAATCATTAAATTCATTGACGAAAAAAAAAAGAAAGATTTTATCGGAAGTCACAATAGATTTTTAAGGAAAGAATAAAACTTTATAAACAATTTTGTTGAAACCCTAAAACACTGACCCCTCCAGAAAGGGTGGGTGGGTCTATAAACCTTTCCTGTTGTTTATGGTATTGCGACAGGCAACAGCAAACAAGAAGGGTAGCAATGATAATATGTAGTGAGTGGTCAAAAGAGGGGGTGAAATATATTTCTATCTGTTGAGAAGAAAAAAGAAATATATTTGTATTTGACGTGCACTCTGGTGAGAACAGTGTTTAATTAACCCCCCCCCCCCCCCAAAAGGCAACCTCATAGCCGTAGCTCTCACCCCACACTCTTCCGATTTGACAAAGCCATACATATCAGCCTTACCTGAACATATATAGGATACGATATGTCGAGAAAAAACTTCGTCTGCTTTTCTAGCTAGCCACAACACGTCACATTTCGCTAATATTACTGTGCTTCATTTGCTTGGACCGTCACCCACCATAATCATGCTATTCTTATAGTTCCAGATTGAATGGAGAAACAAGCAATGGCCGTTCAATGTAACCCCTTCCATACATCCCTATAGTCTTCCCCCGGGGGGGGGGGGGAGATGGGATATCTGTCACGAACTGGACACGTGGCGTGATGGGAGTGGTCAGGTTTTTTAAATGTATATAGAGCACATGTGGGATTTGCTGTGTAAACAGTAGGTTTGATTGGATAGTTGTGGTGTGTGTTTTGAGCAGGTACACTGGGGGATGATGTCAAGTTTATACTGCAATGTGCGAACAAAAGAAACGAAGATCGGTAGGCTGCTGCTATGCTATTGCTATGCAAGCAGGCAGCCTCTGGTTCTCAGGTTCTCCAATCTCCAACCACTATAAAAAAACCACCGAATGAATCATGTTGAGTGCAGTAAGTCACGTTAGATTGTCGCGATAAAACTCATGTTAAACTACATTTGCAAATTTTAAATTAATTAATAATAATTTATATTTTAATAAATTGTTTAATATTATAATTTTATTTTAATAATAATTTTTAACCAATCACGGGAGTTAAATGAGATGGTAAGATTTCTTCTAAATAAAAAATTAACAATAATAATTTTTTATTACCAAAAGAAATTTCTACTATAATTTGCTATAATAAATATATTTATATTGTGTTTCTAAAAATAACTTTTAGAAAATAATTTCAAGAAAATTTATGAAACAACGAAAAATATTTTATGCGGAATTGTTCAAACACTAGAAAGCATTAACTTTTCCAAAAAAATCAATTTATTTTTAAGAAATCATTTATCAAAAATTGTTTTAAGTGAAACAAGCTAACCTAAGTTAACAAATTTTCAAAGCATATGTCAATTAGGAAATAACTTTGTGAAAAATTGACGAAAAATATCAGCAATGTGAACAATTAAATTTAGATTTTTTAAAAAATAATATAATTTATTTTCAAAATTTTAATCCAAATGTATAAAACTATCAGTTTATGAACTTTTTTATATATAGATATAATTGTTTAATGCTACTACTGATTGTCCCTTTTCAAGTTAAATGGGGTCATGGGGCTGTAACAATTGATAACCCATCGATTTGCCTTCAACTATAATTTCTTTTATTATTATTATTAAATAATAATAAAAATATATTTAAAAAATTGATTTATTTTGAAATTTTTAATGTTTTAACGTACACGCTACAAACTTTTTTATTTCAGCCCACCAATATTGATAATCATGATTTCTTAGACCTCTTCTCCCTCTTTATATATTTTGGAGTTTAATTTTTCAAATTTTAAAGATATAAATATAAATATATTGATTGATAAATACAGAAATAATATATCTGAATAATTAAATGCAGAATTAATCCTGCAAATATAAATTGGGTATAAATTTATA
Source organism: Kokia cookei (assembly GCA_039519145.1). Classification (NCBI taxonomy): domain Eukaryota; kingdom Viridiplantae; phylum Streptophyta; class Magnoliopsida; order Malvales; family Malvaceae; genus Kokia; species Kokia cookei. The sequence continues at coordinate 43,773,146 of CM076907.1, forward strand.
TCGAAATAACTTTGGATAATATCAAAGATTAATTGATAGTTTTTAAAAAATACATTTAAATCATTAAAAATAGAATTAATCATTATAAAACACAAATAGAATATAAGTTAAACATGAATAATTCTATAAAAGATTTACACAAAAGATTATTTAAGCCAAATTAAATCTATATAAATAGAAAAATTATTTTATGAAGTCTTCTCATTATATCATACATTTTTCCTTTCTAATTATTTAATGTCATTTCAATAAAATTTTCATATTATTGACACATAATTTTGATAATTTTTTATATTTCGAATCTCGAGTTTCAAACTCTAAAGATTTAAGATTTAATATTCAAGATAAAAAAATTTATCAAAAATATGTGTTAATGACATAAAAAATAATAATATATCATTAAATAATTAAAAAGAGACCATTAACAATGTACTGAGAAGGATCAAAAAATAATTTATCGGATTTCAATTATACATTAAACAATATATGTTCATATAGAAACAAAAAAGTTAAAGGATAATCTAGTGTGAAAGAGAGAATATCCGCTCTAATGTCTGAAATTTTGCCTTTACCGACGGTCGACTTTGTGGCGGGAGTCAATAGCTTCGGTTCCAATTTAGGGATCGGAAGGGCTACTAAGAAGGTCCGAACCCGCACGGATCTACATATTGATTTTGATGACCCAACCGTGGACAGTAACAGCCAAAAAATCGTTTCTGATATTCCCAAACCATCGTATAAATCGACACTTATGGGGGCTGATTCGGAGCATAAATAGAACGATTTGGAAGAGGAGATTTCTCCCTCTTGGAGGGCGATGCAACCATAGATTTAATTGAGGGTGTCCCATACCTTACGTTCTCGAACCGAGTTCAGGAGTATATCAAAAGGAGAATGGATAGAACGGTCGTTGCCATGCTACTGGGAGGACGAATTGGTTTTAACGCTTTCTTGAACAAAATTAATTTTATCTGGAGCCCTCAAGGAAAATTCCAGTTAATGGACCTTGAAAACGACTTTTATCTAATTCGTTTTCAAGAGGAAGAGAATTACAATCGGGTGCTAACTGGTGGACCGTGGGTAATATTCGAGAGCTATCTTTCAGTTCGTCCATGGTCACCAGAGTTCTCGACGTCTCAAACAGAAATAGATTCCCAAGTGGTTTGGATTAGATTACCGGGATTACCAGAGGGGTATTACTCGGAGTGCCTTCTTCGGGCCATTGGGCAAGCGGTTAGACCAGTGATTAAGCTTGATGTACACACAGATGATGGCTGGAGGGGACGTTTTGCTCGTCTAGCGGTGTGTGTGGATTTGAAAAAACCATTGGTGTAAAAACTTTGGATTAACGGCAAACTCCAGAGGGTTGAATATGAAGGTTTATCGACCATCTGTTTCAGATGTGAAAAAATCGATCACTTTTTGGAAGGTTGCTCGAGTATGGGTCTTTCGCCTGAGGGTGGATCGGAGATGGAAACGACTGGTGGTGTTAAGGACCATGAATCGGCTTCGGGTCTGGACAAGATAGTGGCGGAGGAGGCTTTTGGTGCCTGGATGGTGGTGATCGACGAAAGGGGTGGAGCAAAAACTTCAAGAACGAAAATGGTGACGGTTTTGGTGGGAGCGTTGGGGGTTCTAGATTTGTGGGTTTGGAAGTGGAGGAGGGAGAGATTGATGGCGCAAATCAAGACTTGGAAATGGCAGTAGCAAATTCTTTAGAACCTGCTTTGGAAAGTGGTAAAAATGGAATGCTATTGGGTTTCAAAAATAAAGGGAAGCAGACCACTGTTTGGGCTAGTACAAAGAAAATTTTGACAATTAATGGGTTCCATGGGGCATTAAAGACATTAAAGCCCAATGCGGGCAAGATGGATTTGCAACAAAATAGAGAGAAAGGCCTAGATTTCCATGCTCTTAAAATGAAATTTAAAGAAATTTCCAGCAGTAAGGATTTTGAGAGTTTCGAACAAGTGCTCACATTTGATAAATTAAGGATAGGCTCACATGCAGTAGTTGAATTTTTCAACAAGGAGATTCCAGCAGGTAATAAAAATAAAGAAAATAAAATATTTTTATTTAGAAATTCTAGTTTCTATGTAGGCTACGAAACAAGCAAAACCACCTGATAAGAAGGTGAATAAAAGCAACCAGGATTCGATAGAGCTTGGGATAGCCATGGAAAATTAGGACAATAATTTGGAGACAAATTCAAACGGTTCAGAACCAGTAGCACCCCCACAAAGCGGCGAAGAAATTATGATTGTTTATGAAAGTGATGAGGCTTCACCTTCAAATTCGTAGGCCCAGGTACGTCCTTTTCTTGTGTATTTTTTATGGATATTAATATTATGTGTTGGAATTGTCAGGGAGCAGGTCATTCTCGCTTCCACAATATTGTTAAAGAGTATAGGAAAGAGTTTTTACTGAATTTGTTGTGTTTGCTAGAGCCTTATGTGAGTAGTAGTAGGGCTGATGAAATCATGGTAAGGAGTGTTATTTAAATTCCTTTCGAGTTGAGGCGAATGGTTTTGCTGGGGGAATCTGGTTATGCTGGAATGATGAAATTCGAGTTGAGGTACTTAGTATCCACCCTCAGGTTATCCATGTTCGTATTGGGGATACGCATCTCTTGAAGGATTTTTTATGTTACAATTGTTTATGCTAGTCCTCACGCCCCGAAGAGAAGGGAACTTTGGAAGGTCCTTGATGATTTTTCGATGTTTGTGTTGGGTCTTTAGATTCTTGTGGGTGACTTTAACTGCATTCCTGACAGTACTGAAAGGACTGGCGGTGCTTTCTTGACTCATGCGGGATGCAAATTATTTCGGGATTTTTTATTTGACAACGATTTACGGGATTTGGGTGCTAGTGGCGCTAAATTTACTTGGTACAGGAGAGGACTTTCTCATATATTAGATAAGGCCCTCTGTAATTTAGACTGGCTCTCCTTTACTCCAGATTGTTCTGTTCGTAATCTTCACCGTCTTTAGTCAGATTATAGACCAGTTCTTATCAAGCTGAAGACTAAGAGTAACAGAGGGGATAGACCATTTCGTCGTCTTGCCAATTGGTTCTGCCGATAATTTTCGCAATATTATTCATAGGAGTTGGGGTAATGACCGATCTATTGTGGACAAATTGGATCTCTTGAAGGACAAGGCTAAGAATTGGAACAAGAGAGTCTATAGTAACATCTTTGAGCACAAAAGATGTTTGATTGGAGAGCTCAAACGAGTTCAACGAATTCTTGATCATCGATTTTCTTAGAATCTAAACAGTAGAGAGATTGAATTACGATAAAAGTTAGAGGAGTTTTATCTCGTGAATAGCTTCTTTGGTTTTAGAAGTCTCGAGCCAAGTGGTTGAAATATGGTGATAAGAACACTGCATATTTTCATAATAAGGCGATTGCTCGGCGCAAGATTGACAAGATTGAAAGTCTCATGATTGGTAATGAATGGAACTTTGAGGATGAAGATTTGCAGGTTCATGTACGTGAGTTCTTTATGGGTCTGTTTTCCATGGATTATCATGTTCGAGGTTCTCTTTATTGTAAGCGTTCTTTCTCGTCTTTAGATACTTCTGAGTTTAGCAACCTTCTTGTTGGAGAGTCAGATGAGGAGATTCGGAAAGCAGTTTTCAATATGGCACCTTTAAAGGCTCTTGGGTTGGATGGTTTTCAGGCAAGCTTCTTTCAAACTCATTAGGATATTGTAGGCCAATCTGTTTGTGAATTCGTGCGCAGCAGCTTGAACGAGATACCTTTAGATTCCACCCTCAGTAAGACCTTGTTAGTTCTTATTCTGAAAGTACAAGGTCCAGAGAGGATTTCTCAATTCAGGCCCATAAGTTTATGCTTTTTGATCTACAAGATCCTTACAAAGACTTGTAAATAGACTAAGACCTTATATGATCACGCTGATAAGTCATACCCAATCCAACTTCATTCCAAAAATGGATATTACCGATAACATCATTATGGCTCAAGAAGCGGTTCATTCTCTGAGGAATTTTAGGGGTAACAAGAAGGGTATGATTTTGAAAATTGACCTTAAAAAGGCATCTGATAGGATTAGTTGGGATTTTCATCGAGAGACCTTGCTGTTGGCTGATTTTCTTCGAGAAATTAATTTTTGTCATTATGGGTTATGTTTTATCAACTTCCTATCAGGTTCTATGGAATGGTAAGTTAACAAAGGGCTTTTAAGTATCTAGAGGAGTTAGACAGGGTGATCCTCTGTTGCTGTACCTTTTTCTGCTCTGTATGGAGAGGTTGGGTCATTTAATAGAAGATGCAATAGATAGTGGTAGGTGGAAACCTTTATATTTATCGAGAAGAGGACATGCTCTTTCACATCTCTTCTTCGCAGATGACTTAATACTATTCTGTGAAGCAGATATGGATCAAGTAAGGTCGTGAGACATATTTTGAAAAACTTTTGCTATTTTTTTGGGCAAAAAGTGAATGTTTCGAAATCACAAGTCTACTTTTCACCGTCCACACATCCTAACTTGGTTGATCAGACTGCTTCTTGACTTGGGTTTAACAAAGTCGAAAATCTTGGTCTTTACCTTGGTTTATCTCTTCTTCATGATAAAGTGAGTATAAGCACTTTTGATTTCATTGTTAACAAGGTCCGTCAAAAGCTCTCCAGATGGGATGCAAAGAAACTATCTTTGGCAGGGCACATCACCTTAGCTAGGTCAGTACTCTTATCTATCCCTGACTACTTCATGTATACTATTTGAATTCCTTTTGATAGTTTGCAGGGAAATTGAAAAAGTTTCCCGGGACTTCATTTGGGGTTCCTCTTGTGATGAGAGAAAGACTTCCTTACTTTCTTGGGATAATTGTTGTAAGCTGCTTGATAGTGGAGGATTGGGAATACGAAAACTTGGTGACCAAAACAAGATCTTTTTCCTGAAACTTAGGTTCCGGTTTCTTTCTAATACGATGCATTGCGGGTACAAGTGCTTAGGAAAAAGTATAACATTCAGGAAACTCTTTCTAGCTCGATTACGCGAAGTAATGGTTCCTACATTTGGCGTTCTTTGATGAGAGTTTGGCCTGAGGTTCTTAGTAATGTGTACTAGTCAATTGGGTATGGAAGATTAATTAATTTTTGGGATGATGTCTGGCTTCGGCAGGTGGGTCCGTTGAGTAAGTTAGGCATTAGAATTTATCCTCATACTAAGTATTTACGGGTTTGCGAGTTTGTCACTATAGATGGTTCTTGGGATTTGGTTCGCTTAGGTAACCTTGTTCCTCGAAGTGTTAGAAACCACATTGCAGCTATCATGCCTCCCAACTTTGCAGCTGGCCATGATCGTTTGTATTGGAAGTGGAGTGATAGTAGAGGTTTCTCTTTTGCTGTAACTTACAAACATTTGTTCAGTCCAGTGAATGAGGATTCGGTTGCATGGAAAAGAATTTGGAAAATCAAGGCATCTCAAAGGGTGCATGTGTTCTTGTGACTGTTATGGCATGGTAGAAATCATGATCAATGCTGAAAGAAAACGACAACACATAATGGAATATGCCTCTTGTCCTTTGTGTGAAGTGGACTTCGAAACTTCTCTACATGCTCTTCGTGATTGTTCCTTTGCAAGGAACATTTGATGTAGTGTGCTTCCAAGCCAGGTTCGTAATACTTTTTTACCCTTTCAATTCATGATTGACTAATGTGGAATGTGCAAGATAAAAGCAAATTGACTAGGACGGATATGGAATGGCAAACTTTGTTTGTCATTTTATGTTGGCTAATTTGGAAGGCCAAGAACGAGTCCATATTCTTCGACAAACATAGAAATTCACAGTCAATAATGAGTATGGGGTATAGCTAGGCAAGAAGTTTCCATGATTTGGATGAGAAATTAAGACCTCTAGATTCTAAAGATATGTTATATGGATGGAAGGCTCCAAAACCAAGCTGGATAAAGCTAAATTCTGATGGGGTTATAAAGATGGATGGACAACATGCTACGATTGGGGGTGTTCTTCGAGATGCTTTTGCTAATTGGCTATTGGGATACAAAATGAACTTTGGAAATGATTCAATTCTCAAGGTAGAAGCACGAGCAATGCTGGAAGGATTACTGATTGATTGGGATGAAGGCTTTCAGAAAATTGAAGTGGAAAGTGACAATGCATTATTGATCGAGCTACTCCATTCTGAGGGAGGGGGTAGTAGCAGTTTAGTAGAACTGAGACTTATACATCAGATTTTACAGAGAAATTAGGAGACACGACTCCGACATATGTCGAGGGCTGGTAACGATGCTGCGGATGCCATGGCAAAACTTGTGGTGGATGGAGATTTCATGCTTCATTTCTTTGCCAATCCTCCTACCATAGTGTTTCCATTTATTCAAAGAGTTGTTTGTGTTAATAGATCTATTATGCCTTAGTTTTTCTTTTGTATTCGCTTAATGCTGTCTTTTTCTAAAAAAAAAAAGTTCAAGGATAATAGTAAGTATATTGTTAATGCAATCATAGGTGCAATTAGAATAATTGATGCCATTATGCCACTAAAGATGGATATTTATTTTGTTTTCTCCATTCTTTACTCTTTCATGATTTAATCCCCAAGGTTGTTAGATATAACCAAAATAGATAAATCAATTAACAAGTCTTTCCAATATAAAGAAAAAGAAAAGGACAATTTGTTTTTATATAAGACTTTTCAATATTTGTTTACTTTTACAAAGTCTAAAAATTCAAATTTAGACTTAAGGAATTTTTCAAAAAAAAAAAAACAAATGAAACTAATTTATAATTTAATGTCTATTTTTCTTTATTTTTTACGCCCTTTAAGACGAAATCAAATTAATTTGCTCTAGAAAAGATAATATAAAACAAATAAAATTGGAATTAAAAAAGGACTAATTTCACTAAATGTCCTCAAACATCACTTAAAATTTAAATTGGTTCATAAAATTCAAAATATTTTAATTGGAATCATAAAGTATCAATATTGTATCAATCCGATCTTTCCTTCAACTTAGTTGTTAAATTTGATTTAAATGTCAGTTTAGATTTGACATGAAAAATTTTTAAAACTCATCTATCAAAGTAAACAAACAATTGTTTACATACAGTATGAACGGCTTAAAAAGTAAATAGCATCACTAAATTGTAGAAAGATATATTCTTTTAACACATTAAATTCAAATTTCAGATATGTTTTAAACCAAATTCGAGTTAACATTTAACACAAACTATTATCAATATTGACAAAAAAAACCTAATTAATACAAATTATCGATATTTTAAGAATTCGATTAAAACCTTTTGAAATCAGAACGAATTTACAATCTTGAGTATATTTTAACCACGTCTAATGGAATTAACCCTTAGAGTTATACAAGTTTTCCCACACTTTGACTCTTAAACTTTTTTTTTTATACCATTTTGATAATTCAACTATCATTTTCGTTCTATTTTACCCAGAAAATTATTGATGTCAAACAAGAAGTCATGCATCAGGTTTTTTTCTTTCGTGGTAAGCAAGGACAAAAATGATGGTCGAAGTACTAAAGTGGAATAAAAAAATTTAAGTACTAAAATGAAAATTAAAATACAATTTAGGGACTAAATCGTGAAATTTAGGTATTACAAAGTTACTACCCTTGTTACCAAACAAACCTGGTTAATATAAGCTCCCAAGTCCCTGTTCTTTTACGTTCGGAATTTAGCCTCTCCATTTTTTAAAATTTTAAAATTAATCTCCAATTATCAATATTGTTAAAATTCTTCTGTTAAATTTGTTTTATAAACCCAAATTTAACAAAATAATTTTAAATATATCAATAATTGGGCTTACATTTTTAAATCTGAAAAAAAAAAAAAAAAGAGGGACTAAATTATTAGAAATAAAAATAAAACGACTAAATTCAAATTGTACAAGTAGTAGTGGGACTTGTATCAAAATTTGACCAACAAACTTTTCTTCAAAAACTAGTGAAAAAAAAGAGGTTAACACTGTTTCTTTTATACCAGTCCATCCAAACCCAGAGAAGAAAAACAATGTTTTTATATTTAAATTTCCATTTACAATTTTAAATATTTTTTGACGCCAATCAAAGACAACAATCGGACAAACAAAGAAGAAAACCCAGAAGAAAAGAAAAGAAAGCAAAAAGGAAAAAAAATCACATAACAGAGGAATGGGAGCTTACAGAGCAGATGATGACTATGATTACTTGTTTAAGGTTGTCCTGATTGGCGATTCTGGTGTCGGAAAATCCAACCTTTTGTCTCGATTTACAAAGAACGAGTTTAGCCTTGAATCTAAGTCCACCATTGGGGTTGAGTTTGCAACCCGTAGCATTCGTGTTGATGATAAGGTCGTTAAAGCTCAGATTTGGGACACTGCTGGCCAAGAAAGGTTTTTTTATTTTTTTCTTTTTCCTTCGCATTATTTTCTGGGTTGCAGATCTTGATCTGGGATTTTATTATTTTCGCTTAATTTGAGTATTTGGATCATGTTTTTGGTGATTTTTTTTTTTGCTTAATTTATGATGATCATTTCCTAGGCAATCAATGAATTGTTATATATTGTTTCCTGTGCCTATGAATTCTTGACATTGTATTTGAATTATGCTCGGATGATTCATTATATATATTTATATTATTTTGTGTTTTTTCCTTGTGTTGTAAAGCATAGTTTTTTATAATTAAGCCTTCATTATTTCCAAAGATAGAACATTGATTCTTTGTTTCATGATTAGCATGTTTCTGTTTTGATTATTTAACTAAAAAAACTTACAATTTCATCACCAATGTTATGAAAATTTATTTTTTTGGTATTAATTGTTTTTACTATTAGTGTTGAAACCATACTTATAAGGGTTGTAGAGTGGCATTTAATGTATTGATCATAGCTTACCAAGAAAGACATTAGAAAAGATGGAAATGAAAGCCATTTTTATTACAATTCCCTGCAGTATGATACGTCTGGTTTTGCTTTTTGGACACCCTTTTCCAAGTAATGTTCTAATTTCTCTGTTTACTCTCTTTTGCTGTCGAAGATATCGTGCGATAACAAGTGCATACTACCGTGGTGCTGTTGGTGCTTTACTGGTCTATGATGTCACTCGTCATGTTACATTTGAAAACGTAGAAAGGTGGCTGAAAGAACTTAGAGGTCACACCGATGCCAACATCGTGATTATGTTAGTTGGAAACAAGGCAGACCTGCGTCACTTACGAGCAGTCTCCACCGATGATGCTAAAGCATTTGCCGAACGAGAGAACACTTTTTTCATGGAAACATCCGCGCTAGAGTCTTTGAACGTCGAGAGCGCATTCACCGAAGTGCTGGCTCAGATTTATCGTGTTGTAAGCAAGAAAGCTCTTGATGTAGGAGATGATCCCTCGGCTTTGCCTAAAGGCAAGACGATCAGTGTAGGATCGAAAGACGACGTATCGGCTGTGAAGGGAGCTGGATGTTGCTCAGCTTAAGCATGGTGAAAAAAGTCAAAAGAGATATTTAGTTGATAACTGCACAGAAGTTTTTGCCTTACATCACAAAACGTGAACATCAACAAAGTTTTTGACATCGTGCTTTGGAACATGCTAAAGCACAACTTGTCCATGTTCAGCTTGATTTCTAGGACTTTAAGGCTGGTTTTTAAGTTGTTTTTTCTTTGTTTGTTTGTTAATTTTCAGACAGTTTGCATTTGTTTCTTTCCTTTGTTCATTGCCTTTTCAAGTGCAAAACCATCATAATTTTACACAAAATTCAGCTTGCTTTGAATCATTGCCCGACGGTTGGGCCTTCTTAGGGACACACTGAAATGCTGGAACCACGGGTGGAGTAACAAAGAATGTGGTGTTCAAGTTTCAGTTCCGGGTTTGATCTCTTGACCATTCTTTTTTTTTCAAAAGTAAAGCTGAATCATTGTTGGCAGACAAATTCCCAGAAATTAAACAGATTACTACGGTTTCTGCCTGCATAGTTCATCTTTTCTTTCATGGAACATATGGGTTACAGAAAACATACCCTGTGTAATGTATGTACATATGTAACTCCACACGCATTTGCGCGTGCGTGCAAATTATAGGCAAACAGGCTAGCGGAAAATCCATGATCATATATCAAAAGGAGTGTTTATGCTGAAGCTGAATTACATATAAAGCTCTGCATCCATGAACTTCCATTTGAACTGGAATTCATTAATTTAATTTTGTGGATGGATTTGTTCAATGTCTCCACCCGGAGTCGATGGATCTCTCAACACGTCAATTACCGTCCAAAATTTTTAAATTCACAAAATGAGAACATCTCGTTAAAATAGAAGAGACTATAAAATGACCCCAAAATTGGACTCAATTCATTCAAATTGAAAATCGATCCAACCCTATATTAATCTTAAACAAAATCCACTTGCATTCAAATGCCAACAAGTTTAGACTCAGGAGCATAAAATAAATCACTTTAATTCAAAAAAACGCAGACATAAATTATCAAATTATGTGCCACCGAATAGTAAGAAAAACAGCTATGAATTTTAAACCATCTATTTTGCTAAATTGTAGAAAAACACGTATTAGTCTTCTATTGATGGAAAACATTTGGTGTATATAAAAGCTTTGTATGAAGGAATGTCATTTTCGAGCTTCAACCTTCTTCTGCTCCCTCGCTGAAACAAATTCGAATATGAATGTCCATCAATCTCAAACTGTAAAAAAAGGGGGGGAAAGGTTGGGAAATAATAGTTGTGGTGGTTCCAGATTCATACCAGCTTTTTCTTCTTCTCGTTTTTTAGCAGCTTCTTCTCTCTGTTGACGAATAAGAGCTAGGCGTTCTGTATCACCGCAATTTTTGAAGTAAGTACTTCATGAGGAAAAATGGTAATACAATAAACCCCACAGGATATAATCTTAACCATCGCGCAAAGCAGAACCGACAAACCGAGCTATACAGTTTTTCCATTTTGAATGTAACTTAAGGTGTAGGAATAAATTTAGCATGATTAAAGATTCAAAAGCACTCAGCTTGAACACACATCTCAGATAAATTTAGCATTATAAGTTTGCAACCTACAGAATCCAATTCCCCTAACATCAAGCCAAAGAGGAAAAAAAACGTGTGAATTAACCCTTAAACTGGAGTTGATAGGGGCAATGGATGATTATGTTCCAAGATAAATTGACAATTCGCATAATATGAAACCAGAAGTTAGTATCTGCTGTGCTTAGCTCATTCTATTAACTTAATGGATTAACAAGTCATATGATAAGGGAAGTTAGATAAAAGGTAAAACAATATCTAATTAGCTTACCCAAATCCTTTCTTGCTTGTTCTGTTTTCCCTTGCTCTTGCAGCCTCATGTATCGTTCATGGGCTCTCTGCTTTTCTAGTTCCTCCCTATAAACAATTAGACAATATATATGATGGAGCATTCGAGTGTAGCTCAAGACAGAAGAATAGACCCAAACAACAAACCATGACTTGAAAGTATCAAAAGCATAATATGAAAAGAAATGAAATAGCATATTTTACAAACCTTTCACGCCTTGAAAGTTCGGTAGTTTTACCAGCCTACACGAGAGGATAAAATCAAAACATAAATAAAGCATTAATCATTATAACATACAATCACTGAAATAATTTAAAGGGGAGTCTTTGTGAAACTAACATCGAGATCTCTAGCTTTCAAGTTCTTTGGCTTCACCAAATTCGGATTGTTGACCTCAATAACACCTTGAGTTCCCTTGCGCTTTTGCTATTAGTTGGCGATGAAATATTTCAGATTCCCTAATCATTCATACGCAAAACAAGTGAAAAAAAAACCCGGTTATGATAAACTTACTTCAGTTTCATCCTCGGATTCTTCTCCAGACTCCTGTCCAGATTCCTCCTCAGATTCTTCTTCCTCTTTGTATGCAGCTTCTTGCTAACAACAATAAAGAGTAGAACAGTGAGTTCTTACTGTTTTAGAACACGCATGACTATTACACGTGTGCGTGAGGGTGTCTGAAATAGAGATAGCATACCCGCTTAAAAGTGCGAGGACGAGATGAGGTACCAGCAACTGCAAACACAAACAATCCGAAACAACAAAAAACATGGTTTTATCAGGCAGTGTGCTTGCAAAAGTGATTTCAGTGGAAAGAGCATCAGTTAACCCTAATCCTAATTTAAACAATGCTTCATTATCATCAGTGTTGATAATTAACCTAAATTTACTCTAAGCGGATAATACAAAACTAAACAAACACAACTATTCTAACTTTTCGAGCATAGGTTTTGGACATATATTTTCAACAAACCAATAGAAGAAAATATCAAAGTGATCAAAATTTCACAAATTTAAACAAAAATTTCGTAATTCCAATAATCTTTGTCAATCATAAACCGTGTACATACTTCCATAATTTCAACTAAAATCATCTAAAAAGATCTAAAAATATTGCTTTTAATCGAATATTTTCGATAAAAAAAACTGAAAATTTTAGAAGATTAAGAAATCTTACGCATCTCTTCAGGTGTAGAGAAGTGGCGTTGACCGGTGGGCTTTGCCTTGAATTTTCCTCTTCCCATTTTTATTAACAGAGAAACAAAATCGCCAAATACTATAAACTTTAGGGTTTACAAATAGGAGAAAAAATACTGTAAGCTTTTTTCAAATCCCTGGCTGAATCTAAGAACCTACTATTTAGTCAACTCGTGAGGTTGGTCTAGCGTCGTTGGGTTTTTATTGAACACGAATGGTCTTATGTGAACCCTTTTTTCTGATTCTGACTTTTCCGAATCTGACGCCTTATATATAAGATTGATCTGACACAATAGGTGGATGTGATTTTGCTTTTCTTTTTCAATATTCTAGTACTCTCCCACTTGAATCTGAGTTTAATTTAATTAAGGTTTTATTGCCTTTGTTTGGTTGAAAATTATTTCCCAATCCTATGAATAATGGCCCCGGGCACCCAACCCAACTCAAAAACTCAGCTTGAAAAATGGAAAGATTTAAGCAAAATATAGATCCAAAAAATAAATTTGAGCAAAAAACAAAACCCATCCTATAAAAAACAGACTGAGCCTCAGGTAAAACTTTTTTAGTCTGGACCTGACCTGAATTTGCAAAAAGAAAAAAAGATCTTATTACACAGGCTATTGCAGACCTTATATTATTTAACCATAGAAAATTACAGAAGAAAACACTGCATTGAAATGGAGAAGCAAACAGTAATAGTACGTGCTTGTCTTTACGTATATCCTAATCAAGTTCCACAATTCTTGAAAATACACAACACAACATGTCATTTCCTTCCTTCTCGTTTGGTTTCTAAGTCATCGTTTCGAAACTATAGATCACACCCCGATCCAATTCCTCTGTATTCTACAACTCCCATGGTTTATTTTCGATAACGAACCATTTCCGAATATGAACATCATAAGACTAAAAGCCTTCTCTCCACTCTCAAGTGAAGAAGACCAGAATGAAAAGAATAATGAACAAACCCAGCAAAAATGATATCATCATACACTGGCCCCTTGCACTTGCCTTCTTCATAACCATAGCTACTTTCTTCTGCAAGGAGAAAAAAAAAAGGAATTTTCATCAAAAAGGCCAGCAAATTCAGCTGATGTTGGCAAATGGACAGAAAAGCCCAAATATTTAACTTCGGAACACAGATTCAATGTGTTTTACATCTGCAAATCAAGTTGACAGAATCACCTGAACAAAATCCAATCGGTTTGTTGTGCTGTCCATTTCATTACCTAAATCATCTATTATCTTCTCCTGAAATAAACAGATACAAGTATTAGCATACGAACATATCGACTACAATACCAATAGCTTTGGTATCTTGTAAACCAGAGAGATTGCAGTACTCACCTGTGCAAGAAGTTCTTCATGTATGGTAAGCCCAACACCTCCTATCCTCTCAACACTGGCACTGAGTTCGTCCAACTCCTCATCTTGTTGCCTAAAACCATCAATTGATAAACAATCAAAAACCAGCAAAACCGGACACGGAAGCATGTTGAAGAAACAAATGCTGTAAAAAAGTAATAACGGAAATGAACAGGGGAAATAAAGAAAACCCTTTACTTTATAAGAAGCATTTGTCTGTCTGATTCCGATGATATAAAGTCATCATTATCTTCCACGGTGTACATGTTGGATCTATCTGGCAGCCTCATCAATTCTCTGTGCATTGCACCTGGGCTATTGCCGTTTTCTTTTCCAGCTACTACAGCTTTCTTCACATTCCCGACCTGATCAAACAAAAAAATCCTAAACAAGCTATCCATAACCGAAAATGTAGAAGACTAAGATTCAACTTGTATTACAAAACCAAAATTTTGCATGGATTAAAAATCCATAGATAGTATAGAAACCATAACGATGATACCTGAGTTCGAGACGAGCTGGTCCATCTCCTCCGATTTTCAAGTTCCACTTCATCAATGCCATACAATGAAGGATCCCTAGCTGCCACAGAAATTGCTTTGTCCAATTCATCTACCTTCCTATCAAGAAAGAAGTCTTTTGAGCAATGGCAAATTGGATTAAAAATGTCCCCCATTTCGAGAATCCAACCCAAACAGAGCACGAAAACTTAAATCGAATACCTGCCACTCAATGCTCTCGCAATTGGTGAATAGTTCTTTCGTGAGACGAACTCGTTGTTCGTTGTCGGGACGAATCCTCTCCCATTGGCGAAAACTTGACTGCAATTTATCGATCTAAAACCAAAAACCCTAAATGTCAACCAATGGGAAAAAAATCCCAAAAGAGAAAACAAAGAAATACAATCAACAAATAAATGAAACGATAAAAAAGGAAAAGACCCAACATACAGATTCTTGAATCTCTTCTTTGACGATGTAAAATGGATCTTGAGCTTTAGACATCTTGTAAGTAACGGAAGTAAAATTATATCCTTGAAACATTCAGAGAACAATTCTTTAGCGTTCATTCAAGTAAAAAGAAACAACATAATTTTTTTTTTCACACGGCTTCTTACCTCTGCCACTGATCTGAGATAAACCCAGTAAGGAAGATCAGCGTTTCCACTGATCGGACGACGATGACGACAAAATGCGATTTGGTTCGATATAGAGCCCTAAAACAGAGAAAAGGATTCGAGATTTTGGACTTTGGCGATCATCTTTTTGTGATTTTTCGTTTTTCTAATTTATGGGTTTAAGCTGGCTAGCTTCACAATTCGGGGCCTTCCCCATTTGAGGTTTGAAAAACTTTAGCCCGAAACCAAAAGGTTTTCAAACTGGTCCGTGTTAATTACTGCTAGCCTGAAATATGCACAATTTATAAAAGCCCAATGAACTTTTACACGTTTCTCCTGTTAAATAAATAGATTTAATGACTAATATATTATTTGGTACCTGAATTTGATTTCAATATTCAATTTAGTAATTGAGTTTTTATGTTCAATTTGGTATTTGAGTTTTCCTTTATCCTATATAAATACTTAAATTTGTTTTCAATGTTCAATTTGGTACCCAAAGCAAATGACATCATATAGTCCAATAAACATTAAGCTCGTTTATCAATTTTCGTTCTCAAACTTAATTAAGTTCATACATATTCAAATTCAACTCAAAAATTAAGCTTAGAATTAATAATATATTTTAAAGGTAAAGGTGCTCGTGGGTCGGGCTAGGTCGAGTCTAAGCATGATATTAACATATTTTATGCTTATCCAAGCCTGACCCAAAATATGGGTTTAAAATTTTAATCAAATCTGTTCATATTTGTAAAAAAACTAATTCGAGTTCATATTACTTTTTTATTTTTATTTTTTTAAAAGGTATATTATATTATTTTAATATTTAATATTTTTTTTATTTATTGAAAATTTTAATATTTAATAAAAATTATTTCTTTAATATATTATATATTTTATACATTAAATTTTAATGTTTGTATTATGATTAGTATAAGTTTTTTTAATGTGCTCTAAATTACATAATATAAAATATTATAAATTTAAAAAATAAATTTAAATCGGACTAAACTCGAACCTTAAATATTCAAGTTCGAATTGATCCATATTTTAAACGAAACTAATTTTTTTATCTAAATATATATTTCAAATCTAAATATTTACTTAACCGTCAAATTTTTTACGGACTTTTGAATCTGAATAAATAACCCAACTCAATTTCACTTGGTCGATAATTTGAACCACTTAAATTAAAATTCAACTCAAGTATTATTAAATTGAATTTAAATTTTTTTCCCGAATAATTGCTGAATATTTAAAAAAAAAAAAGGAGTTAATTGTTGTAAATGTGTTCTGCTTCAATGGTTGAATAAGAAGCCGACAGCGTCTGATCAGACAAAGACCGGTCTAGTTCCCTTTTTGGCAAGTTCCATATGGGACCTACCAACCACACACATTACGCCACGTGTTCTTCATATTGGTTTCTAAGAGGAGGTCACAATCTAAAAGGAAGTTAAAAAGGAAAAAAAAAAAAAGGGAACCAAAGCGTGAAAGAGAAAGTTTGGGCAATTACGCCTCAATCAGACGGTTAATGTGTTGTGGGACCCGACACGTGTACGACACATTGAGGCAGTGGTAGGTTATTAAAGAAACATAGGGGCGCGTGCAGGGATGATTGACATGACTAAAGTACGATGAAAGCTGAGACAAATGCAGCAGGGGCGTGGAGCGTTGGGGGTGGGGGGAAGCAGCAGCAGCAGCAGCAGCAGCAGCAACAGCAACTCGCGTAAAAGTCGAGGGGTTGCTCTGTCATCTGCAGAAATAAAAAAGGTTTAACTTTAGTCATTGCCCCCCACTTTTAATTATGACATCCTTCACTCTTCCCCACGCTCACAAGTTCCACGCGCCCCCTTAATTGTTAGAATTTTCTATTTCCCTCCAAGAAAATTACTTAATTAAAATATGTTTTATTTTTTATAAATTTAAATTTTAATCTTTATATTTTTTATTTTTATGAATTTAATTTTCATCTTTTTAGATTTTAAAATTGGGTTTAACTGTTAATAAAATTTTTCCCTTTAATTTGGTGTTATTTTAAATAAACTGAAGTTATTTTGGAGTTATTTCTTTTATGGGTGCAAAAATATTCAGTCATGTAATGCATTGGTTTGGAATTTGACTGTTCATGTTGTACGTAAGAAATTTTACTGACATTTTAACATATGTAAATTCACATGTGTCTTTCCAAATTAAATGAAGGGGCCCCACTCAGTCAATTTGGTTGTTAAATTTTTTCTAAAAATCATTATACTCCAATTAATTGAAACCTATATATATTTTATTGTATACAGGGAAAGTTAAGTTACATTTTGGCTTTTTCTACTTAAAATAAGTAAATTATTTTTTATATATCAGATTAAAATATAAAATGGTTGTATTAAATTTTTCATCATCTTTTATTGTTAATAATAGGTTTTTATGCATATGAACGAGGTACACGTGACATATTACTTGTAATTATTTGATTATTTCATAGATCAAATCAATAGAAATGAATGAAACTTTTAAAATGATTAGGTTACTCTTTAATTTTATATACATAGATTGTTTCTTCCTATTAAACTTTAGTTTTTTTAAAAATATTTTAATATGATTAGAACTCTAATTTAAGTCTATTTAAAATGATCATTATATCCCTATTTTAACATGCCAATCACCAATGACTTTTCTTTGAGTGCGACAATATGTAGTTGCATATGAATTTTGGTTAGAGTTTCGTGATAATTATGAAGAGTATTTTATACCCTTTTTGTGAGTGCCCTATACAATTTAGAGTTTTGTTTACCGGTTTTCTCTTTAAGATTTTGAGCTTTGTATTCAAGTTTTGGGTAATGTTCATGTTGTACATTTAAGTTATTTTCTCCATATTTGTTTACTCATTAGTGAAAAACCGAAACATCCTTTCCCCATGGTTTTTTATTCTCTTCGAAAAGTTTTTTACATAAAATATTTGTGTTCAATCTTCTCTACTTTTCTCGGGTCAATCCCCAACAAGTAATATGCCCATTTTTTTTAAACAAATAAGTCAAAATACAATCTGACTTCTAATACAATGGCCTCAATGATATTTTTATTATCGATTTAGTCACTCTTAAAAAAATCAAATTATTGAGTTGAAAACTTGCGGACTCCATTAGTCCATGTCCGGCAGAGATGCTTTTATGTATAGGTCTGGTTTTATTGTCCTTTATGGGTGATACATGGTCTTTGGTCGTGGTCCAAAACCCTAGCTTTTTTACAAGTTTTTTTTCAAAAGCTGCTAAGGCACGTAGATTATGACCATCTTCTTCCATATATAGTTTCATGCAGCTTCATCCTTTATTTTTTATGGGATTTGTTTTAGCCTTTGTATATATGGAAAAGAGTTGCGTATGCATTAATCAAACCCAAACAATGGAATACAACTATGCAAAGTGATGAAAAAAAATAAAGCTAATTGATACGTTTTGTCGAGAGAACAATTTTGCTTTTTTGTGTGTGTGTTTATATGTTTATATTATTTTGAAATGTTGCGATAATTTATCCGAACAAAAAACAGCACGTGAATTGTTGTCTTAATCGATTTCTTCAAACATTCAAACTTTTTATAAAGTCAATAACATAATTTAAATTCTGGTTAAAAGATAATATCGATCCATCATATATTTATTAACTTTGAACAAATGATATTTTTCATATTTTTTTAGGAGAGATCGAACTCCACTTAACAATACAATTTAAACTCTTATCTAATAATTAATTTGGTTTCTTTAATTTTAGATTTGAATAATAAAAAGAAAAAAGTTCCAATGTGGAAATGATTTAAGATTTTGACATGGTGACAACAAAATGGGCTACAAACATGACAGCTTGCTTTTGTTTCACCTTAATTTTTGCTAATCTCACCTTTTTTTTCCTCTTAAATTGGGTCAACAACTAAGGGTACAAATAGGAGTGAATAACCATAATAAATAAATAAATAATACAATGAATTTTATTTCTTAAGATGCAAAATATATTTGTAGGGCCAAAATGCCAATCTTGTTGTGGCTAATTTTCAACAAAGTACATTGGTTTGATCAAATCTAAATGTGAATTAAAGAATATCTTTATGATACATCCATGGTAGAACTGCTTATGGTTGGATCATTCGTTCTAGTTAAAAAATTAATTTAAAAATAATAAATTTTGAATAAAAATATGTGGTTCGAAAAATAGATTGGGTAAAATTTAAAATTCGTTTTTTATACAAGCCAGGTCTTGGGTAAGATTTTTTTGTCCGGGCTTGGTCCATCCAAAATGTATTATGTTATTAAAATTAAGTAATAAATCTCAAAATTATACATGAATTTTAATTTAATGTGTATATATATGAATTTTAATTTGATGCAATTATACACGTGAAACTCTAATTGTGGTTCAAATTTATACTTGAAACTTTAATTTTGATTTAATCATACACATTTAAAGAAACAAATATATCAATTTATTTTTATATTGGATAAATATAATTATTTATGTATGCAATATATAAACATAAAATGATATTATATCAATAATTGTGTTAATAATTTACAAGAATTGGATCAAATCAAAATTTCATGTATAAAATTGCACAAAATCAAAGTTATTGTATACAATTACACATTAAACCATAGTTCATGTATAGTTTTGGTATTTATCCCTAAAATTAATTAAATTAATTATGTATGTTAAATAATAATTATATATTTATATTAAATCATTAATCCAATAACAATTAAGCCCATTATTCAAAACCTAAATAAATATTAACTAAATAGTCCAACTCAAAATATAAAATTTAAAAATCAATTGTGTTTTTAATATAATAAAATATTTATTATATCTATGGTAGTGTTTTTAATATAAATAATTTTTTAATGTGTTGGAAATTTTTATTTTAGTGCATTTTCTGTTTTTTTTTTTTTAAATTATATTAACTGTTTTTACAATTAAAATGCTATAAAAATAAAATATTTCAAACCACAAGCAAGCCCTTAATGAAAACAATAATAATGTACTTCAAAAAATTTAATAAAATTTTAGTTATTAATTGAATGAAAATACTTGAATTAAATGTTAATGTATCTATTATGTATTAGTTTTATGTTATAATTATCAATAAAATTACAATTCAAATTTCGATAATATAAATCATAATAAAATATATTTTGTCATAATTGAATAATTTAAATCATAATAAAATTACAAAATTTAATATGATACAAAGTGTAATTATAAACTTAATACAACATTATTCGAATATTTAAAAAATTAATAATAATAAATACAAAGTTTAATATCAATTCAGTACCTATAATGAACAATAAAATTATTTTATCTATCCAATTTTTTCTCAAAAACCATGCTTTTATTATTATTGTTATTATTGTTATAGATTCATATGTTTTGTGTTTTATTACTTTCAAAAAAATGTTTTTATTATAAAATTTGTGCCTACCATTGTTGAAATTCATATATATAATATATTATAACAACGGCAAAATCAAATAAATTTTTAGGGAGTCGAAATTAAATTATATTTTTTTACGTTAGTAAAAATGTAATTTTATCATATTAATAATTTATATTTTTATAATTTTTAAAAGATAAAATCAAATTTTTATAATTTTTGAGGGTTAAAGTACATTTTACCATTATAAATTTAAAATTTCAAGGGCTTTAAAAAAAATTTTATTTCAAGAGGGGCCGGAGCCCTTACCAGCCCCTTGGATTGCCACTGTATTACAATATGTTAAAATATGTCTTGTTTTAACATTATAATAGATAAACCGGAGTTAAATAAACAATATACGTTTATCTTTTTTAATTGATCAAATAAGTTGTTTTTTTAATATTTAGGAAAATAAATCGATTTTAATGAGAGTGTGTAAAAGCGCATCTAATTAGACGTGCTTTCTACTGACATGTTAGGAAAAAACTCGTTTAATTAAATGCGATTTCACATACAATTTTCAAAATCGACCAATTTCCATAAATCTTTAAAAAACAATGTATTTAAACATTGTAAAAATTCAACATCATTTAGCCATCAACAGGTTTTCCACAAACTTAACAAAGTGTTATCTTAAGACACAAGTCAAAGAACATGATTGTAAGATAATAATGATGATTAACAAAACAATTTGACATCCATTTCAAGCATTATCGGATTCTTTTTTGTTTTTATTTGTTGCTTAAATACTATGGTGCACGTGAGACTGAGCATCATCATTTCTTTCTTTCAACTCATCTATGACCACTTTTGGATTTGGTCTCTGTCTTTTTCTTTTCTCCGTTTCATTTTATTTTGTAATAGTATGTTCTTATTGCCAACATCTTTAGAATTATATTTCAAATCAGTTAAATCATCAATTTATACAAATTTATTTAAATCAATTATTAAAATTTATAAAAATAAAAATCTAATTCAATCACTTCATATCAAATCGAGTCAATTAATTTATTTTTTTTTTTGGGCTAATATCCCAACAAGCTTTTGATCCAAAAATTAAAATAAATATGTCGAACAATTGAAAATGAATTTTGTAATATCCACCTCCTCATGCTCCATTGTTATTCCTACTATTATATATAATAATAATGTAACATTTGGTACTTAAACTTTATAAGTAAATTCACATAAACTTCTAAATTTTTTTTATCCATTTTGACCCATAAATTTGAAAATTGATATTTATTTAAGTCCATTCTATAATAATTGTGGAAAAAAGTGGAGATAGTGTAACTTTTTACCCTTGAACTTAACAAGTAGATTCATATAAGCCTCCGAACTTGACAATTAAGTTAACTTTGGTATATATACTTTTTTATTTATTTATTTTGGCACTTGAACTTGACAATTAGGTCCATTTTAATCATTAAACATGAAAATTCTAAAATTTTGATGTTGTGACATTTTGAGATTGTGTCACATCATCATTTGAAAAATAAAATATATATATATGATGATATGATACAATCTAAGAGTGTCATATTCAATGTTTTAATAACTGGACCGGTGGTTGAATAAGTTTGACCACCAATTTACCAATTTTCGATTCAACTAATTTGATCGACTCAACCATCATACCAATAATAATTAAATAAATAATTAAAATTTCATATAAACCTAAAAAGCCAAGTAAATTTGATTTGATTTTTTACTTTTTTAGATTTTTTATGAATTTTTAATCAATTATTTATTTGTTGTTGGTCCGACGATTGAACTGGTTGAATCGAGAATTGGTGATCTAACCTGTTCAACCATTAGTTTGGTTATTAAAACATTGAATATGACAATCTGATATTGTATCATATCATTATCTAATTTTTTTTTTTTTTCAAATTCAGATACCAAAATTTACCTAGTTATCAAGTTCAAGTGCCAAAGTGAACAAAAAAAGAAGAAGTAAAAGTACCAAAATGGACTTAATTGTCAAGTTCATGAGCCAATGTGAACCTTACTTGTCAAGTTTAGTTATCAAAAGTTATATTATCCATTTTTTTTCACAATCGTTAATAGAATGAGTTTAAATAAATAATAATTTCTAAGTTTAAGAGTCAAAAATTACATTATCGCTTTTATAAAAAAGTGTAATGTAAACAAATATTTATTTACAATTGTACTGAAACAAAGAAAAAAAAACATATATAATTAAAAAATAAGATGTTAGTTGAATAGTAAAATGCAAATGTTAAAAATTATAAAGATTTAAGTTTAAGTCTTATTATATGTATTTATATTAATAATTTTTATAGAATTTACAAATATTACATTATGAAACACACGACATAAATCTCAATCCGTTTATGAAATATAAAAAACCACATAAGTAATATATGTGATAAATTTTCATTTGCAATTTTACTTTTTCATATAAACGATATGAAATGAAAAAATTACTTTTAATAATTTCATTTATTTTGTTAAGGATCATTAGTAGAAATATGTCTTACGTCAATGATAACCTAATCAACATATTGACATACAAATCGATAACTTAAATTGGTTGAATCGTTTTTATTTATTTTTTAAATTTTATTTAATTAAAACGGATGAAATAATTAAATCGAAAATTAATATTTTGACCGATTCAATTATTGATCCAATTTAAAAAAAAAGGTACATTATCCCCTCTACTTCCTTGTTTAAACACGATTAGATTAACAGGTTTTTGCTTATTAATTAATTTTTATGGGTTTGATTTGAGATGAATGGTAGTTAAAGTAGAGAGAAACCCTAATCAAACAATCTCAGTGCGGTGGGTGGGACTCACAGACTGACGCCAAAGATTAAAGCGATGGAAAAAGAAGGGAAATATATAAATTTGTTTCCCCACGCTCTTATACAGCGCGTTCATTCCAGTCTCCTTTCAAGCATTTCATTCCATTTCAACTTTGTAGAATCATGTTGTTCGATGTCGTTTTAGTATCTACATTTTATTTTTATTTTTTTTTAGTATCAAATAATTTAAAATTTATTTTTAAAACACTTTAATTTAAATGTAAAATCGATTAAATTATCAATTTTCAAACTAATTAATTTAAATATTAAAATTTCCAATAATTAAATAATAAATCAAGAAATTTCCAATAACATAAAATAATTTATAAAAATCAATAAACTCAAAGTCTAGAATTTGAGCAATTAATATCCATCAAAACTCAAAAACATATTTTAAAACCAATTCGTATGTTTATTTTATGTAATTCTTATTTCGGTTTTTTATCATAATTATTTATCAAATATCATATTTCTTTATTTTGTTCAGTCGAACTGTTTAATCTAATTCTAACAGTCTTAATTTATTTTGATTTGTTTCAACTAATACTGATCTATATATATGCATACTGATTTGTATCGATTCGTATATTTATATGTATATTTTATTCGTTTAAAAATAAAAACTTGCACTATAAAAAATAGATGTATAATTTTTTAAAAAGTAAGTACAGCTAAATTTAAAATTATACACCAAAACACATTGATATATTACAAATTAATATAAGAACAAATTTGTATATATACCAAAATGGTATTTAAAATAGTGGATAGAATTATATGAATATTACTATATTTATATACCATATAATCTATAAAATATGTTAAAATAAAAATAAACTTAATAAATTAAATCACATTACATATTTGTTTTTTAAAATTTCACTTGCAGATTTTAAAAGTTTAGTTCGATTAACATGAATATTAATATCAATATAAAAGGATATGAGTTCGAGTGCGCTAAAAAGCATTATCTTCCTATTTATAGATTGAGAATGAGCTATGAGTAATTTTAAACATTGTATCAAATACAACAAATATGATCAAAACCTATAATAAAATTATTTAAAAAACAATCATACATAAAATATGAACTTTATTTGTTGAACAAATTGAAGATTTTATAAAGAAATAAAAGTTTGTCTTGCTAAAAATGAATGTTGTATGAAATAGAGAAAAAGTTGCCTTTATCACCCTAATATCTCATTATTTTATGCTTTTTCGCAATTGATTTACTTTTCCCCCTTAGAAAACATGCATAATATCAAAATATATATATATATATAACAAAGATCTCTATATTAGGAGTTAATTGTATTTTGCTCTTTTTCGCTCAATCAAGAGTAAATTAATCTATGTACATTAGATCAATAAGTAAATTAGTTAAAAAAATCATCCATTTTTTTATTTTAAAAGCCGACATAACTAACAAAATAATCAAATAATTACACGTAGCATATCATATGTACCTTATACTGACGTACAAAAATAATTTTTAAGAATAAATAAATAGATAAACTTTTAACAGAATGATCAATCTGCTATTTGATCTAATGCATAAAAACTATTTTACACATTTTTTAGTCAATGGAACCAAATGCAGTATAACTTTTAGTATAATAGCCTCTATTATATTTTTCCTAATAAAATTCCTTCTACTAATTGGAATTTTTCAAATTCATAGTTTTGTATTTTCTTTTCCTTTAATAAAATTTAAAATATAAACAATTTATGAATTTAACATATATTTTTTATTATTTTCATTATTTTTCATAGAATATAAGTCACATAAAATACAAAAACAAAATATTATAAATTCAAAATATAATTTATTTTTTATTTCCAAAGTCAAATTTCAGAATTAGTACTTTTCTTGAAACCCATCCGAATAGTTACCGAATGTCGAGACTCGGATATGTTTAAGCGATGATTTTGAGCTGTTATCCCTAAATCAAGGGATAAGATTGGAATGCAGTAATTTGTTTGTATTTTGTTGCTATCTCAAATTTATGTCACCCTAAGCATACAAATTGGAAGGGTGAATCAATTCTAAACAGGAGTGACATATTCCATTGCTGGTTTAAGGCACAACGGGTCCCTGCATTTGTAATTGCTTTTTACCCAAGAAAACCAAAAAAAGAAAACACCCTAGTGGCCTACAAAACTATGTATCCAAGTCAAAACTTTGGTCAAACCAGAAATTATGAAAATAAAAAGAAAATATAGTTCTATCTACGGGAGGGATTTACTCATGTTAGTGTAATCCAATATTATATAGATCATGCATGTTAAGTTTGACAAATATATTAATAAATGGATCATTAAAATATTAATTGCATAAAATGTTATAGAATGGTGTAAAATTAGTTGAGTTTTATATTGGTGTAAGTAGATCGTTTTAGGAGTGAGCAAAATCCGATTCAATTCCAAAAACTTGATAAAAATTAAATTTTGAATTAAATTGTTAGAATTACTTGAGTTAATCGAGTTGTTAGGATCAACTCGAATAAAAAACAAAGTTTTTTGTTTTAACTTGAATATGAATTACACAATTCGAGTTATCCGAAAATCCAAATAAAAAAAAAAGGCAAAACTAGGTCGTTTTGATAAATATTTACTTTTTTTTTAAAGTTAAAAGTCAAAACCATTAAGTTAAACGGCAAAACTATGTTGTTTTGATAAATGTTTACCCATTAAGTTAAAAGGCAAAACCGTTATATTGTTTACATAGTTAAATAATTTTGTACTTTATTTACTAGTTAAATAATCAGTCCATGTAAACGCAACATTGAGTATAATAATAGAATTCGTTAACTCAACTCGACTTAACTTGAAATTTTTGACTTGATTCAATTCAAATCGAAAAAAATTCAAATTGAATTTGATTGCTAAAATAGAATTCGTTAACTAGATTAACTCGAATTTTTTTGACTCAACTAGATCGAATACTCACCCTTAAATCTTTCCCCACAAGACAACACAAGGGATTGGTTGGGCCCCACCCACTAAAATGAAAATTTTAACTTTAGACTTTTTGCAATTTATAAAAATTTAAGTTAGTATAAAAAATATTATAATTTGATCCTTAAACATAATAAAATATTAATTTAATATTTTTTAAAACTTATAAAAATATAAACTATTAAAATTATGAAATTATATTTTAAATCTAAAAAAAATATACAATTTAATTCCGAAAATCTAAAATACTTTTCTCCCTTATATACGCTGTAACAACTTGGCAAGTTGAAGCTTATAGGGTTTTGTTTTTTCCAACGGATATAGGCTGGACATGAAGTTGGGAAAAAAAGAGTTTGTCCTTTATTAGAAAAGATTTACTAATTTTAATATTAGGCTGCATTCAACAATCACAATCTCGATTAAATTTAAGATAAAATTTAAAAAATTTCCTTAACACGAAGCAATAATCACTTTATTTTTTTGTTGAATTTTAAAAATCTCTATAAATGAACGATGCATTTATCTATAATTAATGTAAAAATAATAAAATTAAATACTTTAACATTGAAAATAAAAAACTAAACATCAATCTAAAACAACCTGAGTCAATAAGAATTAAACTTTGTGGATATAGAGGAATTTCCATTTTTTTCCAGGAAAAAATGTCAAAAGTGAAAAGACAAGAAAGTAAAGGAGGAGAGAAAAAGGCTTATTGCTGTGATGGTCAAGAAATGATGTTCAATTGGTGCATAAAGTTACTGATAAAAGCATAGAGGATAAATGAGGGAAGGAAGATGAAGGATATGAGTTGAAAAAGAAAAAAAAGAGATTAATTTTCAAAAATCAAGAATTTACATTTATACTTAAATTTCCAAAAATTAAGAAAAAAAACATATTTATAGAAAATTAAGAGTAAAAATAAACCAAAATTTAATTTTGATAAAAAATAAAATAAAATTTTTATTATCAGTTTTTAATGATGTTATTTTTAATTAAAACAATAAAATGAGAGAGAAATATGTTTAATTAAAAACTATACAAATTTCAAAAATTCCATTTTCTTTTTTCAATTTATTCATATTTCTTAAGAAAAATTAGTATTTTTATTCTATCCCTTAAACCTTTTATCTTTTCCATGTTTGTAATATTTTATTTTATTTATTTATATAATTTCTTGACTTTCAAAAGCTCTCTTTAGTTCCTGGTTACTCACTCACTCTCTCTTTCTGCCACACAGCACTCACAGCAGCATTGCAGCAGCAGCAGCAGCAGCAGCACTGCTTTCTGCTTCCTTGCAGACCTTTCAGTCAAGAAAACACCCAAAAATAAAACATCAAAAATACCCACCTACTTTCCAATAAACCAATATATTTTTCCTACTATATGAATATTACTGTTCAGCAAATATACATCTTTTAATGTTTACATGTACATATCTAAATCTAATTATTAAATCTTCTTAATTAAAGCTTCTGTTTTTCATATCTAAAACAAGACTAAAGAAAAAAGCTTTCTCTCTTGGTTTCTTTTGAAGGGGTCTCTCGACAGTCGACTCCTTTGAAGTTTGGCAAAAAAAAAACATGCTCTCTAAATATGCAGTCATGAAATGCCCTTCTTCTTCTTCATAAGCTTACTTCCATTACAAAAAAGAAAAACCCCAAAGCTTTTCTCTAACCTTTTTGAGAAAACCCCTTTTTTTCTTTGACTCCCCCAATGGGGTGTTTAATCGATCTGAACACTACTGAAGAAGATGAAACGCCGTCGTCTTGTTCTTTATCCCCATCTTCTGTATTGAGTGCTTCTGGTTTTAGTTCTTCAGTTTGTTTGGAGCTTTTGCATGCTTGTGTTGGTCCACTTATATCTTTACCAAAGAAAGGAAGTGTAGTGGTGTACTTCCCTCAAGGCCACTTGGAACAAGCTCCCGAATTTTCCGGCTTAGCTTCAGTTTATGATCTTCCTCCTCACGTGTTTTGTCGGGTTCTTGATGTTAAGCTCCATGTAAGCTACTTATATACATGTTTTTTTTTCAAAGCTGTCGCTTTTATTTTGTTTGTTAGAGCTATAAAGTTTGGATTTTTGGGGTGGTTTCTTGGGTATTAATTATTCAAAATTTTTTGGGGGTTCTGGGTTTAATTCAACTTTCAAGAAAATCCATGTAAATTTAATATTTTTATTGAAAGTTTATGTTTTTTGTTATAATATTTGCTGTGAAATGCTTGTTTTTTGTTGGTAGGCTGAGGGTGCTACAGATGAGGTTTATGCTCAAGTTTCACTGGTTCCTGATAATGAGGTTAGCTTTTATTCCTTTTTCTTGTATTGTTTATATATTACTTATGGTTTTACTATAATCGAACCATTGATATATCAGTTTGAATCAATTTGCTTTACTTTTGGTGCTTCATTTAACTTAATTCTTAATTTGGTTTTTCATTTTTATTGGTTAATGCACTTCCTGTTTGGTTTCAATGTGATTTCTATTTTTTTTTACGTACAAATTGTGTCTGGTTTTGTGTAAATTATGTAACAATACAGCAAACTGAGCAGAAGTTGCAAGAAGTAGACGGTGACGATGAGGATGCTGAAGCAGATATCAAGTTAGCCACGCCACACATGTTCTGTAAGACCCTTACGGCTTCCGATACCAGTACTCACGGTGGTTTCTCTGTTCCACGTCGAGCTGCTGAAGATTGCTTCCCTCCCTTGGTAATTCTCTTGTACTCTCTTCGTTTCGATTTTGTTTTTACAAGAATTTGGTATGTTTTGGTGAAGCATTCTTCTGTATGGGATTTTGATTTTAAGTAGATTGGATTTATAGGATTATGATCAGCAGAGGCCGTCACAAGAGCTCGTTGCAAAAGATCTACATGGTGTAGAATGGAGATTTCGACACATTTATAGAGGTATATGCACTAAATTAATGGAACGAATGCTTATGGATTTTCTCTATTGGTTGCTAAGATTTTTTTGGATCGTGTAGGGCAACCACGGAGGCATTTGCTCACTACTGGGTGGAGTGCTTTCGTAAACAAGAAGAAACTCGTATCCGGAGATGCTGTGCTTTTTCTTAGGTTCGAAATTTTCCCTTTTGTGAAGGCTTATTTAATATCCTATCAGAATCTTATTTATTGTTGATGGCAGAGGTGAGGATGGAGAACTGAGGCTGGGAATCCGAAGAGCTGCCCAAATTAAAAATGGGACTTCTTTTCTTTCTTTGTGCAGCAAGCAGTTGAACCGCAGCACTTTTGCAGATGCAGTCCATGCTATATCTATGAAAAGTGTTTTCAGCATTTACTACAATCCAAGGCATGTTGCTGTTTACACAAGCAATATTATTAAGATACAATTTGAACCGTGATATGCACATTAATGCTCGGGGTTGAAGTGATTAACATTAGGCTGGCATTTCTCACTTGTTTCCTCTATTTCCCGTTCACTTCAAGCCCGAGCGCACTATACCTTGTTCAGACATTGTTTAAGATCTAATATAGAGAAGTTTCTAAAGTTGTTTTTAGTGTAGATATACGGTGTCATATGCAAACCAGTCTTATTGTTGAAATCTTCGTAAGCTCGACCCTTAGTCTTACTGTTATATCTAAGTGTTTCATTTTCACCCAGAGAACGGAATAGCTTATCTTTTTGATGTGTAGCAGGGCTAGTTCATCGGAGTTCATAGTCCCAGTCCGTAAATTCAGGAAGAGTCTTGATCGTTCATTTTCTGTTGGAATGAGGTTCAAAATGCGGTTTGAAACTGAAAATGCACCAGAACGAAGGTGTGACCTGATTGAACCCGTAACTCTTTGAGTTAAAATTATATTATCTTTGACCTACACCACCAATCTATCAAGGCCTTGATTGATATTTTCTTTTGTTGCAGATCCTCGGGACTCATAACTGGAACTAGTGAATTGGATCCTGTTAGATGGCCTGGTTCAAAATGGAAATGCTTGTCGGTATGCGTTTGATATATCTTCATTATTTCTGATTTATCAGAACATTGCCAGAGGTCATCTAATGGTTCTTTCTGACTCATTTTCGCAGGTAAGGTGGGATGATGCCAACAAGCACGGGAGGGTTTCTCCCTGGGAAATTGAACTGTCCGGTTCTTTTTCTAGTTCTAATTGCTTGCTCTCACCCAGTTCAAAAAGGAACAGGGTTGGATTGCCTTCAGGAAAACCGGAATTTATGGTTCCTGGTAGGTTCTTTTCCATAACTAGTTCTCTCCCCGTGTTACACAACGTTATTTGATTCGGTCCTTCGTTCAATTCTAACAGATGGAATTGGAGCACCCGACTTTGGGGAACCTTTGAGGTTCCAAAAGGTCTTGCAAGGTCAAGAAATATTGGGTTTTAGCACTCTTTATGATAGTGCTGATAGTCACAACATGCATCGGTCTGAAATACGACGGTGCTTTCCAGGATCTAATGGCTCTGGCATTGCTACAATTGGAAATGTTGGTAGAGACCCTCTGTTGAATCCCGATATTTCCTATAAAGGTGTAGGCTTTGGGGAATCTTTTGGATTCCATAAGGTCTTGCAAGGTCAAGAAATTTTTGTAAGCTCTCTATATAGAAGAGGCTCAACTATGGAAGAGACTCGAGGAAATGACAGTGCTGGTCTCCCTAATGTTGGGCAATTGTCGGGAACTAGAAGTGGATGGTTTTCCTTGATGCAGGGCTATAATACACATAGTCCTGTGCAACCATCTGTGCAAGTTTCCTCACCGTCTTCTGTGTTGGTGTTCCAACAAGCAAGCAATCCAGTTCTGAACTTCAATCCTACTCGTAACTTCAACCAGGAAATGGAGCGGGGAGTGAGTTCTTTTCATGTGCCCGAAACTTATGGGGTCAAGTTACTGTCATCGTCAATCAGCGAACATGATTCACAACCTCTGTCAGCTCAACCTCCTTTTGGGACTAATCAAGAATTAGACTCGTGTAAAAGTAGCTGCAGGCTTTTTGGTTTCTCCTTAACTGAAGGAGGTCTTGATGCAACTAAGGAAGACAATGTGGTACATGCAACATTATCATTGGGTCGTGGTTCGTTTTTACCTTGTATTGGAGAAAATTTCCATCCAAATCCTCCAGCAGTGCCAAGCACAGTTTGGAAGCAATTGTACTAAAAGTAAGCAATCTCTATGCTGTCAAAGATATGCCTTTTTTATATTGCATTGTAGTTTAATCACAGAATAGCATGTTCGGGTCCAGGAGTATGGAGTTCTATAGTCAGGGTTTTGTTGAAAATGATTGGTTCTTAGTTTTTGTTTTCGAGTTGGTTCTGTATTTGATGGTTTTTCAACATTCTTTTTACAGGGAACTCTGCAACATTGTCTTAAACATCATGCAGCTGATGTTTGAGCATAGAAAGATGCCCTATGGTTGCATGTATTTTTATTGCAAGAATCTAGTTTTCCATTACCTAAAACTGAAAAAACTTGTAATAATTTTATGAAATGACTGGGATTGTAACTTTTAACTGCTCTATGGATATGTATTAACTTCTGTGATGGTACTGTACTATTCTCCAATCAAGCCTCATGCACGTATGGTTCCATATAATCCACTCTTGTCTCATTGAATGTTGCCATGTTTTGCTTACTATTATATATGTTCTTGTATTTATATGTTACTGTAGTTGTAATTGAACCTTAAACCTTGTATTAAAGAATGATGACACTGTTGTCGATTGAGTGTTGGTTTGATTGATATGAGCATTATTATCAATGTAGAAAGATATGGGTTTGAATGCATTGAAGCACATTATATGTACGAGTTAGGGAGAGATTACGAGTAGTTTTAGGTATTATGTTAAAAACAACATATATAATTAGAACTTGTAACGGGATTGTTCATGAAAAAAATGATGATATTGCAACACTAGTACAAGCATCATGCCCAAATCTATGGAGTTGAACTTTGGTGTCTGGAAAATTGGTCTCGCTGGAGTTTAGAGTAGGATAAATTACATCGCTATAACGATTGTGACTTCTTTTTTTTTGAGTTAAATTCCACGAAAATTTTAAAACGGGTAATTACACCTCTCAAACTATTGATATCATATTAATTAAGTTTTTTTCTTATTAAAATTGTTAATTTAATCATTAAATGATATGTTGAAACGGTTTAAAATCAGTTGAACAAGTGGTTAGATCGAAAGTTTTTAATTTTATTTAATCAAATTGATTAGATTAATAAACTGATAATTTGACTTGTTTGATTACAGTCCAATTTAAAAAATGATATTTTTTAACCCTTTAAAAAATTAATGATTTGATTTAAATATTTTTAATATAAAAATTATTGACTTCAGGGTTGAAACTAACACAGAAGCCATTGGTGGTGTGAGAAATATGAGTTGTGATGACAGTTAGAGGACAAAAAATTTGACCTCGTTGACACCAAACATATATTCTTGTCCTTCCATGTTCTGTGGAACTGCATTATATGCGGTTCACAGCTGCTGCTTTTTTTATTAAAATAATTTCATTCATAAAGGACGATTACAGGTATCAAAATATTAGTTGAAGTGATAAAATATATTATCTTTTCAAGAAAAGAACGAGATTCGAATTCTGAAAACGATATTATTGATAAGAATCGTCATAAATCACGAACATAAATTATAAAATTAATATGAAAATATTAAATTTTAATTAAACTCTAAAATTTCAGCATATTCTCATTAATAAAGTTTGAATTAGATCGATTTTTTTAAAAATTTTTATTATTAAAAAAATTTATTAAGTCAATAAAACTTGGTGTCAAAATTATATTGAAAAGAGAAGAAGAAAATTTGATGTCAAAATTCGTTATTAGTATTGGGAAAGCAAGTGTGCCTAACATCTACTTTGCTTCAAAGGCTGTTGCTTATTGTATGGTATAAACATAAAAAAGAAATATCATCCCTCCATTTTTATTCACTTTTCAACTCCATTCAAATCAAAGTGGTTGTTTGAACCGAACAATTTAGAGAAATTTGGTTGTTTGAGTTGAACTGGTTGAGATATCAATTTAGAGAAATACATTAGATTTATTGATTCGCGAGTTGATACAAACTGATTGAATCGAACTTAATTTGAGTACATTCACTTTTCAACGTTGATTGGTTTTTTTAAATAAATAACCTAAAAATATTAATTAATTACGAAAATAGGTTGGAAGAAAATTTATATACGAAAATGACCCGTTTGCTAAGTATCTGTCTTTTCCCTCTAATCATGACCCAATTATAAGTGTTTTAAAAAAAATTTAGTGGTGCAGCCTGACAAAGTGACGACAGCATACTAAAGTGTGATTATATAAAACGTTCAGAAACATGATGAAACAATACTTTTTTAGATTGGCAGAAACAAAGGTGCCGCTGACCCTATGACGACACCAAATTAAATGGTTTTCAATTTTTGACCTATTTACATGTTAGGCCTTCCTCCTTTGTCTCCTTTTGAAATTAAATTTTAAATAGCACTTAAAAAATATAAGAATAATAAATATAAATCCTTCTAATTTTTTTTAATTTTTAAAAATAATAAAATTAAAAAATTATATAAAATTCTTATTTAAATTACTCAAATATATCCCTAAAAAAATTCCTCAAATTTATCTAAATTTAAACATTTTCAATTTATTCCCTAGCATATTTGAATTCAGATACATTTGGGTAATCTAAATAAGAATTTTATACAATTTTTTAATTTTATTGTTTTTAAAAAATAAAAAAAAATGAGAAAAATTTATTTTTGTTATTTTTATATTTTTTGAGTGCTATTTAAATTTAATTTCAAAAGGAGACAAATTTAATAGGCAAATAGACCAAAAGTTAAAAATTATTGGTCACCCTTTCTTCAACTTATTTAAAAAGTGTAATTGTTTCATCAAATCCCTAAATATTTTATATAATCACACTTTAATTCGGTATCGTCACTATGTCAAGCGCACTACTAAAATTATATTTTTTTAAGCACTGATAATTGTGTTATGATTAGGGGAAAAATGGGTGGTACTGCTGGTTGATCAGACTATACCAATGAGTACTATAGCAAAAATGTCATTTTGGCATATAATTTTTCCTCCAACAATAATTAATATTTTTAAGTTATTTGTATAAAAAAATCCTGCATGGACTAGTGGGCAAAAATCTCAGAAAGTTCAACATAAACAACCAAAACCCCATAAAATTTTCACCAATCACCAAATAGTTAGAAAATTTAATATATTTGTGGTGTGCTTAGAGTTGGTGATTTGATTCAACTTCTTTTCAACTCTGTCATGTCGTTCTGTGCACGTAATGGATTCCGTAAGAAAAAAACAGTATCAGGTGTTGGCTAACCCAGAACCCTGCGTTGTTTTTACTTTTGATATATTTCGTCTATTATTTCCACAAATAATTACATAGTTCAGGTGTTTCAGACATAAAAAAAAAAAAAAGGGAAAAGAAAAAGGGGACATGGTAGGTGAAGAAGAGACGACAACGACGAGCTCTGAAACAACACTCGAAACAACCCCGACATGGGCTGTTGCCACGGTTGTTTTTGTCTTGATTTTGGTCTCCATCTTTATTGAGTATTTGCTTCATCTTTTGGCTAAGGTATGTTACAGACTGTAACCCATGAACGAAGGTTTTATCTACAAAATCACTCTTTTTTTCCCCTTATTTTTTCAGTATTTCAACAAGAAAAGAAGGAAGTCACTCATTCAAGCCCTTGACAAGATCAAATCAGGCGAGGATTACTCCAAACTCGTTGAGTGCTTGTTTTCTCTTGGTTCTCTTTAGAGTGACTCATCGCCATGTGTTAGGAATAATTATATATAAAACACGATCTACTGATATAGCGTGTTAGGAATAATTAAACTACATGCATGGTGACACATTATACCTTTAGGAGTAGCATGTGTCTTAGCAAAGGACTTGCTAAACCATAGGCGAGTTGTTGGGGAGCTAACTAGGTTGGTAGCAAGCAAGACCCTAGCTAGCTGAACCATACCTCGCAGACTAGGATGAATGGCGTGCTCTATATTATTTGTATAACAAAACTAAAATAAAAAAATTTCACTTCACACGGAGGATCGCCTTGTGGGTGACTCCTCTCTCGAGATCAACCCTTTGATCAACGAGTGTACACCGAGCCTGATACAATCCTTGCTACCTGTCCACAATCCTTTGATCAACCCTTTGAGGCGTTTTAAGCTCTTTTTAAACAATTTTTCTACTTTTGACCCCCAAACTTCTCGAGTTTTATTTTGGCTTTGCTAGCTTCGCTCCTACATCCAGTGCCACCACAAACTCCTCCGTGTATCAACACAATCTTACTAACTATGAACAAACTTAGCATTCTTGCACTCAGAATTAATGCTGTTGGGCTTCATTGCGAATAGCAAACATTTGTATCCCAAAGAACGTAGGCGAAACTTTTCTCCCTTGCAATCATCCTTTACATGACAGCGAAGAAGAAGCAAAATGCCGAGAACAGGTACGTAGACTTTTATATTCAAACATTAATCGTGGTTTTAAGCAATGGATTAGTGGGGTTTATGTTTGGTTTTTGGAACAGGGAAAGGTATCCTTGTTGTCACGACCAGCTGTGATGGAACTTCAATATTTGCTGTTTATTCTGGCTTTCTTCCCTTGTTTGTCTTGCGCCCTTACATTCAGTCTTGGGATGGCAGAGGTAACATTTTCAATTTTTTAAATAAAATGTTAATTCTATCAAAATTACAGGCTGAATCAAATTTAATGTAGAATTTTAATACGTGTTTTTTTAAATAAAATGTTAATTCTATCAAGTCCTTTTACTGTTCTCTCTAGGTGCCATGATACTCTCCTTTCTTCTTTTCTTTCTTTTAATGTAATAGAGACAGCAATGGGGGGTTTGGTGGTTTAATTTTGACTCTGTTCCCCCCCCCCCCCCTTTAAAATAATGCAATACAAATCAACATCAGCTACTAAAGGGAAAAGGGGAGCTGAGAGAGGAAATTCCCTAGAAAGTAAAATTTTCTCTAGAAAGCTAAATGGGAAAATGAGACTTGTGTTTGACATTTATTGCTTGATTTTTCGTTTCTTGGGCAGATGAGAAGATGGAAATCTTGGGAAGCTGAAACAACAACATTACAGTATCTTTTATCGAATGGTAAGCTCTTGGGGTTGGGAATTGTAGAGAAGGTTATACTCTGAAAGAAGTTTTTGAAGTGTTTTATTTGTTCAGTAGTTGTAAAAAAACGGATAGTAGTAGTTTTGGGATGTATGTGTTTGGTTTTAACCTTAAGTTTTATCTTTCGATTTTGTTAAGATTTTAGAGAGGTAGGAGCACCTTCATCCACCACCAAGGAAATGTAGCTTTTGATGTGGTTTTAATCCATGTAAAGAGATAAAACCTAGAGTTAGAACTAAGTACAAACACTCCGGACCTTGGGATGAAGTTAGAAATTTTTGTTTAGGTGTTCAAAATAAAATTTTAAAATTTTTTAGGGGATCGAAGCTTAAAATTTTATCTTAAAAAGACTCAGATTATATAATTAATTTTATCTTCGTTGGCCGGTTTGTTTTATTGCCAGAAAACTATGATAAATTTCGATTATCATAAACATAAAATACCAGGAAAACCTGTGATGATGATGTTTGGTTGACATGTATTGTTCTTGCAGGCATGTTTTGCTCGACAGTTCTATTCATCTGTTTCCAAAGTGGACTACTTCACGCTCAGACATGGATTCATTACGGTAATATTGACACTGTGTAGTAATATAAACACTTGAGCATTTCATTTTGATCCAAAATTTTTAACTCTTATTATATATTTTCCCAGGACCATTTTTCAGAGGGAAGCAATTTTGACTTCCAAAAGTACATAAAAAGAGCTTTGGAAAAGGACTTTGGAGTGGTTGTGGGAATAAGGTTGGTCTATTTCATATGAACCATCTTCATGTTTGTGTGTGCGTTTTCCCCTTGAAAGAGCTTCGATTAAATCTAGAACCGAGCCAAATCGAACCCCTAAATAAGAGAGAAAGCTGGTCCAAAGTTATCTTCTTCCGAAACCTTATTTAAGAGATATCTAATTCCTTAACACCCAACCGAATCGATAATGATATATTTAAACACTGGTTTCAGCCTCTGGATTTGGATCTTCTCAGTGTTGTTCATATTCTTCAATGCACATGGTAATTGTCTCAAAACAATATCTATATTATATTTAAGCCTGTTAATGCTAAAACCAGTTCATTTGTTTTTCAAATGTAATTTTCAGATTTTCATAATTATCTCTGGCTTCCTTTCATTCCACTACTGGTAAGTGAAACAACTTATGCCCGAAAACACAGGTGTCAGCTATATTCATATCCGATACTTATATCGACTCACGGGTTTTAGACATAACGTAAAATGTAACGTTTAACAGATGTTATTGGTGGTCGGGACACAACTGCAAGGCATCATAACAAGGATGTGTTTGGACAGCCACAACAGGTCCCAAGTAGTGAGAGGAACATTTCTGGTTAGGCCTAGTGATGATTTCTTCTGGTTTGGCTGGCCTGAACTGCTTCTCCACTTCATGCACTTCATTTTGTTTCAGGTCACCTCTTTTTTTTTTTTTAAACCTTCCATTTCTACTCCCTTTTGATTGTTTCCCAAATCCTAAAACAAAAAGAAAAAAAAAATTGTTAATTTGCAGAACTCTTTTCAATTGGCATTCTTCACCTGGACTTGGGTAAGCATCTCTGCAGCTGATTACACTTTTTCTTTTTTCATGGAATTTTTTAAAAACATTTTGGTTATAAAATGTGCAGTATGAATTTGGATTAAGATCGTGTTTCCATCCAAGTACTAAAGACATTGTGATAAGAGTAGTAATGGGAGTTTCGGTTCACAACTTCACATCCTTTGTGGATATGTTACTCCGCCTCTCTATGCTTTAGTCACTCAGGTAATTTCATTGTCATCATTTAATTCCACCCGAACTTAAATTTCATACATATTTCCATGTTCATGGAACTGACTTATGATTAAATTCAGTAAAAACTGATTGATACGATATTGATATTTTAAAATAACACAATTAAAATTTTTTTCTCAGTTTGAAACAAACGTAAGATTAATACTAATAAATCCGAAGATACGTTTATGGTTTAAGGTTATTGTAATTAACCGATTGCAAGTTAATGTTTTTAACAGATGGGGACATCGATGAAGAAAGCTGTGTTCCCTGAAGACGTGGTGGAAGGTCTAAAAAGATGGCGAGCCAATGCTAGAAAAAAAATCGCCATAAAAAGTAATTACATTTCAGCACGGCCTTCACTCGAGACCACATCTTCCTTCGGAACTTCACCTTCTTTCAGCCTCGATCCGTCTCATTCGGTAATGTTTGATCGAATACCTGAACCCGATCACCTTGCCGTTGAGATGGTGGAAGAGAAGGAAAGGGAGACTACGATAACCAGAGAAGCAGAAATGGAGCAACAAAAGAGAGGATCCTTTGGTGGTTTTGATCTTAGAAATGTGTCGTGAAATTATTGTGGTTAAACATCAGGCTTGTGGATTGTATAGTCGATAGTGTCATTTCTTCATTTCTTTACGTAGTTATTATATGTTGCTCGAATTTTGGATGAGTGTCGGATATTATTACATAGATATATTTAATTAATTAATTAATTTGTTATTCTAAATTATTGGAATGGGCATTAGGCAAGAAAGAGGTTTCAGTATTTTGTAAGAAAAAAAAAATGTAATTAACATGGCATACCCTTTATCCCATATAAAATACCGTCTAAATCACATTTACATGTATTTCATAATTCTAAAAACTAAGACCTACCCTATGTTTCTAGACCAATTATATAATATTTTACAAACTCGAAATTCGGTCCGTTCGAGTGATTCGGTTCTCGATCCGATCTAGGAAGGGATGTCATCCAACTCACCACTCCGCTCACAACTGGCTTGTTTGCCAGCTCCACCTCCTAGCTCACCTACTCGCGAGGAAGTCCCTTAAGAGATACTTCTGAGGTTACGTGTCAAACCTAGAGGGGTAACGTGTCGTTGTGCATGACACTTAGTTATCTCCTAACATGTCCTGTCCAAAAACCGTGCCTTATAAATATGAAAATAGCTTCCATGAGAAAGGGACTAGATGAAAAGCCCTCAATAAAACCCTATTAACTAGCACTAAAAATCTTAATGTCTTTAATTTCTTAATTAATATAAATATTTATTTACTAAATAAATTTAATATCCAAACCAATTATGAATTTATTTTGGTAATATCCAGATATAAGGTTAGTTCTCATTAGAACTATTTATGGGTTGAGGCAAGGTCTAATTCCAAAAAATTCGTGCCTAGGCTTGTTTTTGGATCGAGTCGACCCTTCCAACACCCACACCATTAATCTCATATTTGATCTTTGAACAACTCTTACCATTTCCTAGGGTTGTGTGTTTGCTCGGTTCAATTTTTTATTGCAATAATTGAATAAACCCAATTTTAAAGGATAACCGAATCGAATTTCATCGGTTCGGTTTATTAGATTTTTTTTTTATTTTTTATTTAAAAAAAAAATTATTTACGTATTATATTTATGTATATACATTAAAATTAAATTAATTATAAAATTGGAATTATAAGTATTAATTTCGGCTTGAGTTTTATTTTTTATGCTTGGATTTTTTGAGTTGGGTACTTGGGCTTAATTTTATTTTACATTGATTGGGTATAATTATAAAAAAATATTGTTAATGTTTAGAAAATCGATTTATTCGATTATTTTGATTTAACTTATCAAATCAAAATTGAATTGAATTGTCCATTTAAACCGAAATAAATAACTAAATAAAAAATTTTGTTTTTTTATTTAATTTAATCAATTTAATCGATATTTTATTCACACCTTCTATTTTTCGTATTAAAAAAAAGAAAGAAACAAAAAAGATAACATCCAACAAATTAGGCATGAAATGAACATGAAATATAAGAATAGAAACAAACATGTTTACATTAAAGGTTGTATGTTGTGAAAGCCCTGTCGGTACCGGCCAAGCTTATTGATAACGTTGTTTAGGGCTAATTTTCACTCCACCACACATTTAACTCGCACCAAAAATGCCTCTCTTTTTTTTTTTTTTTGTATTGGATTTGGAAAATATGCTCGAGAGGTCCTGTCAGTGGAGTGAAACACGTATTTTAGGATTGAAATTAAATTGTATATTTTTATGGTAGTGAAAATATAATTTTATTATTTTAATTATTTATATTTTTATATTTTTACATAATTAAATTATTTTTAAAAAATAAAATATAATTTTATTATTATTAATTTAAAAGCTTATAAATTATAAAATATTTAAATTAAAAAATTTCATTTTAAAAGGGGTGGACAATGCCGCCCCTGTCTCCGACACTGTAGGCTGTACTAACTGATAATTGTGACGCCTCGAATAAAAAGCTTATAGTAAAAGCTAAAAACAGCGTTAGTATATTATAGTGGGGTCGGAGATGGACAAATAGTACAACAACAACACGTGATAAAATAGAGCCGCTGTTTTGAAAGGAAATTTCTCTGCTCTTTCACACTCCACTCTGCCGTGTGATTTTGTTGTTTTCTCGATTTTCTTTTGGGTAAATTGCACTCATGTTTACTAAATTATAATTAAGTGTATGTTTTGGTCACTAAATTTTAAAAAATTATAAAATGGTAGCTAAATTACTTGAAAATCTTCAATTAAGTCATTGATTTGTTAAAATCATCATTGTCTGATTTTCACTGTTCATATAGCCTGTATTAATCAAAGGTTTCCTGCTCCTTCTCTCCAATAATTTAGTTTTTTTTTTTTTCATGAAACAAGTTTAAGCGTCAAGAATCTGTGACTCAAAATTTAAAATAAATTTTTTTTTCGATCTTCGACACTAATCATTAGATTGACTTGGATGTAAGATATGTTCTTCTATTCACTGATAGGTATTGATCCACCGTAAGAATCGCTGAATTGATACTTGGAGCTCGTTAATTGGACTTTTAAAAAAAATTAACAGTCTAATGGCTTAAATACAAACTTTCTAATACTTCAAGGACTTGAAATAAAAAAATTTTAAACTTACTAATAGCTTTGTGACAATGGTGTAGGTTTACCCATTTCTTTTTAAGGATAAACACAACATTTAATCTCTAAATTTAGTATTTTTTTTTTTTTGTATTCAAATTTTCTTTTATCCATATCATCTCTGAACTTTACAACTTTTTAAATTTGTTCATTGAACTTGAGTTGTATTAAAGTTTGACAATTTGAGATTTTGAGATTACGGCACATCATCATTTAATTTAAAAAAATAGAAAGTTTTTAAAAAAAATTTAAAATTTTTAGGCGATAAAAGGGCATTCTAAGATAATGTTATGTCATCACACCATGTTTAAGTTCATGTTTAAGGAGTTTAAGGGTTAATTGGGAAAAAATTGTTAAGTTCCTAAACTAATATAGATAAAAAAGTTTCAGGACTTATTTGAAAAAAATAAAAAGTTAATAGATTAAATGTTGCTTATCCCTTTTCTTTGTTGTTATGACGTAGCCCAACTGCTTTGAACATTTGACTTTGTAGTTGTATTGCATTGTTTGGAAATCGAAGCTTCTTCCTTGAAGCGAATGTATATTATAGTTTACATTAATCTTTCCTTTAATATAATTAAAATTCTAGAGATTTAAATATTGAAATTAAGAATTTAATTTAAGTATTTATACTATAATTTAATTATTTTATCGAATTTGTGCCACCTTCAATCGGGTCATTAATTTTTATTTGAACCCAATTTTTTTGTTTTGTTTTAACATCATACATATTTAATATATTATTATTAATTAGTATCAAATAATACATTTTATTATTTATTGTATGTTATTTTAAATACATTTTATTGTATGTAAAACAATTAAAACATTATAGATCTTATAAACGTTTAAAAAT
This sequence comes from Kokia cookei, assembly GCA_039519145.1. Classification (NCBI taxonomy): domain Eukaryota; kingdom Viridiplantae; phylum Streptophyta; class Magnoliopsida; order Malvales; family Malvaceae; genus Kokia; species Kokia cookei. The sequence continues at coordinate 43,815,305 of CM076907.1, forward strand.
ATAACTAAAATCTATAAAATATTTACAAATTTTAATTAAAATTTTAATTTTGATTTGATAAAAATATTAAAAAAATAAAAAATTGATTAAACCGTCCAATTCTTAGATCAATTAGTTTAACAGCTTTCATCGACCAACATCTTATCGATTTCGAGTAAAAAGATGACCGGTTCTTTACTGGGTTCCATCTAGAGTGGAACGACCAACCGACCGAACTCCTTTCAAAGCAAAGAGCCCCCCAATTAGTGTTAGAATAGTATTTCTTTGTCTCTTCTCTCTTTCCGCAACATTTCCTTCGATTATTTATGGTGAGTATTCTTTAAACCCTATGCTTAGTCTCCATCTCTTTTTTTATTTTATTTCTTTTTAATCTTAATTTCATTATAGTTTTTATTCTACTCCCAAGTGGATAATACTTTCAATACATTCGAATCTATTTTTTTGCACTAATAACAACATCGATACCATAAACTAAGACTTAATCCACCTTTTTTTTTATTAATTAGACTAAAAAACATTTGGAGAATATTTAATTAATTATTATTCAAGTGACGTCCAGTTTTCTTTTTTGCTTCAAGGCCTCAAGTTAATATGACTGAAACTTAAAATATAATTTAGATAAATTAACCTAAGTTTAAAAAAATGGTGTAAATGTGGTGTTTAATTAATTGGAGAATGTTGTATAAATCGGACAAGTGACCTTGACTCTAGAAAAGATCTAGAGAAAATTAAATTAAAGACAAGTAGCAGCCTTAAGTTGCTAACTAATAAATACTAATAGAATATATACATCAACTTATCAAAATTTATGAATTATTTAAAATTATTAAAACAAATCTAATGATTCTTTTCTTCAAGAAAACAAAAGTTAATGATTCAAGTATAATGCGTCTAACCACGTGATTAACAAAATAAGCTGTACAAATCTTTAAAAAATATTTCTTTTTCAATAAATTACAAAATCATAGACTTTTAGCAGTGGAAAATAGGACAATAAAGAAAAACATGATAAGATTTTCTACTTTTTTTTTTTAGTTAGAATAGTATATTACAAGTTCAGTGAACTTTTTATGCATTAAATTTTACTCACTCTATTTATTTATATTATATTATAATATATTTAATTTTCCTTATGTTGTCTTTATTTATTAATTAAATAAATTAAAAATCCAAATTTCTCAACTCGATTTATTCAAGAGAAAGAAATTAATTTTTGTTGATATCCTACTCACAATAATTATCGTAAATTTTATTTTTGAAATTAATCAGTATAGTTAAATATAAAAATAAAAAATTACAGTGAGTTCTGTTTTTAGTTAAAAAAACGTGAGAATGAGAGAAAAAGAAGCGTCCACGTCAGGTTGCGGGCCCCAAGCCCGTGATCTCATACTAAGCTTGATTGACAGGTTGGGATTAAAAAGCCACGGTGATCTTTTGATGAAACAGCACCACGTTACTCGTACGAACTACCAAATATCTTTGAGTGATCTAAGGCCTGATCTCATCATTCGTTTTCTTTACATGCTTGCTTACGCCTCTTGTTAGAAAATGTTTGTTTTTTCTCATTACCCATTCCGCCACGTTTAGTTGCGATATGAATGTTTATTTTTCTATTGAATTATAAAATTAAAATAAAATCGAAATAACAAATACGATTAACACGACTCGAATCTAATATTTAAGACGATTATCACATAAGATTTTGATATGGATGTTTTTAATCCCATCATACGAGTGTACTATGTTTGAATTTTTTTATATTCTTTTTTATTATACTTTTATGCTGATTTGATTTTACGATGTAATTGTTTCGAAATGTATTTATATTTATATGGTATATATGTTATCAATTTCTAACAGTAAGCCTTGAAAAATAAAGAAAATTTGTAGTAAAGGTTGGGAAAGGTTGAGGTTTCTGTGAATATTTAAGTAATAGTTTTGAGTTCCGTTTTGTTCAATTATTATATGGTGATCATTAAATTTATCGTGTAATTATCATGGATGAGTTTTGTTCGATTATATTCATATTATTTATCCATTTGTATTTTGTAATAATTTCTTTGTACTTTATAATTGTTTAATCATGTCCTTACTATCATATTATATTTTTATTTGTAAACTCTTAAAAATAAAAATTTAATTATGAGTAGGTTGAGTTGGAATAAGTGTTATCACTCTTCGAGTCGCATGAGTAGTTTCACTATGCTATAAAAGGTTAGAGGTTTAATTTTGGTTTTAATCCCTCTTTTAAGATAAAGTTTAAGATTTAATCCCTTAAGTTTAAGATGCTATCATAACCAAATTAATGACAATAATAATATATTAGAAGTCTTGTCACATGGGTATATACATGGAAATCACAAATTAGAACACAAATATGTCTTTAAAAATAATATGCAATAGCCAATTGAATTTTAGTTTGATTGGCATGAATATTGTTAATAATGTAAAAAAAGTAGGTTCGAATGCGTTGAAATGTATTATCTTTCTATTTATGAATTGAAAAAAACTATAAATAATTTTAAATATTATGTAAAAAAGATGAAGCAAGAACCAAGACGGAACAATAATCGATGAAATCAATAGAAATATTCCAATTTTTACACTCAATTCCCCTTTGCAATATCACATTTCCTCGAATTTTCCATGTACTGACAGGTCACCTTCCTAACATGTTCAAAACATCATGTCATTTAGTTATCACATCGGTCCGGACAGGTAACTTCGGACGCTATATTATTGTCGTTTTCATTGAAAAATATATAAGTGTTGTGCCAGCCGCAGGAATTTTAGCCATCGCCTTGGAAAAAAGAAGCTATGCTGTGCAATTATTTCCTGTACCAATGTGTTTAGTGTCTATATTTTTAGAAATTTAAAAGTTTAATTTTAATTAAATGATAGATATTAAATTTATTAAATTTTATTATTTTAAAAGTTTAATACAGATAAATATATTATGGCACATGTAATACATAATAACTTATTATTTTCACATATTAATCATAAAAAATATCAATCAATAGATTTAAATTAAAGATATCATTTTGCATTAAGATTGAAATTTCGAAATGCGAAAAATATAGCTAGTGAAGAATATTGAATAAATCTACAATTTTACACATAATACAATATTAAATATAATTTAACTAGGGTTATTTGAACCAAACTGGATCAACTAGTTGGAATTGGTCGGGATACTAGTATGGAGAAGAGCATTAAATTGATTGAACCCAGCAAAAAAAAACCAATTAAAATTTTAATAATTTATTTAATTGAATTGGAGTACCAATGCCTAATCGTTTCGATCATCAGTCTAGTCTGGGAAACCTTGAATTTGACCAAACAAATTCTGTTGCTATCTATTGGCAAAGATTAAAATTTGAAAATTTAAAAAGTATAAGGATACAACTGATGAAATTAAGTAAATATACTAAATTCACAATTTACACAATTACAGAGTCTAATAGTAGAATTTGACAAAAGAATGGTTCTTGTCTTTTGGCTTTTTATCACACTCACAGTCTGTAAAAGGATAAAGGAAAGGTCACGTTCAATTGTGTTGGTGGGGGGGGCTAGCAAAATAGCAATGAGAATCGGTCTACCAAACGGTGACGTATAACAACATCATCCACAGTCCCGGTGACGTCCCACAGTACGTAATCGGCGTTGACGTGAAAGTCTTCTTATTCACCCCCCCTATTTATATAATGACACCATTAATATAATAACAGCCCCCTCCCTCCCCCTTTGCTTTGCATTAAAAAAAAAACATTTCAGTCTTAAATTCTCAATGCAAGAAGCAATCCCTTATAAATCATATTCGACCACCACAGCCACCGCCGTCGGCAGCTGTTTTCCGCTTCTTAACTTTCTCGGTGGTGGTGGGGGTGTGGTTGCCAATGGTAGTGAAAGCGATATAAGGAAGCTGGTGGAGGAGAATGCTGTGGTGGTTTTCGGTAGACGTGGTTGCTGCATGTGCCATGTTGTGATGAGGTTACTGCTAGGGCACGGAGTGAACCCGGTTGTTTGCGAGGTCGGGGAAGGGAAAGAAGAGGCGGCGATCGGCGAATTGCCGAGGATCGAAGGAAGCGGCGGCGACGAGGGAGGTGGTGGTGGTGGGATTCAGTTACCGGCTGTGTTCGTGGGTGGGAAGATGTTTGGGGGATTGGATAGGGTAATGTCTACTCATATATCTGGTGAATTGGTGCCTGTTTTGAAAGATGCTGGTGCTTTATGGCTATGAGTTTTGTGAAATCTCTATTATGTTCTGGTTTTTGTTCTTATTGTTCTTCTTCTTCTTACTTTTTTTTTTTATTTAAGAAATTCAACAGCTTTTACTTGATTTTGATAATGTTTCGAGGAACTGGAAAGAATGTAATAATTTGATTAATCTGAACTTAAATTGATAATTAAATCGAACCGAAAAATGATGTAAATTAGTAATTCCAAATGTCTCGATCATAAATTTACCAAAATTTGAAATGATTTAAACTAATAATTACTAGATTAGGACCAAAATGGTACCAAAAAAAAAACATTTGAATGGACCCAATTCATATGGCTCCAGTGGAGTTTAGTTCCTAAAATTATAAAATTGTATTTTGGTGTTTAAAATTAATAAAAATTCAATTTAATTTTTTAAAAATTATAAAAAAAATAAATTACTAAAATGATGAAATTAATTTTTATTACGATAAAAATAAATAAATTAATTTCCGACCAAAAAGATTTCTAAATCCGCCTCCCCTTTCGCTACTACCTAATATCAAGTCAACCTTCGACTTTTTTTTTTGAATAAGTCTACCTTGGGTTAAATGCAATTTTTTTTAATTAAATGCTTGCATCATGAGTGTATGGATTAAACCTGGATTAGGACTGTATTTAAAATTCAAGAAATTAATCAAAACCAAGCAATTTCAACCACCATAAACTTGTCAAGGAAAGCAAAATTATTGCTTTTTTTAGGAAAAGCAAAGTAGTTACTTAATTTATGCAAATTAAGAAAACTTTTAATGATTTGAGCAAGATAATATATTTAACTCTTCTTGCCTACTTACATTTAATTTTATCTCTTCATTTTGCAAAAATTAGAGAGGTGTTTGTAGAGGATTAAAATTTTTGGATATTTACTTGAAATTTGTATGTATAGTATTCATTTTATTTTAATTTTATATTTTTTAATGAAAAATTAAAGTAAAAAGATTAATTTTTTGACACACACACACACACGTTAAAAGACATAAACACATCACACACACTCTCTAAAATTTTAGCCCTATCATTTCCCTTATTAAAATTAAATAAATTCTCCTTAAAATCTAATTATTTCGAGGCTTAATTTGGATAATTAAGGTGACAAACACAAGTGTTTGAGTATTCTAGAATGCATTTAGTTTTTTTTATTTATGACTCAACGGTCTATAAAATCATATGTATCTTTTTAATTAAGGTTGAAGTTAATTCAATCAAATGAATATTTCGAAGAATTGTGACCGTCTCTAAGTTATTTGTATGAATCAAAACCTTCTTGTGCCTATCTCTTTGAACGAGAGTTAAACCATTTAAATTTCCCAAGTTCAACATAAGAAATTGAGCAAAATCCCAAAACCAATTATATCCAATAACTCATTCACCATATCTAGTTTAAAGTTAACCAAATTCAACTTTCTCTATTATCTTTTTTCCCTTTTTGGCCTTTTGTTGCCGAAATTAAATGTTGGGAATTAATTATTTTATAAATCTCTTTAATCACATCCTTATATTACGGTGCTTCAAATATATTGACTAAATTCTATTTAACAATTAATTTAAATTATTCTACAATTTTATTAATTAGTTGAAAATATTTGATGGTTAAGTTTATTTAGTAAGTAAATATTTATATATTTTTTTGATTAATTTCATTATAAATTTTGATCCTATCTATTTTTTTAGCACAATACATAAAATTACTAATAACTTCTTTCCAATTCATAAATAAGAAAATAATGCATTTCAACGCACTCAAATTCACTTCCTCTTACATAAACAATAATACTCATGCTAAACGAAGAAAAACTCAATTAACAAGCAAATATTTATATTAAATCTAACACAAAATTAAGAACCCATAATAAAGCAAAATTCACCAAATGTAATTCCCCTGAAATTTGAAGAGTTATATAAGAAAATAAAAAATAAAGTTAAAGATAATGGTGATCTACAAAAATGAATTAAAAATGTAAAAAAAAAAAAAAAAAAAAAAAACAGCTCATCCTTCTCCATTAATTGTGTTGGGTAATGATGATCCCAGAAAAAAGGTATAATTAGATAAGTAATTAACCGAGAAACTATTTTATTGATCCATCATACAAAGTGGAGAAACTGTTGATTTTATTTTAAATTTTCTTTTGCCATTATTTTGATCTACTTATAGCTTAAGATCTTGTTCGTGCAATTGTTTAATTAATTTGCATCAATTATTTTGATCTATTTAGTTCGATGGGTATTATTATTATTATTATTATTAGTATAGAAAAATGTGAGTTTGAATATATTAAAATATATATTATCTTCACATTCAAAATTAAAAAAAAAAACTATGAATAATTTTAAAAATTATAAATTAAAAAAAATAAATATAATAAAAACGAGATTAGTGTTAAACAAATTTTAGGACCATCAATTGACCCATAACAGGGGCCCTTATCTTGATAGGTCTTAGGCTGTCCTTTCCACCGATGTTTATGTAATATTATATGGATTTCGTAGGATAAACCTAATCATAACTGAGCCATTTAATGATTAAACCACTAATTAAGAGGACAGTCAAATTAAATACACCTTTCCTTAAGTCAACTATAACCCACTTACATTTATTTCATTTCTAAGTTCTTTTTTAAATATGTAAACAAAAACTAATAAACTATCCTGTTTTGGATATCCATGAGGCTGTCAGCTGGGCTTGGACCGTAACCATGTAATGTCCAGGTTTGTTGCTCTTGGTTTATCTTCTTAGGGACCTCTGCTTTGCCAACTTTTTGCCTTTTCAAGCATTCCACGGGGTTGAGATTCGACTTAATCATCAATCAGGTTTGAAATCTAAAAAGTGAAAGGATTTGCATTAAAATATAGGATAAAGAAACAGACTTTGGTAAAAAAAATAAAATCCTTTTAGAAAATGGATTAAATCTCAAGTAAGATTTTTTTGGATTCGAACCTGGCTCAAATTTATGAAAAAAAAAATATTTTTTTATTGTTTTACTGTTATTTTTTTGTTATTTTCTCACTATTTTGCTGTCAGTTTATTAGTATGTTGTTATTATTTAGATATTGTATGAGTCTTATTTTATTGTTAATTTTATTACTATTTTAGAGGTATTTAATTATTAAGTTGTACTATTTTAGTGTTATTTAAGTATACATATTTTTAATTAATTGGGAAACTTTTATTTTAATCTTTTTAATATTTTTGATGTATTATATATATTTAAAAATAATATAAAAAAATAATACGGATGGGTTAGGCAGGGTCCAGGTTTTAGCATTTTTATCTGGATTGAGCTTAGAGAAAATTTTAAGCTGATTTTCGGGTTGGGTCGAGCTTGAGCCTGACCTAAGATTTTGGTTGGGCCCAACCTAGTCCATTAACACCTCTAACTAGGAGAGGCTAAACTGTTCGTAGATTGTTCGAGACGATGCTAAGAGCTAATAGGGGTTTTGGATCCCAAAAAAAAAAAAAAAAAAAAAAGTTAAATTCTTTTAAAAATAATAAAATTTTAAATTAATTTATGAATAAAATTGCACTTTCACTTTTTAAATATAAAAAAAAAAAAATATTTAATTCTCAAAAAAATAATGAAATTATAAATTAATATATGATAAAATTATATTTAAATTTCTCAAAAAATTTATAATTCAAATTCCATCCCCTCTAAAAAAACATTTCTATCTTCACCCTTGTTGACCGTACCAACACATTGAAGAGTTCATTAGCTCTAAACTAATGATACTTTGCATTCTTCTTTCAGAAGTTAGCAATCCTTTAATAAAAGCAGTCTAAAGAGGCAACAGGTTCTAAAAGCAGGAGTGCTTCGGAAGAAGCTTGAGAATATGGATCATATACATTACACATGGTTTCACTTAGAATTTATGTCTTATAGCTAGCTCAAGTGGAAGAATTGAGTCCTATATGCTATAAGGCATAAGTTCGAAGTCTAACCATACACTTCTACATATATTATCAATTCATAGCATCTCCAAACACTTAAATTTTTTGATAAAGTCAAAAGATAGAACCCACATGATCAAAAATTCAGAGATTAGCATAAACATTCAATCCATTTCCATTGTTAGTTAATTCATCCAATTAAATATAATTCAAAAATTCAGAGATTAACATAAACATTCAATCCATTTCCATTATTAATCAATTCATCCAATTAAATAATATTTTCAGTTAAGATGTTACTGTCATTGCTCGCTTTTATGCCCTCAAAAAGAGCCAAACTATTCGAGAGCCAACTGGCCAAAGGATTCGTATATTTGGCTCTAAACTCGACTGTTCTCTGTAATATTTGTGATTAAGAAAATATTGCAGGGACTTTGATTGTGGAGTTTTCAAGGATATGTACTATTTCATTTGTGCCTACAAGATGAGTTAAAATATAAGGGTAGTAGGTAGATATATATTTGGTATTTTTTATTTCCGTTTTACTACTTATATTTATAACAACGTTGTCTTGAAAGTTTGTAAATTTGATGAAAACGAAGTTATTGCTTCGGTACTTGATTTCTTTAATTATCTTGGAATCAACTCCAATAGTAGTACTCTCTGTCATTTTTCCTCTATCCGTGAAATTGTATATATATATTTTTCTACTGAACTACTGTCTCGACTTGATTTCCTAAATTGAATCTGATATTTTCTATATAATTCCACTTCTAAACAGCATGCATGCATGCAGACATGCAATGACTGGGGAGTATAATGTATATAAGTCATGCACATGCATGCAGCATGCATAATGTTCACTGATACAGTCAGCTGGCATGTGCTGTATCTGGTATATACTTTCTATTACTTAAATGCCTGCTCTGATATTTATTGTCATAGAGGCTAGTAACCATGCATGTAAAACCAAATGCAAAACTACATATTAGAATATCCAACTATTAGATAGTGACACACTTTAAATTGTTTATGATTATTATGTACGGTTGGTGATCTATCCAACATTTTTCATGAAATAGATTATTTAATCTTCTTGTTTATCACCACCAATCTGTACAAATTATGGTATATAAGTATGAAGCAAATGATTCTAACTATCTTCCCCACTGTCCCATGGATGCAAACAATAGGTCTAATGTTGCTAACTTGCCACCAGGGTTCAGATTCCATCCTACTGATGAAGAGCTTATCATTCATTATCTAAACCAGAAGGTTTTCCCTTCCTCCAATCATCACCTAATGTTCTCCATTATAGCTGATGTTAATATCTACAGGTTCAATCCATGGGAACTTCCTGGTAGGCTCCTCCTTTCTGCTTTTCATCTGATATAATATATATTGTGTTTATGGCATTCATGTTTACAGATAAGGCTTTATTTGGTGAGAACGAGTGGTTTTTCTTTAGTCCAAGAGAAAGGAAGTATCCGAACGGAACACGTCCGAACCGAGCAGCGGCATCGGGATACTGGAAGGCTACCGGGACCGATAAACCGATCATCCCTTCTGTTGGTTCACAATGCCTTGGAATGAAGAAAGCTTTAGTGTTTTACGAAGGACGTCCTCCTAAAGGTGTAAAAACCGATTGGATGATGACTGAATATAGACTGCTCGATGATTGCTTTGTATCTCAAAGACCCAAAGGATCAATGCAAGTAAGTTTATATTACTTTCTTCTTCACTGAAACTATAGGACTTGGTCACTGCACTTAAATCTCTTTGTGTATCTTCTTGTTTTAAGTTGGATGATTGGGTTCTATGCCGAGTTAGCCACAAAGGTAAATCTCCATTGGCTGGTGGGTACTTACAAGGTCAAGAAATGGCAATACAATGCACCATTGGAATCAATGATTATGATCATCAGTTACCTACAGTGGACCAAATGGTTGGGCTTGAAAGTGAACAGCTCGATGAAAAGGTGTTTCAAGAAGGGTCCCCAGAGTATCCTCCAACACCCGTTGATACCAGTGTGAGAGAGGTGCTGAAGTCCATTGAAAGAGTGCTGTCAGTTGGAGCTTTGGATGAACTGGTAATGGCTTCTTCAAGCAACGATAGTGCGTGAGGTTTTTCATTACCAAACAAAGGAAAGGATATATTGTTCATGTTATTATATACTATAAATATTGTGTTTGATTACTACAAAGGGAATCAAAGATACCTATATGGAATATATGGATAGTTAATCGATAAAGAATAATCAAAGGGAATCAGAGATTTCTCCAATGCTCCATTGGGTTGAATAAATGAAATTAGTGTTTTATTTGTTCCATAAAGTTCAATTAGCAACGTGATAGGACTAGTTATGTGATTTAAATTCTGTTTTGAGTAATATGCCTTTTCGTCTTAAGTTAAGTATTACTTAATTTCAAGTCATATTAATTATTAGTTTTATTATGTTTTTATATTTTTAAAAAAATTTTAAATTAATTCATCAAATCATTTAACCAAATTATAATTACACTTTGCAAGGACATTTTTGGAATTAAAAAAAATTGCATACTATAATATTACTCATAACAAAAAATGATAATAAATAGAACAATAAGATACTAAAAGAATATAAAATAAAATTAGTTAATGACGAGTTTACGAAGCTGATGTTCAGGATGTGAGACTAAAATAGTGAGAAAAGGACAAAAACACCCTTCACTGTACGGACAAATTCAACAACTAAAAGGAACAAATAGGGTTTATTTCAAAAGACAGTCCCAAATTATGATCTAAACTCTAAATTGATCCTTATATTCCAAAACGTTCTAATCAAGTACTTAAAGAATCAATATCATGCTAATTCTGTACTTTTTTCAGTTTAACTATTAGCTTAGTTGTTAAACATAATCTAAAATTTAATGTGTAACATATATAAGACATATGTATGAAATTATAAATAAATGTGCACCAGAGTAAAACCAGAAATTTTATGAGAAGTCGAAATTAAATTATATATTTTTATGAGAGCTAAAATGAAATTTCCAATTGTATTGGTTTTCAAAAGAATTAAATCGAAATGCTAGCATTTTTAAGGGCCAAATTATAATTTTACCATACATTAATCTTAAAATTTTATAAATCTAAGAGATTTAAAGCAATAATTTCTCATTTTAGGTCGGAAAAGGGTCCCTTCCAACTAGAGATGCTCATGGGTCGGATCTAAACATGATATTAGCATATTTTATGTTTGTCCAAGCTCGGCCCGACTCAAAATATGGGTTTAAAATTTTGCTCAAATCCGGTTATATTTACAAAAGACTAAACCAATCCCATTTTAATCCCACCCATATTGTTTTTTTAATTTTTTAAATATTTATATTATATTAATATTTAATAATTTTATACATTTTTTTATTTATTAATTTTTTATATAGTCATCTTAACATTATTCTAATGTTTACATCAAAGTAGTATTATATATTTAGTATATGTTTATTTTTTTAATGTGTTTTAAATGATATAATATATAAAAAAAATAACATAATATAAAGTATTATAAACTTAAAAGCAAGTCGGGTCGAGCTCGGAATGTTCAAACCTGAACCCGATCAAACCTGAACTCGGGTCATATTTTAAACGGGTCTAATTTTTTACCCAAACCCATTTTTTGAGCCTAATATTTTTACCTAAACCCTCCGAAATTTCTGACGACCTTCGAGCCTGGACGAATAATTTGACCCATGAACAGGTCTACTTCCAACTCCCTCCCTTGACCTTGAATGTACACTTATTACATGAATAATTTGTATCAAATCCGAATTGTATGTTCAATAGACATGCATACGCATATTTACAATATAATTCAAGTATTTTAAATTTACTTTTAAACCGGTATTTAAGATATAAATCGCTGGCTAAGTGGACATAATCACCTAATTCATATAAAACTGCTACTTTGTGTACTAATTCAGAATCTTAGAGATTATTTGGGGAGTTTTGGTAAAATTAACCCAATCATATATAAGCGTAATTTTACAATTCCATTCTAAATAGCCCTATAAATAAAGCCGCAAAAGTCATTTTCACCTCTTCCCTCCCCAATTTTAAACCTCTGCCAGTAGAGTGGAAACACAAATAAAACGTTGCAAAAGCCAAGCCCTTCTCCAAAGAAAAATCTTCAAAATTAACAACGAAAGAAACAAAGCTAAGCGAAATTAGAGAGAAAATCAGCTGATCGGTGGAGGATCTGAGCAAAGATGATGAAATATTTTGGTAGAGGAAAAGAGTCCGCTGCTGATGTGTCCCCGCAATCATTCGGTAATTCGGCGTCTCCATCGTCGGCGTCGGCTTCTCCAGTGACGGGTCCAGCTAGACCGATTCGATTGGTGTATTGCGATGAGAAAGGGAAGTTCCGGATGGATCCGGAAGCGGTTGCGGCTTTGCAGCTTGTTAAGGAACCAATTGGAGTCGTTTCGGTCTGTGGCCGGGCTCGTCAAGGAAAGAGCTTCATTTTAAATCAGGTATTTTAGTTTCTTCTATGTTTGGCTTGTTTTGATTATAAATTGGAAGAAATTTATGTTGATTTGGTGCTTTTGTACGTTGAATGATGAATTCTAGGGTTTTTGACGTTTGGAGTAGAGTATATTGTAACCTTAGGGTTTAGGGGAACGGAATGTGTAATTTTGATCAATTGGAGGACTTTTTGGCGTAACTTTTCTGCTTTTAGAGCCCTCATTTATTATAGCTGTAAGGGGAAAATATCAACTTTAATTTAAGTTCATATTAGTGCATTTAACTATTTAAGTGGAGATTACTAAAGATGTGAGAAATGTAAACTTGTTAGGAAAAGTACATTGGATATGATAATGTTTAATTGAGTTAATGATTTAAGTGAGTACGTGTATAGAGAAAAATAAATACGGGTTAACGTGAAACATCTTTGCTCTATTCATAGGAGATGTGAATTTTACTATAAAACTTAGTCTTACTCCTATTTCAATTGTTGTAAGGCATAAATTATTGAGTTGTTTGTGGTATTGTGGTTAGATATTGTAAACTTGTAAGTGGTTTTCTCTCTATTGAATCTTGCATGTTATCTGTTCTTTTTATCAGCATTGTAATGCATATTGTCTCTTTTACCTATGAGATTGCTATGCGTTCATTTTTTTGGCTATAGCTTCTTGGAAGGAGTAGCGGATTTCAAGTAGCATCAACTCATCGACCATGTACTAAAGGGCTTTGGTTGTGGAGTGCACCATTAAAGAGAACTGCTCTTGATGGAACTGAGTACAACCTTTTGCTGTTAGATTCTGAAGGAATAGATGCCTACGATCAAACAGTTAGTTTTCACTTTGTGGGAATGGGTTGATTATATTTATTGGTTTGGTTATTTTTGACTCAGGCTCTTATCTTGCAAACTTGTCAGGGAACATACAGCACTCAGATATTTTCCTTAGCTGTCCTCTTATCTAGTATGTTTATCTACAACCAGGTTGGCTCTTTGCTTTTCCATTTTTGAAGAGACATTAATCCTTTTAAGCTCCATGTTAATAAGGTTATACTTCTGATATTTAGATGGGAGGCATAGATGAAACTGCACTGGATCGTCTCTCTCTTGTCACTCAAATGACAAAACATATTCGAGTCAAAGCTGGAGCAAGAACAACGAAAGCCTCTGAACTTGGGCAGTTCTCCCCAATCTTTGTTTGGCTTCTTAGGGTAATATTTGATTACAGACAGAAACATGCACACACTGTCTTATTATTGTTTGTGACATGTTTGATTCTTGAATATGGATGTGATGAGCTTTCTCATGATTGTAAAATACACATTTTCAGTTCTCTTTTGTAAAATATTTGTCTTACTTGCAGGATTTTTATCTGGACTTGGTGGAGGATAATAGGAAAATCACTCCCCGTGACTACCTAGAGCTTGCTTTATGGCCAGTTGAAGGTAGTGGGAAAGATATAGCTTCCAAAAATGAGGTAATTCTTAATATGGGTTTAATTCGGGGAGTAAAGGAAGCCAGTATAAATTCTATGAATTAGTTTATCTGCTGAAGTCAAGTATCTCTGGGATTCTAGTTAGAGTTTCACCCTGATGCTTTCCTAATAGCATTCCTCTCTTCACGAGATTCATTTCTACAATTTTTATGATGAAGGATATGAATAATTAAATAGATGAATTTTTCTTCTCTGTCATAGACCTTCCTCCCTTCACAGATTAGAGATTCACCTCTCCAGTATTCATCATGAAGGATATGATTAACTAAAGTATTTGAAAATTTCTTCTCTGTGATACTTTCTGATTATGCATTGTTAATTATTGTAGATCCGAGATTCCATTCGAGCTCTATTTCCTGATAGAGAATGCTTTACCCTTGTGAGGCCTTTGAACAATGAAAATGATCTCCAAAGACTTGATCAAATTTCGGTTAGTATCTAACTGCTTTCATATATGCCAATCTATCTCTGTTTTCTACTATTATTTTTATCTTTGCTCTCCCTCCTCCCTCTTTTAGTGCTGATTGTGCCTTTTTCTATTTGGCATGCATAGTTTATGTACTAAGACCTTAGTTTTAATATGTAGCTTGACAAACTGAGACCCGAATTCCGAGCTGGGCTTGATGCATTGACAAAATTTGTTTTTGAGAGAACAAGACCGAAGCAGGTTGGGGCTACTATACTGACGGGGCCTGTTCTTATAGGTATCACAGAATCTTATCTGGATGCTTTGAATAAAGGTGCAGTGCCCGCTATATCTTCTTCGTGGCAGGTTAGTTACTGTTGTCAGGACATGCTTCCAGATACATTTTTAATGGCACCAAAGAAGGTTAAAAAAGACATTGATGCTGAAAATGTTATATAAATATTCCAAAGCTTAAAAGGTATAAAAATCTCCTCATTTCCTTTAGAAGGATTCTTATCAGGGTTATTTTCATACAGAGTGTTGAAGAAGCTGAGTGTCGAAGGGCATATGATTCTGCTTCGGAGATTTATATGTCAACTTTTGACCGTACAAAGCCGCCTGAGGAAGTACGTGATGCTTTTATCATAATTGTTTGGTGGTGCTTTTTATAATATTTTAGCATTTTAATCTTGATGGTCTTAGGCGGCATTGAGGGAGGCTCATGAAGAAGCAATTCAAAGGTCGCTGGCTGTATACAATGCTAGTGCTGTAGGAGTTGGTTCAATGAGGAAGAAATATGAGGAGCTTCTACAGAAATTCTTCAGAAAGGCATTTGAGGTATAGAGTTACTCAAATGCTACATTATAACTTTTTATTTTTATGTTATCAAATTCATGGTAAGCCTTGTATTATGGATTGGTCATTTATGCAGGATTATAAAAGGAATGCATTTATGGAAGCAGATTTGAAATGTTCAAATGCTATACAGAGCATGGGAAAGAGATTGCGAGCAGCATGCCATGCTTCTGATGCAAGTGTAGAAAAAATTGTGAAGGTAAGTGGTCACTGTTATTCTTCATGCGAAGGACTTCAATCTAATCCTGGAACTTTAATTCTCATTAATTTCTATTTTTAATGATATTTCTGATTTTGATTTTATATCACTAAAATTGTAAGGAAGAAGGCTGGTTAATCAACCAACCTGAGTGGAGTTATCTATTTTTGACTTTCGGTTTCAGTCTTAATTTATTGCTGTTGTATAGATCCTATGAAAAGTTCTTTTTATATTATATATATATCAACGTTGACAAGTTATAGAGATAGTGTTTGGTATTCATTGGGTTTATTAGAATGTTATGTGCAGGTTCTTGATGCTCTTCTGTCCGAATATGAAGCATCATGCCATGGCCCTGGAAAATGGCAGAAACTGGCTGTATTTTTACAGCAAAGGTTTGTATCAACACAATATTTTTATTTTCTTTTGGATATTTATACCATGTCTACTGTGGATTAAGTCTCTAGCTTTAATTATTATCTTGTCTATTCTCTATTCAACTGTCAGTATGGAGGGGCCAATACTGGATTTCAGCAGGAGACATATAGATCAGATTGTATCAGAGAAGAATTCCCTTGTATTAAAATGTCGTGCAATTGAGGATAAGATGAAGTTAGTTAACAAGCAGCTGGAAGATAGTGAGAAATATAAATCTGAATATCTGAAGCGTTATGACGATGCTATCAATGACAAGAAGAAGCTTGCTGATGAATATGCAAGCCGTATGAATAATTTGCAAGGTGATAATAGTTCACTGAAGGAGAGATGTTCTAGTTTAATGAAAACATTGGATTCTGCCAAGCAAGAAACATTAGGCTGGAGAAGAAAATATGATCAGGTGTTATCAAAACAGAAAGCCAGAGAAGATCAGACTGTCTCTGAAATTGAAGTGCTTAAGTCCCGGAGCACTGCTGCTGAAGCAAGGCTGGCTGCTGCTCGAGAGCAATCTGAGTCTGCTCAAGAGGAGGCAGAGGAGTGGAAAAGGAAGTATGATTTTGCTGTTAGAGAGGCTAAGACTGCTTTGGAGAAGGCAGCAACTGCGCAAGAGCGGTCAAGCAAGGAAATTCAACTCAGGGAAGATTCTCTGAGGGAAGAGTTTTCACATTCATTGGCTGAGAAGGTGCTGTATCTTTTTCACCTTGCATTCACTCCCACATTCTTGTTCATTCTATCATGTATATGCAAATGTAAGTTGCAGCAAGAAAATGTGATTTGTTTTATCTTCTGATGAACATTGCAGGAAGAGGAAATAAAGGACAAGACAGCAAAGGTTGAGCATGCTGAGCAGTGCTTGACAACACTAAGGCTGGAGTTGAAGGTGAGCTTGTTATATATATATATATATATATGCATATGATTATGTATGTGTTTATATCTAATGCATTGGCACATGATTACTAGCACAGTTGTAAATTTTGATTTACAAGAATGTTATAGGCTTAAATTCTTTAATGTGTTGAACAATGTTTAAGTGTATTTACAAACTTTGCAGTATTTAACAATGGGAAATGCTTTGCAGGCTGCTGAGTCAAAAATCAGGAGTTACGATGCAGAGATATCATCATTAAAGGTTGAAATCAGGGAGTTGGCAGATAAGCTAGAAAATGCTAACTCCAAGGCCCAGTCATTTGAGGGAAAAGCAAGGATTTTAGAACAGGAGAAGATCTATTTGGAGCAGAAGTATTCATCTGAGTTTAACAGGTTTGCAGAAGTTGAAGAAAGGTGTAGAATAGCTGAGAAAGAAGCGAGGAAAGCAACCGAGTTGGCTGATAAAGCACGAGCAGAATCTGTAGCTGCTCAAAAGGAGAAAAACGAGTTACAGAGGACGGCAATGGAAAGATTGGCTCGTATTGAGAGGGCCGAGAGACAAATCGAGAACTTGGAGAGAGAGAAAACAGACTTGGAGGATGAATTACATGGAATTCGTGTGTCAGAGATGGATGCTGTTTCAAAAGTTGCATTATTAGAGGGTAGAGTTGAAGAGAGGGAGAAAGAGATCGAGTCACTGTTAAAAACAAACAATGAGCAGAGGGCTAGTACAGTTAAAGTACTTCAAGACCTTCTGGACTCTGAACGTGCAGCACATGCAGATGCTAATAACAGAGCCGATGCCCTTTCTCTTCAGCTACAAGCTGCACAGTCAAAGCTTGATCAATTGCAGCAAGAGTTGACTTCTGTTCGTCTAAACGAAACTGCATTGGATAGTAAGCTAAAAGCTGCTTCTCACGGAAAGCGGTTGAGGACAGATGATGAAGTGGGAGTCAGATCTGTTCAAGATATAGACATGAGCGACCAATTTTTAAGAGCAAATAAGAAGTCCAAGAGCACAACTAGCCCCCTCAGGTATTCACCAACAGAAGATGGCGGGTCCGTATTCAAAGCTGATGACGACAACCAGAACCAACAAAACAATCAAGCGGATTATATGAAGTTCACTGCACAAAAACTTAAACAGGAACTCACGAAACACAATTTCGGTGCAGAGCTGCTCGCGCTGAGGAATCCGAATAAGAAAGAAATCCTTGCTCTGTATGAAAAATGTGTACTGCAGAAATCATGATAGTTTTGTTTTCAGTTGATAATATGACTTTGTATATGAAGGTACACTGTAATCTACTTTTTAGTTTGGTAAAGTCGAGTTCATGACCCGAGCCAAACCGAGCCGAGCTAGGTAAAGTTTTAAGTTCTCTTTTCTTTATAATTGATTTAGACTGACATCATCAAGGGTTTTATGTCATATATAGGAATGTTTGTGTACTTGATTGTGGTGACCCAGTGGGTTTCTTTATAGATAAAACTGTTATAGGGTGTGATTTTTTTTAAGTTCATAGTTGTACAATATTGTAAGTTTGTTTGTATTATTCACCTCACTCGGCCTGAATTATCATTGTAAATTAGGTTTGGTATTGCTTTGTGGCTATTACACCAAAAAGTAAAATTTCTTGTTTCTCTTTTCTGTTTTGGATTGGGGGTCTAATGAGTTTTGTTGATTGGCTACAATATTCATCAATCTTATAAAAATGGATGGTTATAGCCAAAGCCAAGGATGTTTGAACCCTGGTTGGTGTATCGGTTTGGAAAATGATTTTGAATTGGTTATAGTCAAAGCCAAGGATGTTGGATTGAGTGATAAAGAATCTGATGTCTCTTTTTTAAGCACAATTTCAATTTCTTAGTTTTTGGATGATAAAAAAAAGAAAAAGAAACGAGAAACAACACTTTATCTCACATTTAAAGATTCAATACAGTTCGACTTCTAAACTTTACTTTTGAAACTTAGAAGTTAAAAGGACTTGTCATATTCATAAAATTGCAAATTACATCAAATTTTTTTTATAAATTATAAGAGGAAGGCAAAGTTCTGATAGTAATGCAACTAGTGCGATTCGAATTCGGATCATACTTGGAATAATGAACATACTGACTATCAAGCCAACACACAGTTTCTTACATAAAAAATTGTTTTAGCTGTGGGATTTTTTTGGCATGGCGTGGTCCATCTATTGCAATAAAACTGAAGTTGATATTTCAATGTTGAATTTTCCTGGTCGTAAATTGACACACAAGAAGAGGAAGAGAAGAAGAAGACCCAAAGTTTCAATCAAATCCAGCAGTTTGTTGGGTAGACAGGAGAACATGCAGAGCTTTCTAAATTATGTTTGAAAGGAAAGCTTGGCCTAACTCTGAAAGCAAACAAACAAAGCTAGTTTATTAACTGCATTATTTTGTGGCCCATTATGTTCGAATTTTTGGTTTATCACCCTTTAAAAATTTGAATCTCGGATATGGCATTGTCGGATGCAGTGTTAAGATACATTGGACTTTCGAGAGAAAAATCAAGTTTAAACTTTAAAGATGGCATTATTGAAAAGGTCAGCCATGAACCTTAAAATGATTAATATTTGTAAAATAAGCATAGAGGATAAAAACATTTGCATCTTTTAAAAAAAAAAAAATGAAATTTGACCCTCAATCTTTTAAAAAATTCAAATTTGATCATAAACCTTTTTAAAAAGGAGCTGAATTGTTGATTTTTTAAACAAAAATAGTGACTAAAACATTAAATAACATGGCAGCTCCTATGGCGATCCAAATGCAGTGGCAAATTTGAGTGGGGGCAGGCAAAGACATTATCCCCTCTAAAATGGAAAATTGCTATTTAACTCCCCTATAGGATGATCAAATAATTTTTAATTTATGGTAAAATCACAGTGACCCCCCAAAATGAAGAAAGTTATGTTTAATCCCGTTTAAAATGATGAAAATTATATTTTGATCTCTCAAAAATCTATTATTCAAATTTCGATCTCCTAAAAAATTCTAGATTCGCCCCTTTTCAAGTGTACTTTATTTTTTAAATTATTTATCAAACATGACATATAAAATAATTAATACCTTGTCAACATTAAATATATACCAACTGCAAGTTGCTACACCAACATTACTGAAAAAAAAAATATCTTTTAATCAACATTTTCATTAAAGAATGAATTGACAAAAGAATAGACATTAAAGGCTAAATTTATCGCCACAAAGATGCTGGTGGTGTTGGTTTAATGTTTGCAGTAAAGCGTGAAGTTTGGGTGCAATGAATTTGAAGAAGAGGTATATTTAAAGCAACAGAAAGAAACAAGGCATGCAAAATGACAAGCTAAGCGACTCTGAGGCCTTGATCTGAACTATGGGTGTTGTCCAATGTCACTTTCCCAATTGATGTATGGATTCCAATGTAGTAAATGGGAACCAACCATACCTAACATTTGAGTGACTTGATGAACCCAGGAATAAAATAGATACAACACTGTAATATCTCATAGCTCATAGCTCATAGCTGAGACCTGTCTAACTTGTTTTAGCAGGCAATGGTAGATAATGGCTGAAACTCTGCTATTCCAAAAATATATAAACTAAAATTCATCAAATTAAAGTACAACTTACATAAAGTACAAGGACTAATGGCAGAATGAGACCCCCAAAAAGATATAATTTGGGTTCGACTAGGACACAGTAGTAAGGCAGTAGGTGAACATAATAAATCTGCAGCATCACTTTCATTAGTGTGGGAATTGAAAATCATTTTCAAGACCTTAATAGTTAATAAAATTTACAGTTTGGTCCATTAACTCCTTAGTGAATCTATCTTTTTCACTGTGAAAATTTCATCCCCAACTCGCTCTTCTTTCCCACTAAACCAAGCCTGTAAAAGCAAAACATCAAGTGGGGTAACAATGAAAGGCAAAAACTTGAGAGCAAAAACAATTAGGGGCTGTGTGTCTCACTTTATCACCTTGTTTTTTGCAACAAGCTATGGGGGTGAATTTTTTTTTTTTTTTTGTCAAGCTACACTTCCTTGATCCGAGCCATCTTCGTAGTAATATGGAGTTAATTTCCCATCCTTTTTGGCAGCCTTCAGCTGGTTCTCGGCACCGGCTTCTTGCAGCAACTTAACCACCCTTCTCATTGACGGTCGGTTGATCGGGAGTGGACTTGTACAAAGGAGACCGATGTTGAGGACCTTACACATTTCTTCTTTGAAACATGGATCGAGTTTGGAATCGAGGACATAGTCCACTCCTTTCTGATCTAGAGTGGTGCAGATCCACTTTACAAGGTCCTTCTCGCCAAACTCCGGGTCAATTGGGAGTCTGCCTGTGACTAACTCGAGTATTACTACTCCGAAACTATATATGTCGCTCTTCTCGTTCACCTGAAGCGTATACGCATACTCTGCACCAAAAGTTTTCATAAGACATTGCAAACATTAACATTTTCAATAAGTAGATTGATAATAAAGACAACCAACAAACCTGGAGCAATGTAACCACAAGATCCGGCAATGACAGACATAGACTTAGCAACCTTTCCAGCCGCATCAACCACCTTAGCAACTCCGAAATCCGCCACTCTAGCGCCAAAGTCACCATCCAATAAGATATTATTGGACTTGACATCCCTATGCACAATCGGAGGCACACAATCATGATGCAAATATGAAAGTCCCTCCGCTGCATCCACGATAATCTTGTACCTTGTCAGCCAACCAAGTAAACCACTTTTGCAGCTATGCAACAAATCACCCAAGCTACCATTCGGCATGTACTCGTACACCAAAAGCTTGCAATCCCGGGTAGTACAAGAACACCATAACTTAACAATATTCTTGTGCCTAATCTTCCCTAATGTGTCAACCTCAGCTTGAAACCTGTCGTCCTGAACCTGAGATTCAGCATGACCTTTCTCAAGATCTACACTGTCGCAACCCTTTTTCAAACCACCCCAAAGCTTCTTCACGGCAACAGCCTCACCGTTACTAAGCACAACCTTGTAAACTTTACCCGAAGATCCTCTCCCTATCACATTATCTTCATCAAGACAATCCAATATCTCATATTCACTAAAGCCCAATTTATGGAATGACATTAAAGTCCATTTAGACTTATCAATGGCCTTAGCTTTCTTATAATTCCTATATTTCAAGTAAAACCAAACCACACCAACAACAAACACCAAACCAGCTAGCATAAAAATGGATCTAAGCAACCAAACATAACCTTTATGCTTATCTTCATCCTTACCACCACACGAACCACTATAATTCCCACATAAACCAGGGTTCCCCAAGAAGCTGTTTTTGTATATGTCTTTATCGAACAAAGGTGGTAACTCACCGGATAACAAATTATTCGAGAGGTTCAGCTGATTAAGCTTCAAAATCTGCAAAGTGAGTGGGATTCTTCCGGTTAACTGATTACCGGACAAGTCGAGATAATTCAACACTGATAAGCTACCGATTCCATCTGGGATTTTCCCAGAAAACTTGTTGTTGGCTAAGTTCAACTCGTTTAATTTCTTCAACGAATCGATCCCATTAGGCAACTCACCTTCTAATTCATTCCCATGAAGATCAAGGATCCCTAATCCATCAAGGTTTACTATACTTTTAGGCAATGCCCCATTTAACCTGTTGTCACTAGCAGAGAGTTTAGCTAAGTTATTAACTAAACCGAGTTCTTCAGGCAATGAACCATTGAACTCGTTTCTAGATATAATCAAAAGGGACAAATTTGCAGCGTTTGCAATTGATTTCCCAATTGGTCCAGAGAACGAGTTGTTAACGAGTTCAAGTAAGTAAACATGGGGGAGACCCCAAAATCCGGTGGATATTTCGCCGGATAATCTGTTGTAACCGAGTCGGATCCGATTCAGGCTCCTACAGTTGGCTAAACTCGACGGTATTTGACCTGAAAACGAGTTGTATATCATTAGCATCTCTTCTAGCTTCCCTTTCTCGCATAAACTGGGTGGGATTGGACCGGTGAATTGGTTGCTGGACACATCGAACCATCTGAGCGGTGAGTTTTTGCCGAGATTTTGAGGTAACTCACCGGAGAGTCGGTTCTGAAAGATTCTGAGTTCGTACAGAGCTGGTGAGTTGGCGATACTCGGTGGCAATGTTCCTTCCAAGTTGTTGGAGTAAAGGTTGAGACTTTCAAGTGGAAGCCGAGTTAACTCGTCCGGGATCTTCCCAGTTAACCGGTTCATCGACGCGTCGAGGAGTCTCAGGTTGGTTAAATTCGAGAACCCGCGAGGTAACTCGCCGATCAACGAGTTGTTGTAGAGCTCAATCTGAACTACACTGACCAACTCCGTGAGCGAACTCGGTATATTCCCGACCAAATGGTTAAGTGCAAGGTCTAAATCAGCAAGTTTCTTGAGTTGCCCCAGTGAGTCAGGTATCTCGCCGACTAAATTAGACTCGGTGAGCCACAAAATCTCCAAGTTGGTCAAGTTCCCAAGCTCCGGCGGGATCCGACCCGGACTAAACGGATTGTACGACAAATTCAACATTCTAAGCGTACTAATGTTCCCCAAAAAAGCAGGGATAGTCCCGTCCAGCAGATTGTAAACGAGGGACAAAACCTCGAGCTTCTGAAACCGGCCAAACGACGCCGGAAAATCACCGGAGATATTATTACAGGTCAAATCGAGGTATTTAAGATTAGGGAGGTCAGCCAAAGTGTGCGGAAGCTCACCGGTAAGAAGGTTCTGAGAGAGATCAAGGTGGACAAGATTTCGACACGTGGAGATGTCGGGTATGGTGGAATTGATATTGTTGAAGTAGAAGTTAATGTAGGAAAGGTTTTGGAGGTGACAAAGGGAGGAAGGGAAAGGGCCGGTGAGGTTAGCATTGGAGAGGTCGAGGGAAGTGACGGAAGCGGTGGCGGCGTCGCAAGAAACACCGCGCCAGTTGCATGGAGTGGGGTGGCGAGGGTTCCATGAAGAAAGGGCGAAGTCTGGGTCGGAAAGTGAGGATTTGAGCTGGAGAAGGTAGAGACCTTCTTGGTTGAGAGACAGGGAAAGTGAAGGGAAAGTGATGAAGAAGAAGAGAAAGGAGAGGAAATGGAAGAGCATTTTTTTTTGGGGGGGGGGGGGGTGGGGGTAATGGCGGAGGAGATTGGGGGAAGAGTTTTTGGGGTGAATATATTTGAATTTGAGAGAGGGGTTTTGAGTGACAAAGATGGTGTTCTGCTATTAGAGAGACATGAAATGAATGAACGCGCAACAGAGTGAGAGAGAAAGAGCTGATTAAGAAGAAGAAGAATAGAGTGCGTTATGGTGGGGACATTTTTTTGTGAATTTGAAATATTTATAATTATATCCACCCTATTTAAATTTGAAATTAAATCAATTTTTTTGAATATTTATCTCAATAATTATTTGGTATAGAATTAAATTATTATCTTACAAATTAATTAAATCCTAAAATAAAAAATCAAACTATTATAAAATAAACTAAGGATTAATTCGTACTACAAACTAATTAATTAAATTAAAATTCACACATAGCATCAACTCAGGATGGTAAGGATGGATCCAAGGGGCACGGGGGATCACTTCTTGGAATTTTTAAATTTTTGAATTTTATATATAAATTATCATGTATTTTAGATTTGATGTTCATATTGTATAATATTCGTCTCTTAGTTAAATTGTATTTCATATAATTAGCCCCCTTAAACCATAAGATTATACTTTATATTAATAAAGTATTTTTTAAATTTTTAATTATATAACTTTAATAATAATAATAATAATAATAAAATATTAATCTGCGATAAATCTTGAAACATCAAACTTAGAGGCCCAATATGACTTTTTTTAAAGTTAAATTCCAAAATTAATTGATTTGATCCATAACTAATATGAAATTTTTTTTTTTATCCAAACTCGAGAATTTTCAACAGATTTTATTATTGATGAATTCTATCTTATGAAAAAAGCGGTGGGTGCAATTTAAAATGCTTAGTATTGAGAAATAGGATTAAGATCAAGTTTTTTTTTAGTTTAATTTTTGGAATTATAATGATATTTATGAAATTTTTAGTATAGTATTAGTTTTTTTTTTTTGCATATTGAAAAGAAATATTTAATTTTATGTAGTGTGATTTTTTTTTTAAATTTTTTTATAGTATCATTCATGTTTTTTTAAAAACATTAAATTAATTTGTTTGATAAAAAGAAAAAAAAGTATTCGTGAAGAATTAACATTATTTTACATTAAGTCTTAAACCTTATATCTTAAATTTGTCTCTCTGCATGGTGGAATTTGGAGATCCGCACATTTTAATTATGCATGATGGATCTCGGACATGAATACTCAAGATCTACCACACATACCTACAATTTGAGGTGGAACTTGAAGATATGTACATTTTAATTACGTATTATGAATTTCAAACTTAGATATAGATGACCCACCATGTATATTCAAATATTATCACTAACATTACTACCACTAAATAAAATTCGGTATGAAGGAGACAAAGAGATGAGCGAGATGTGTTTAAATATGGGCGCAAAGCAGCGGCAGAAAACAACAAATGTGTTTTGTTGGGAGAGGATTATTGATGGGGTGGTTGGTGCTGAGTGTGCTGAGAGTCACACGTGAGAATTGAAAGCCTTTATGAGTGTGCTACAAGAGGACGACAACATGTTCAAACCTTTTGACGGTTTTTGACCACTTCCACATATGTTTTGAACCTAGTTTTGACCCCTGTAAATTTTTTTAAGTACCATCTTATCTTTTCTTTTTATCTCACGTTATAATATCGTTATTGTTGAAAAGACTAAGATAATATGAAAACTCAATGAATTAATGAATACACTCTTGTATAATTATATTCTGCCTACTGACTTTTATACATTAAAGAACTAATTAACATAACAGAACTAACCAAACTAACAGACTAACAATTAACAGCTAACTACTCTTCTCAACACTTCCTTTCAAGTTGAGGGGTGAAAAAATCCTTAACCCCCAACTTGCATACTAGATATTCATGTTGTTTAACCCCAAGTGCTTTTGTCAATAAATCTGCAAGTTGTTCAGATGTTCCTATGTGTTGAACTTGAACCAAACCTTCACGAATCTTGTCACACACAAAATGACAGTCAATTTCAATATGTTTTGTGCATTCATGAAACACAGGGTTTGCTGCAATTTGTAGTGCAGCTCGACTATCAGAATAAAGCAGGGACACATCACATGGATCATGACAGACTTCTTTCAACAAGCCATTGAGCCAAACAACTTCTGCCACTACTGTTGCCATACTTCTGTACTCAGCTTCTGCTGATGAATGCGACACAGTGGTCTACTTTTTTTACTTCCATGAAACTAAAGAATCACCAAGTTTAACACAAAACCCAGTAACTGATCGTCTGGACATGGGACATGAACCCAATCCGAATCACAAAATGCAACAAGCTGTGGTTTATTTGATGCAACCAATAAAATACCCTATCCTGGATTTTTCTTAACATACTGAACTATCCTAGAATCTGCATCCAGATGTGACTTCTTTGGCTGATGCATAAATTGACTTAGGTGTTGGATAGCAAAAGATATGTCTGGTCGCGTATTTGTCAAGTAAAATAACCTCCCAAGAAGACGCTGATAAACTATTACATCAACAATCAACTCATCACCATCAACCTTTGGTTGTATAGATTCATCATACTCAAACGAAGTAAGCTTCTGGTTCTGTTCAAGGGGTGTACTTGCTGGCTTTGCCTCTACTAACCCAACATCAACTATTAAGTCTAAAGCATACTTGTTTTGACTTAACACAATGCCCTCACTTTATCTCATAACTTCTATACCAAGAAAAAACTTCAACACACCTAAGTCTTTCATCTTGAAACTCTGATATAAAACTTTTTTTAAATTAACTATCATATCAGCATTACTCCCTGTGATTAACAAATCATTTACATAAACCAGCATCAAGACTATATCTCCCCCTTGCCTTTTTGAAAACAAAGAATAGTCATGCCTACTTTGTGTGTATCTACCTTGCAACAAAGCCTCGGTAAGCTTCAAGTTCCATAGCCAAGAAGCTTGCTTCAAACCATATAAGGACTTGAGCAAACGACACACCTTGTGCTCCTTTTGTTTGCGAAAACCTTCAAGAATGTCTATATAAACTTCTTCTTTGAGATCACCTTATGTAAGAAAGCATTGTAAACGTCCATTTGAAAAAGAGGCAAGCCATACATAGCTGCTATACTAATAACAGTTCGAACAGTAACATGCTTAACCATAGGTGAAAAAGTTTCTTGAAAGTCAATACCACTGGTTGTACCCTTTTCCAACTAATCTGGCTTTAAACTGTTTACAAAACCATCAGACTTATATTTGATCTTATGCACCCACTTGTATCCAATAGGAACCATACCAGATGGTAAAGAAACCACTTCTCATGTACCATTGTCCTCCAAAGCTTGAATTTCCTGGTACATAACAGCAACCCAACGTGGATTCGTAATGGCCTCGGTATAAGTGGTAGGCTCAATCATGGATGATAGTTGAGCTACAAAAGACTGAGTGTGAAGTGGTGAATGAGAAGTAGAATAAAAATGAGACAAATGATATGTACCTGTGGCAAGAGAAGCTGAAGATTGATTAGTGCAAACATAGTCTTCCATCCATGCAGGTTGCTTGACAGACCGTGTGTGGCGTAAAGGAAAAGGTGGTGAAAAGGAAGAGATTGAAGGTTGTTCAAGTAAGGAAGGTTGATTTAAAGTGGAAGAAATTGAAGGTTGTACAGGAATTAAAGGCTGTGCAGGACATAAAAGCTGAATTGGCAAGGCTGGTGGGTTAGAATCTGCTGGTAAGGATGAAGATGTGGAATGAAAAAACATTAAAGGTATAGGTTTAAGATCCAAAAATGTAGAATGATCATTTGTGGGAAAAGAAACAAAATTGTTATTGGGAAATGCAAACGGAAAAATGGTTTCATGAAAAACAACATCTCAGTTAACAAAAAAAAATTTCGTTTCAAGATTAAACAACAAATAACATTTTTGAACAACATAATATCCCATAAACACAGAAGGAATAGCTTTTGGGGAAAACTTATCATGATAATTTGGTGTGGTAACGTAACAAAGACACCCAAAAACTCGTAAACTAGAAAGATCAGAGGGAGTGTGAAATAATATTTCAAAAGGACTCTTCCAACCTAACAAAGGAGTTGGCAATCGATTAATCAAGAAACAGGCAGTCAACACACACTCAGACCAAAATTTACTAAGCACTTTAGATTGAAATTTAAGAGATCGAGCCACCTCCAACAAATGGCGATGCTTTCGCTCAGCAACACCATTTTGCTGAGGAGTATACGCACAAGAACTTTGGAGTACAATACCTAACGAAGTAAAAAAACATTGCACTCTGTTTTAAAAAATTCACATCCATTATCACTACGCACACATTTGACAGTAATTGAAAACTAATTTTGTATCAAGACATCAAAAATTTTAAGCTGTGTAAAAGCATCTCTTTTATTTCGTAACAAATATACCCTAGTCATTCTTGAGTAATCATCAATAATAGTCAAGAAATACTTATGACTACTATGAGTGGACACTCGATAAGGTCCCCACAAGTCTATATGAATGAGAGAAAAAATAGAGTCAACACGAGTTGTACTCTCTGAAAATGACAACCTAGTTTGTTTAACAAGAGGACACATTGGACATTGTTTTATTTCAGTACTATTTGAAACTATACAAGGAAGGTTATGCACCTTGTTCAATCTTGAAATCGAGGCATGACCAAGTCTATAATGCCAAAAGAAGGATAGCTCAACAGTGTTCAAAAGAGAAGTAGTTGGAATAGACGTTGATGGTGAGATAGCTACAGCCACGCGAGTTTATCGAGTAGGTTGCAGGATGTAAAGGCCACCTTGCTCTCTACCAATCCCCCGCATCCTTCCACTTGAGAGGTCCTCTATAAGACAAAATTTGGAATAAAAGGAAACAAAACATTTATGATCAGTGGTAAGTCTAGAAATAGACAACAAGTTGTAATGAAAATTGGGCACAAATAGGACTTTGGTTAGCTGAAGGTCAGGTTGGATAGTACAAGTTCCAATGGGTGTAATGGGAACCGAGGGCCCATTTGGAAGTCGAACCCAAAGAGAGTTCGAATTACCTGCAACAGGAAATTTCAAAGATTAGAAGTCAAATAATATATGGTCAGTAGCTCTTGTATCCATAACCCAACTGTTAGGCATAGCAACCATACCTACCAAACTCGCAGCCGTCTCAACTGATGGTTCCTTGTGCAACAAACTTAAAATTTGCTGATATTGTGCTTGGGTAAACACCGGTGTCTGTGACACACCACCATCCCTACACGTCACTTCACAATCAGAAGCAGAATCAGTAACAGCAGTAACTGAAACATTATTCACCGAAGCACCCACAACACTATTTGCCTTCTTCTTGGTGATCCAAAAATTAGCAAGATAACCAATAATTCGGAAACAATTTTCCTTTTTATGCCCCTTAACCTTTCAATGGTCACATATTCCATTAAAACGTTTTTTTTTTCACCACAATTGCAGAATACAACGGAACTAGATTTGAACCTACAACACTTGAACTATGCTGCCTCTGCGACTCCTCTTGCACAAGCATTGAGTAGACTTGATTCACAGACGGTAGCAGATTCATCAACAAAATTTGGCTTCGCACTGCACTGTATGTCTCATTTAACCCTATCAAAAACTGAAACAACCTTTGCTGTAAAATGTGTTCTCCATTTTTCTTTGATTGTTCACAGCCACAAGAAGCAAAGAGAACAAGGGCATCATTCTCATCCCAAAGCAATTACAATTTAGTAAAATACACGGAAATAGAGCTTGTACCTTGAGTATGAGAAGTAATTTCATGATGCAGAAAATACACTCTTGAGCCATCAACCTTATGAAACCTCTCACCAAGATCCTTCCATACAATGGCTACGTTGGAAGCAAAAACGATCCCTGCTGAAAGTTCCCTGCTAACCGTATTTAGGATCCAAGACAAGACTATAGCATTGCAACACTCCCATCGATTACTTAATTCTTCTGGTTGCTCTTCTTTCGAACAGGAACCATCTACAAAACCCAACTTGTTCTTTGCAAGCAACGCGATTTTCATATATCGACTCCAAATGTTATAATTCTCAACACCAATCAACTGATGAGAAGCCAACAAAGCTCTTGGAGTATCCGATGGATGCAAATAAAGAGGGTGATTAAAATCAACCTCAATCATTGATTTTGACAGCATGTTTGTGATCAATCAATTTAGAACAAAGGAGGAAAAAAACACTGACCAAAAACCACGAAATCTGGAAAAAAATTGGGGAAAAAACAAAAGAACCCTAAAGAACCAACTGGACCATGCCCAATAACAACACTTAGGCCTGTACAACCCAAAACACCCAAAAAAAACTAACTGCCACCTCACCGTAAACAACAGCAAGCAAGTAACACCAAGCAAGCATAGATCATATTTGATCGTCGAAAACGTGACGATCACCGTGGCTCTAATACCATGTTGAAAAGACTAAGATAGTATGAAAACTCAATGAATTAATGAATACACCCTTGAACAATTATATTCTGCCTACTGACTTTTATACATTAAAGAACTAACTAAAATAACAGATCTAACCAAACTAACAGACTTACAGCTAACGGCTAACTACTCTTCTCAACAGTTACAATATCTAATTTTATCATCATCGTTGTTTTTACATTAAGTACCATCCATTCAAAAAGGCCCGAAAACAAATCATTCACAAAACATATTATTAACATATAATATTGTTTGAATCAGATCAATTAGATTAAGAATTGATTAGAAATATCAATTCAAAAGAAATTATTAAATTAATTAATTTGAAGTCAATCTACATTGGATAAAATTTGATCGAATTAGACCAACTGATTGAATAAATCAGAATCGATTTGATTATGAGAATTTTGTTAACATACAATTCCTGCAATTCGATCTTACATAGCGAGTATAGCTATCATTTTTTTATTAAAATTTTGAAGTTTGGATTATGATTAAGTTTTTCATAAAATCTATTTTAATAAAATTATTAAAATATTTTTTTATTTTATCAATATTTTCTATATTTTAATTACAATATTCTGAACTTTTATTAATTTTTATAATAATTCATTTTGCTCTAGTTATATATGCTTTTTTGCATTTTTGTAAAAATTAATATAAATAAATTAAATAACAATTTGAGGTGACATCTGTCTTGTTGCTAGTGTAGGATAACGTGAGTTGATGCATGTTTATCATTCTATTTAAAGGTTGGAAAGAATTATGAATAGTTCTAAGAATAAAAAAAAAAACAATTTGAAAATCTCAATTTTTTTAGTATTTTTTAAAATATATTTGAATATTAAGTTTTTAAATAAAATCGAGTCGAAATTGTGCAAAATTAATTTTAATTTTAATTTTAAATAAAAAAAATTAATTTTTAAATATTATTTTCTTTTTACTTTTCATGAAAAAATTGAGTGTGGAAGAATGACATGTAAAGTGATTCCTCCCGTAATTAATTATAACTTGTAAGTTAATTTTTCTTTTAATCATGGGATAAATTTCAATTATTTGGAATTAGGTCACACTTAACCCAATGCCTTCTTTTTGGTGAATAGCGCAATGCCTCCTTTGGTTATTTACGTAGAAATATATAAATAAAAAAAATTTATCTTCTATTTTTTTTTACGTATCTTTTATTGTTAATGTTCGAGGTTCATGATCATCATACACAATATTTATTAACAAAACTAAATTTATTTATTATATCAATATTAATTTAATTTATCATAACACAAAAATAATTAATATAAATTAATCCATAAAATTTAAAAAGGTAAAATTCTAATAAAAATAAGATTTCTTTAAAATAATAATGATAATAATAATAAACTATCAAAGGTATAAAGCTTTCAAATAAGTAGCTATCTAACTTGTTTCAATCTCAACTAGAAACACTTGAGACTATAAGTTTGAATTTAACTTGAAGAAGGAGGAAAATAGATGAAACCTTTGACCATTTTCCATCTACGTCTTTATTTTACATTTTCATGCTCAATGGGAATTTTAAGGTTCAATTAATAAATATTTATAAAAATCTTTAATTATGAAATACTTTAAAGTTAAATTAAAATTGATAACGATTCAGTTTGGAAAAATGATTATATGAAATAAGAGCACCACGTCATTTTGTATCCCTTCCAATCATTTAATAACGTTTCAACAAATTTTTTATTGTTATTAATATATAACATTGGTAATTTTTTAATTTTAAATCCCGAATTTTGAACCCTGAAACAGTCATATGGTGGTTTTAGGGTTCAAGTTAAAAAATTATCAAAATCATGTGTCAATGATATGAAAAAATTATTGAAATTTATTAAATAATCAAAAAGAGATATAAGATGATATCATGGTTATGTTTCATACAATTTTTTCTCTTCGGTTTGAATTGATTTTGAAATAAAATTCCAATTATTCTACGATATCAAATCGAATAATAAAAGTCAAATCGATGTTCAATTTTTCTTTGGCTATGCTCATAATATATCATCTACCTTCCAAATTTTTAGGTAATGTGGAATAAATGTTTTTTTTTTTTTTTTTGTTATCTTTCCTCATCTACCTTCCAAGAATCTTCATCAATTCCATTAAAAGAGATGATCAAACAAGTGAAAAATCAGTGGCTGTAAATGGTGGAAGCATTTAACTTGTAAGAATTGGGGACAAAGCTCAGTAAACACTGAACAGCGTAGGATCCAAAGGGAAATTTCTAAATTCTTCATATTTTTTAAGAAATTATCACATTTACATACAGTGGACCCAAAATTTTCATTTTAATTAACTTTAGCTGCCAAAAATAAAAATTATAAATTAAGATTTACTGCCCTCTATTTTGGGTCTTTTTGACTTATAAATTTCATAATAAATGAAATGGATATGAACATATAACATGAGAACCGTGATTCTATTTAATGTTACCCCAGCAATTTATAACAGGTCTATTTACATCTTGGTACACTAAATTATTTTTCTCGCTCCAACTTTATGAAAATTTTGTGTTTTCGTGTTTGAGTAGTAAATATTTAAAATTATTTTAAGTTAAAATATAAATTAAATTAATCATCGGTCTTTTTAATTAGTTAAATAGATAAATTTTTTTTGAAAATTTAGGGAAATAAGTCGATTTTAGAGAGAGAGTATGAAAAGCGCGTTCAACCGAATGCACCTTTTGCACAGTTGGTAGGAAAGCATGTCCAGCTGAACGAATTTTTACTAACATATCAGGGAAAGCATGTCTAGTTGGATTCACTTTCACACACTATCTTCAAAATCGACCTATTTCCTCGAATCTTAAAAAAAAAAAGACCTATTTGTCCAATTAACAAAAAAATGACATATATGCACAATTTAACCTAAAATATGATATAAGTTTTTTTGTATTTTTTGAAAATTTGAAATTTATTTTTATATATTTAAGCCTCTTTACTCTTTTGAATTTAAAATTCAAATCCAATTATTACTATAACTTATTTGATAGCAATGTAACAAAAAAAAATTCTTGTAATTAACTTGAACTTAATAAAACAATTTTAATAATTTTCATAGTTGAACTTAAATTTTAAACTCTGAAAAATAGAGAGATTAAATTACAAATTTATTAAAAGTATTACGACATACTTTTAACTATTTTTTCGGTTAATTAATTAATTATTATTTATAATGTTTCGATATGCAAAGGACCAATATTCAATATAATGAACATGGTATAGGATTTGTTATCTCTTAAGTCTAATATCCAAATTTTACAAATAAAAAAAAGACATAAATATTAAAATTATATATGAATATTAATACAATTTGTAATGTTATATATGAATTTTGATTTGGTATATTTTTATATATTAAATTTTAATATTGGTTATTTTTCATATTTCACTAATCTCATTATTTATGTGAAGCAATCCGAGATTAAATCATATGTAAATTATTGATATGACATTTTATTAGGTTAAAAAATTTATTTTTATCTAGATTTAAAAAAATGATTTTTTAGGATAAATAAGAAATCTTTTTTCCAACTGAATTATTTTTTTAATCTAGATGGAAATAAATTAAATTTATTGTGTTTAACATAATAAAAATGTCATGGAAATAATTTGTACATGATTTATCGAAAAATCATGTCACATGTATAACAAGATTAGTAAAATATGGAAACGAACAAAAACTAAACTTTCATGTGTATAAATATATCGAATTAAAATTTGGTTTTAAATTTAAGACCCATTTGAATGAGCGTTTATATTCAGTGTGGTGTGTTTACTTTTTTTTGTCTCATCCTATAAACATTGTTACAATATTTAATTTTATCATTATTGTTATTTTTACATTAATAATAAATAAAAACACTGTACATAAAAAAAATAACCGGATAAAAGAAATCTTACATATAAAAAAGAATACAGTGAAAACTGTTGATTTGTTCCAAAATTTTCATATTTTTTTAAACAAATTTGTCGGTTCGCTAATTCCCACAGGAATCTAGATTCTCTGAAACTGAACTTTTTTTAAAATCTGAAATAGGTGAGTTTTTTTTTGAAACCAACAAAGCTCTGTATCAACATACTTGACCTTGATCATGTGGTCAGTTTTCCAGGTTCTTGAATTGTCTGGGAAAAACAACAGTTCAAAAATGAACAAGGGTGGGCTGTCTCTACACTTTTGTCTGCCCACCAAACAGTTTTTCTTTCATCTATATCTTTTATATTTGTAAAAATTATAACTAAATTTGTTGAGTTAAATCCGTGTAAGTAAAAATAATATTTTTTTTTTTGAAAATATCGAATACATAAATTTTACGTGAAAAAACTCATTAAAAGAGAATAAAAATTCACGGACAAAAGAAAATTAATTAATAAAATAAAAGTACAAGATAAAAAGAGTCAAAACCAAAAAAAAAAAAACGAAAAACCTTGAAAGAAAAACTTTTCAAATTGAAACACAAAATTCTCTCTTAACTGTGTTGTTTTTTGTATCTAGGTCTAACTCACACTAATCATAGTGGCTCTAAGGCGACTTATATATGTTACATGTTACTTGGTGCCCACTTATCCCATTAAGTACTGCTAGTGAGTTTTAAGTTACGATTCAATGATCGGTAGGATAGATCAGTACCCATCAACAGTAGAACATATCTTAGATCCAAGTTGATCTGGTAGTCAATATCGGAGATTGGAGAAAATTGTTTGAATTTTGATTTGTAGATTAATAATATTCAAAACTATTACATTAAAAAAACTAAATTGTAAAAGAAGAAAACTTTCAATTGGTATAAATAATGCAAATAGAGAAGACCATACAATAATAATTTTAATAGACTCATGACATAAATAAAGAACTTTCGAATATTTTAAAATTGAATAACCAATTAATTTAGTGGCTAATTTACCCACAAAACCTTATTAAAAAAAAGTTGTTAGGATTTATAAGGTACATAATTTTATAACATGTAAATATATTTTTTTAAATAATCTTATTATAAGTTTTGATTATATTTATTATTTTTGACACAATATTTCTAATTATTCATAGTCTCTTTCCAATCCATAAATAGGAGGATAATGCGTTTCAGCACACTCGAACTCACGTTCTCCTATATTAATAACAATACTCATACTAATCAAATTGAAGACTCAATTAACATAAGATATAAATACATAAATTGGTATAATATCACCAAATAATATCATCTAGTCCTTGAAAGCAATTTTCAATAAGCGTTTACTTGAAAGCAAAGTGCAAGTCAACAGAGGCACTGGTTGATGATAGTGGGAATCTGGGCTGCCTATTTCAATCACCATCTCCTTCATATTTTAAATACGATATGGAAATATCACCTTTTAAACACGTAAATTAATAAATATTTATATTTAGATAGAGTGATAAACACTTGTATTTGAGTTAATATATTTGGAGGAAAATGGAACCCACCAAGTACTGCATCGAGACGCTGGGTAGTGTGTGTATATATTTTCCAAGTTGGCGGCTCCGACTGATCCCCTTTGCCAATGCGCATGTTGCAGCCCACTGCCCACTGCCAACTGCTTTACCCACCATTGTTTTGGACCTTATTCAATCTTGTTTGTATTTGTTAATTTGTTCTTGGTTAATGTAGAAAAGAGGGAATTTTAAAAGATTTGGATATTAAAATAGAAATAAAGTACTTGCAAGAGTCTTGAGAGATGATGGGATTTTGATATTTGCTTGTGTTATAGAATACGTCTTAGTTAACCCCTAATTCGATATTTGATTAGAAAATTTATTATTCAAGTAATTTTAGATATTTTATTTTGAGGACTCCAAACAAATTATTAAATTTTATTTTGCTTCTTCACCATGTTTTTTTTTCTCTATTTTCATTGATATCGTGTATCAATATTTTGAAATTAACAAATTTTTTTTTGTGCATTTGAAAGTTAGAGTGATTATAAGATTATATTTGATGTATTAAAAGCGTATGATTCGGTGAAATTTTAAGGTTTTGAGATATTGGGGTGCTACATTTAATTCAACTTTACATGTAGAGATAAGTTTTTATCATTAAATATGAATGTAATTTTTAACAGAAAGATCGTTTTATTCTTTGACACTTTTGAACAGAAAAAGCAAAATGCATTTCGAATCTTAATACAAAAGCTTTCATGATACTTTTATCATGCTCGGGATGATTATTTCTATTTTATAAAAACTTCAAAAATTGTGATTTTATATATACCCTCAATGAAATTTTCATCGACTTAAGATTTTGAACACTCAATTTTAAACTTCATGTATATATAACTCCCTCAAATTATGTATAAATCCTTAACCATTACCTCAGAGTAAAATTCAAATTTCTATGAGAGGCCATAGAAATGTTAATTAAATAATAATGAAGGGGGATGAGGGTCCATGTGGGTGGTTGTCCCATAGTTAAAGATGCTACCACACAACAATAACAAAGGGTCCCAATGTTTTGGCTACCATACATCATTTATAATTGCAATACAATACCAATCAATTTTAGATCTTATCATCTATCATTCATACTAACTCTAAATCATAAAATCTCAACTCATTACGTTTCTTTAAAATAATTTACAAATATTAATTCAATTGTTGATTAAATTTTAGTTTGATTGGTATAAACATTATTGTCAGTTCAGGAGAACGTAGGTTCAAGCGCGTCGAAGTGCATTATTTTTTTATTTATGTGTTAAAAACGACTACGAATAGTTTTAAATATTATCTTAAAAAAAACAAATACGACCGAAATATATAAAGTAATTGTTCAAAAAACATCTGAATTGATATTACTTTTAATTAAAATTATTATGATGAGACTTTTATCATTTTATATTATTTCTAAATAAAAAAAATAAAAAAACTATAAATCTAATAATCGAATTCGTGTTGAATTTCAATTATAATTAAAAGCTTACCACTATTCTATCAACTTTTTTTTACTTAAAAAACAATCGATCTTTATACATTTTTTTTTCCAAAAAGTAAATTTAAAAAAGATAGTTTTGGTCATAGTAATAATTTGATGGTGAAATTGAAAAGAATATCAACTAATTAATTCGAAAATTATTAAAAAAAGAATATGTTCGGTGGCACAATATACCAAGATGATGTCACCCCGCATGCCATCAATTTTATCCAATTTAACATCAAACAATCAAATGTAATTTTTTTACCCCTAAATTCCTACTAAATCATGCCCCATTTTTTTTATTTAAATATTATATTTTAAAAGAAAAGTCGAATTTGATTAGAATGGATATTATTATCAATATAAAAACATATTATTTTTTATTTATGTGTTAATGAGGATTATAAATAATTTTAATTATTATATAAAAAATAGATGTGATCAAAATCTATGACGAAATTATTCAAAAAAAAAACAATAAAAATAAAAAGAGTATCATTAAAATTGCAATTATTATGGTCAAATTTCAAGCACCACTCCTTCATTTCATTTGCTTGTCAAATGTAAATTTATGGATCATTCAATACAATTTAGTTTTGACGGTTTGAGCTCAATAATGAAGTGCCTAATTTCTTACAAAGGAAGATCTAAGTAATAATTAAGCTTTGAATTCTTTTGCTCTCACCAAACTATTGTACAATGTTAGCCTGCACTTATGATACTTTAGCTACCTACATTCTTATCCATTAATTTGTATTTTTCAGTCAACACCCGTGAAATTAAAAATATTTTATTGGTCGAGATTAAATTATATATTTTTAATTTTTAAAGGATTTAAAATATATTTTTTTAATTTACGGGTTAGGATCTTTAACTTCACTCTTACTCATGTGAGGGAGTACAACGAAAAATTATTTTATGAATCTTTCTCATCATATCATTCAAGAATTTTTTCTAATTATTTATGATATTTCAATAAATTTTTTCATGTCATTGACATATAATTTTGATTATTTTTTACTTTAAATCCAATTAAAGTTTGGGGTTTAGGATTTTGGATAAAAAATTACAAAACTTATGTGTCAATTACATAAAAAAAATATTATTAAACAATTAAAAAAATCATAAATAATATGATGAGAAGCATTTATTTAAGACGTGGAAACCAAACCACCAAACTACCAAACGAAGTTTTTAATCATAGGACCTTAAAGACTAATGTCCGTTGGAGGGGAAGACTTTGCATCGCATTGGGTTGAGTCAAGGCACAACGAATCCACATGTTGACCCTTGGTAAGACAATACATCCTTCCATAACTCCCAAATGTATGCATCGAGAGCCGTGACGCTGTAATTTTCACCACCTTCAACCCTACCTATCAATAATAAAACAAATACATCCCACATAACCAATCTTCTACCTCTGAAAACACACATTTATACCAAGACAAAATACAACTGAAATTGATTATGAGAGTTGGGTGAAATTATAAAGGTTTTTTTTATCTCAACAAGTGATCGAGAGTTCGATTTTTATTTTGCATATGAAAAAACTTTAAAACCCGTGATCAACATCTACATTTTAATAAATTTACAGAAACCGAATGATTAATTATAGAACTCGATTCAATACAACCAGAAGTTCCAAACACATTCTAAAGCTGATTACTATAATTTTATGGATCATTCAATACCATATAGTCAAAGCTCATAAATCTGCAATTTCTTAACTATAAAAGAAGTTAAGACAAATTAATTTTCGTGGGTAGTGGCTCAATAATGAAGTGCCTACTTTCTTACACAAGAAGATAGATCTGATTTTGTACTGAACTGTACTGTACTGTGTTAGGCTACACCTTCAGCTACCAGATTTTGTACATTCTTTCTTAATTAAATTTGTATGTTTTGGGTCTGTATTTATGGTACTTCAGCTACAAATCATCCATGCGGTTTACAGTAATTATGGCAAGATGGGTACAAAATGTGATAATGAGAATTTTTAAAAAAAATTAAGTGTAAAACTTGTAAAGTTTATTAAGAATATTCTTAAAAAAAAAAAATAGAGAATATAAATAAAATCTTTAAAAGTTAATGAAGGTTGAATCATTTAACAGGATAATAAAATTTAACAGAATAATATAGAGGTGAACAAAATTTGATTTGATTCGGAAAAAAAAAATTGAATTACGAATTTAGCGGATCAAGTTATTTGAATTATTCAAGTTATTTGAGTCAACTCGAATAAATAATTCGAGTTTCGAGTTGAACTTTACAATTCGAATAAAAGATTGGTGTAAATTCCCCTTTGGTCTCTGTCAATTTTGATAAATTTATAAAAATTTATGCGCTCTAACATGTTATTATTTATATTGTAACAAGAGTTTAATTTGAAATGTTTAATGTTTTAAGTTAACTCGATTCAACTTGATTTGACTTGAATCTCATTTTACTCGATTCGAATCGTAAAAATTTAAAGTCAAGTTAACATAATAAAATAGTATTCATCAATCCAATTAACTTAAAACCTTTCACTCGATTCGATCGATTGCTCACCTCTAAAATAACACATCTTTTTTTATCACTTTCAAATGCGTAATTTGAGAGCCTTCCGTGACTCGATGCTTGTATCACAAGGACCCATCAACAAAGCGTACAAGTCAAAAAGAAAGTGTGAAAACATTATTTAAATCTTAATTCAAAAGAATCAAATTAAACTATAGTTTATATGAAAATTAATAGAAAATATATACACCTATAGTGCTTAGAAGTGTTGCAGGAGACCAGAAGGAACCATTTTTGATGTAGCCCACATTAGGCAAGATTTGAGTGGGACCAAAAAAATCAAAGCACTCTCTTACAAACTTTGAGGGAAAGTATATGCTTTATTTCATTATAATAAGGTTTGATAAAAGAGCAGTGGTGGCTTACAATCATCATTATCCTCTTATGCTTCAATTCTACATTTCATCCCATTCACACCATTTCCTCACCTTTTTGCATGTTTTCTGCCAAAAATACTTTTAGCCTTCTTTTTAACTTTCTCTTCTTTTGGTACAAACTTCAAACTCCTTTCCCAGCATTGCTAATGAATGATTAGTGGTTGGTCTACCTGGAATGATCAATGAAAAATATTTTATTTGGTTCCTTTTGATTCTCATGCACACATACACACACACACGTATATATATATATATATATATATATGGATCTTTCCCATCACATCATTTATGGTTCTTTTCCAATTATTTAATGATATTTCAACTATTTTTTCAATGTCATTAACACATAATTTTGATATTTTTTTATCTTGAACCTTGAGCCTAGAATCTTAAACCCTAAATCTCAAATTTCAAACCTAACAGAACTCTGAACCTTGAACCCGAATCTTGAATCTCGAGTTTAAGGTTTAAGGATCAGGGTTTGGTTTTGTGTTCGAGATAAAAAATTACCAAAATCATGTGTCAATGACATGAAAAAAATTATTAATATGTCATTAAATACTTGAAAAGAGACCATGAATGATGTGATGGAAATGATCCATAAAATAATTTCTCATATATATCGTATATACAGTAGTTGACTAAGTGACAACTACTAAACTGGTTAATTTAGATCAAGCAATTTTAAGATTTGTTCAAAGCCCATATAAGAGAAGAATAATAGTTAACGAGTGTTGGATATAATAGTTAACGAGTGTTGGATGTAATGTAAGATATAATACACTGTCAAATAATTCAAACTCTGAAGATATATTATCCCAATAGACAATTACGAAATTCAAAAATATTAATCTTCGTATAGACTTTAAAACGATATGAATGATTACCTTAATCATAAAAAAATAATAATAATAATAAAGATGATGGTTTGTATAGCAATCATTTAACAGATGAGGTGTTGAAATGAATGAGATGATTTCATTACAATCTACAAGAATGGTATAATCATGAATTTATAGACCTCATTCAAACATGCTAATGCAGTTCCACTTGTTGATCATGTGATTTTAGAAAATGAAATAAAATTTTTTATTGATCAATTAGAAGTTGAGGACCCCTATTGTTAACATGTTATGAACACAAACAATCTGATTTTCAACCTTTCAGGTTAAATTATGATTTTGATCCTTTTATTATGCTTAAATTAGTGATTCGGTTTGTATATTTAATTTCTCAAATAACTTGATTTTTCTATTTTTATAATGTCATTAGTTAATTTA
The DNA here is from genome assembly GCA_039519145.1 of Kokia cookei. Taxonomy (NCBI): domain Eukaryota; kingdom Viridiplantae; phylum Streptophyta; class Magnoliopsida; order Malvales; family Malvaceae; genus Kokia; species Kokia cookei. The sequence continues at coordinate 43,857,000 of CM076907.1, forward strand.
AATTAAGGATGACAATTCGTAAACATTCAAATAGGCAATACTTTTTTTAAAAACTAATAATTTATTCAAAACAATGTTTGAAACATAGTACTCAAAGAAAGGCAAGTCTATTTTAAAAAAAAAAAAAAAAAAAAAATTAGCCTTTGTAAAAGTGAGGTCGATGGCTATGTCATAATTGAGGCTTTTTTGCAAGCATGCAGATGACCTAAATTTGAGGGGGATATAGTTCAGGTATAGCTAATCAATTGGAGGTGGAGGCCTAAGGGGGGGAAAGGTTGAGGGTTTCAATTACTGGAGAGCAATGGGGTTGGTGAAGGGAGCAGTAAAAAGTAAAAAAAACAAATCCCTTCACCACCATACTTGTTTGTGCATCTGTGCTATATGCCCCCCCATGAGCTTGTCTGCAAAAAAAAAAAAAAGAAAAGAAAAAGAAAAGATAGTGGCTCATCCTCCTTTTTAGAAAGAAAAAAGGGCTCATCATCACAAAAATTAGCCTTTTTCTTCAAGCTTTCTCCCTCTTATTTTTGGTTGGAGTAATTGAGAAGGAAAATCTAACATGGTTGATCAAAGAAAGAGATGTTTAAGGATTTAGTATGTGCTAAGAGGTAAGGTTTAGGGTGTGGGATATATGTATTAGTTTAGGGTTTTGATTTCATTGCATGTCATGTCTCGGTGTTATCAGATGCGTTAAAAACCATAGTCTTATTGTTAGGTCCGAAGGTAGTATAAGGTGTCTGACGAACGTTGGGTCTTTATCATGTTTTGTCGAGGGATTCCCCACCTCCATTCATCTTTGGCAATCTGGCCATGGGTGTTTTGAGTGAGGTTTTTCGAGGAAGAACATCAATGTTTTTGCCTTTTCTAGATGATGGACTCAACACTTATATATTTATAATTAGACAAAATTAGCGGCAACTGATCATGAGTCGGGTCGGGTTAGTGCAAAAATTTAAATTCGCTTTTTAGCCTTGAGTTTGGCCTAGTCCGAAAAAATATAATGCATCAAACAGATAAAAATACATTAAAATAAATGTTTCTCAACAAATTAAAAATACATATTAAAAAAGTATTTATATTTAAATAACATTAACATAGTCGTAACTTAACAAGCAAGTGCCTCTAAAATAATAGTAAAATTAACAATAAAACAAGAATTATACAATATACAAACAATGACAACAAAACAGTAACAATATAATAGTGAAATGATAGTAAAATAACAATATAATAGAGTAAACAACAACAAATAACATCATAATTTTTTTCTCAATTTCGGGCCGAGCTGGTTCTGGGAAAAAAAATTCTTGCTCGAAGCCTGACTCGTTTTTTAAATAGGCTTTATTTTTTTCCTAACTCATTTTTCGAATCTCCATTTTTACCTAAACCCTCTTACTTTTCAAGTCAGCTTTTGAATTTAGACACATGACCCGTGAGAGGGGCCTTGACTCCTTTGTTAACCTTTGATTGAGTGAAAATATTTCACTTTTAAACATTTAAATACAAAATAAAAAAAAAAAGAAAAAAAAAACAAAACAACGTTGACAATTTCTCTTGTAATTTTATCTTATATAGCTTCGAAGAAAACAAAGTTACTATAAGGGTCCATTTTGATTAGGTTATTATTTGTATCTTAAAAACATAATTAGAAATAATAATTGATGTTGGAAATCATGATTATTATTTTACCCTATTTAATTTTAGCTAATACTTGTTAACACAATGTACAAAATTATCAAAATAAAATAATTTGATGGGTAAAAATATATCAATTTTTTTTTAATAATTTTATTATAAGTTTTGATCATAATTATATTTTTTTTGAGACAATGCTTAAATTTATCTATAACCCTTTCTCAATTCATAAATATAAAAATAATGCAGTTTAACGCACTTGAACCCATATACCCTTGTATTGGCACAATATTTATACCAATTGAACTAAATACACATCAATTTAAAACATCATAAAAAAGAGAAAAAAAGAAAGTTTGGATGTGAAATTAGGCATGCATATGGTATCATTATGTCTTATCATATCCATGTTACCAAATAGCCTCATGATGGATGCTCATAAGCAAAAAAGTACATTAAAGGTGGGTGTGGATTGTGTGGAAGCTTGTTAATTTAATGGTAAATCTAAACTCGAAATTAACTTTGAACTCAACATTTGAAATGAGTGCCAATGTCCCGCACCAAAAGAGAACACAGTCCTTCCTTTTTCCCTTGCTCTAGTGGTATTTATTAAAATATTTTATAGCTGTTTTCAAAGCTTTCTTTTGTGTCATAGTTAACACATCAAACTTCGTGATTAGTATGCGCCAAATAATTTGTAGGATATGAATTAATTAAATTGAACTCGCTTAATATCAATTCGATTCGTGAAACATAGAGGAAAACACATTTTTTTTTAAGTCTGGTGGTCTACTGAAACACTTCAATAATTTAGAGTCACCAGGTTGATTTTGTAATATGAAGGATAAGATTGTATAGAGTTTAAATTTTTTACTACTCTCATATTGTAGTTTGGCTTTAATCTCAGTTGCTGATGTAAGTCATTTTATATCGTTGAATCTTGAGGAACTCAACTATAAATAAAGATATTTTCTTTCGTACGTAATCACTTAGGGACTCAATTTGCATTTAAAGGTTCAGAGGAATTATAAAACACGTTGAACCAAGTTGCATTCTTTCCTCAACCTTGCTCTTTTCTTTTGTTGCTTGCTTCACTTGCTTTTGTAAAGCATTAGTTCGTTAGAGAATTTTCATCGAGATTCTCTCTTTTCAAGAGTTTAGGTTAAAGCAAGTAGATTTTGAATGAATTTATTGTTTATGGCCACACGATTTACTAGCCGAAAGTCCAATCCCATGATACTTACAGGTAGTGTTCTAAGAATTGAAACGACCAACTGATAAAAACATAAATTGAGATAAAAAGTTGATTGTTCAACCAATTATAAAATTTTGATACTCAAAATTTTATTCAGTTTATTAAAAATATATTATTATTATTATTATTATCATGGTGTCTCGTATTAATAAAAAAAATAAAATCACGAAACATCATGATAATGATACCACCACACAATGATCTCACTTTGACATCATTGACATGTAACATTATTTTTGTGGTGCCACACGTCATTTTAAGATTTATGAAATTAAAATAATAAATTTTTACTAACACATGTCACCACATAGCATCGTAAAATATGCCCTTTGTCCGTATCATTTCTTCTTAATCACAATAATGAGAAGTTCCACTTTAATAGACGAAGTGAAACTTTAGGTATCAAATTTAATAGCTCTTTGTAATTTAAAAAAACAAGCATCACATTGAAAGATTTATAATAGTTTAGGACTATTCGTGGAATTATCCCTTTCCGTTTAAAGACAATTTTTATGATATGGGCTGAGTTTCAGCATTGTTGGGTTGCTTCTAGTGAATGGGGCAAACCCAATCGGAAGTTGATGAAGATGAAATTTTTATTCTAGTAAACGCCATCCAATTGATTAAAAAATAAAAATTTTGTTTAATCTGCTCAAATTTTTATAATAATACTCATGTCAATCGAATTAAGTCTTAATCGACTGCTTAATCCGTCAAAGTTTATTTATACTTTAAGTAATCCGTTACTTCACCCTTTGGTTGCTTTGCTTAAAACTTTTAAAAAAGAACTTTAAAAATGCAAATTAAACCTTAATTCCATCAAAACAAGTGATAAAATCTAAAAGCACTAAAACGTAAACTGCTTTGATGGGAATTCCTTTTCGTTTTAAACTGTATTTGTCTGGGAAATAAAGGATATGATGATCAAACAAGAAATGGCCTCCTTTTAGGGTTGGGTTTATACGGTCGGTTTGTGTATTTACCTAATTTCAAAAGTAAAACTTTTTAATTATTTCAATCGAGTCTTACTTTAATTTGTATTATTTTTTTTTTTATAATAACTGAGATGGAGTTAACGAATTTTTCAATACGTTTGATATTAGTTTCGGTCTCGATTTTATCTTTCGACTCTACTATGAATCTAAATGCCTGAAACTGTTCGAAAAAGTGGTGAGTTCAAAATGGTGGGAGTGCCTCGTTGAGATGGACCATGTGGGGTGCATGGTTCATCTCTTCAAGCACTCGACCAGGTAGTCCACTCTGTTAAGCCCACCACCTCTTTTAAGTAGCTTTCGTAGAATTGAGAGATAAGATCCCAACTAAAAACGATATTGAATATGTCGAGGGGTCTATCGATTTCGAAAATTTTTCTCGAACAAATCAAGCTTTGACCATAAGATAAATCAAGTTATGAATTAGTTAGGGTGGCATTAGGCGCACATCACAAAGTCTCTCCGCCATTAATCCATAAGTAATGTATAGTTATGACGTGCAAGCGATGGTTATATTCATTTCCCTTCTTTTGCGGAAAAAAGGGTTGTCTATAAACAGGCAGCTTGGAATTGCAGAGAGTAAAATTAGCCTCCAAAACAAGCATCGAAGTAAAGCCATAAACAAAAAAGAAAAGACAACTTTAAATAAGAAAGGAAAAGATTGCCGGTTCACATGTAGTTTATATTATGCATTGCGTCTCCGCAAAATGAATGACATCTGCTGACTTTCCCATAACCAACACACTTCTTTAGGGTGAAGCCTCCTACGACTCGAAATTAAATTATAATCTTTATGATAGTATAATTTTTCTATTTTAATAATTTATATTCTTAAAAAATTAAATTAAATTTTTATCATTTTTAAAGATTTAAAATGTACTTTTACCTTTACTGATTTAAAATTTTAAAAGAATTGAGATCCCTAACATCCCCTCTAGCTATGCACATGCCATCAAAAAAGTTATTCGTTATTCTAAAATTTTAGGGTAAATTCTACTGTTAGTTATTCTAAATAGGGACTGTTTTAATTTTCGTGATCTCATTTTTTTTGGTAATTTGATCACTCCAAAAATAAAATTGGTTAAATTGATCACTCTACCGTTAAATGATAATGAAAAATTAACGGTGCATTTATACACGAAAAAATTTAGAGCGATCAAAATAGTAATAACCCCTACTTACAGTTAGTGACGAGTAGTTTACCCTAATTTTAGAGTGACTAACATAGAAATGCACTGTTAATTACCATTTAACGGTGGAGTAACAAACTTGATCAATTCCTACTTTAGGGTGATCTAATTAGCAAAAAAATAAATAAATTAAATTAAGGTGACCAAAATAAAAACGATTCACATTAGACTTTGATTAAATCTGACGTCGAGCTGGATCGAATCCCTAAATAGACCTACCATATTCGATAACAACTAAATTCATTGTCGAGCCGAATCAAACCCCTATTTGATTAATCATAATCGATAACTATGTTGAATTCCTATTAAATTTGAAGTCGAATTGAATTAAATCTTAAAATGAAACAACTTTTTCTAATATTATTTTTCCCGTTCATAAGACCAAACATGATGCCTTACTTAAGTGATATTGAAGTTCTTACTATTCGACCCAATAATTGTTAGTATCAATCAATCTTTAACTTTTTTTTTTTTTCTAAAAACCTTTGTAGTCAAATTAAACTCCCACTAAACAGGGAGCTGCCATAGTAGGCTATGACTAAATTCAAACTTGAGTGAATTGAACTCAAAAACTCTCCTGACATTATTTTTTTTCCATCCACGATGCTTAAATATCTAGCTAATTACCATTTCCCCGTAAATTATATCCAAGTAAAATCAGTGACGAATTCATAGATACGACTTATGAAGATAGGGGTAAAGTTAAAATTTTGAGGGTTAAATTAAATTATATATTTGTATGATAGTAAAAATGTAATTTTATTATTTTAATAATTTATATGTTTATGATTTTTAGGTTATTAAATTAAATTTTTATATTTTTTAGACTAAAGTATAATCAATTTAAAATTTTAGGGTACGGACCTTAGATCCGCCCCTGCTTGAAACCAAAACTCCCATTTCAGGATATGGCGGAACCTTAATGATTTTCTATATTTTGGAAGCTTGCTTTTCCTTGCAAGGCATTGCTTCATTCTCTTCCCTTCCTTTACCACCACTCAAGAAAATGTCTACTCAATTGATCAACCTCCATTATCTATATATATGTGCACAGTTTCTCAGCAAAAGTAACAGATATATATACATACATATATAAAATTTAAGAACATTTATTGGCCATGGATATCAAATTTCAAGCTAATGCTGATGATGAATCGCATGAACACCTCCTACAAGACTTGGCAGTACTACCCGCACCCGAAAGAAAAACTCTCATACAAATAGCAGTCAGTCAAACATTTCAAAGCACAGCACATTTGGCGAACTTATTACCCACCGGCACCGTCCTTGCTTTCCAGCTTCTCTCCCCCATTTTCACTAACCAAGGTGACTGTGACTCGGTGTGTCGGTCTATGACTGCCGGACTGATACTCCTTTGTGGGTTGTCGTGTTTCATCACCAGCTTCACGGATAGTTTCAGAGACAAGGATGGGAATGTTTGTTACGGGTTGGCAACTTTGAATGGGTTGTGGGTCATTGATGGTTCGGCCACTTTTCCGCCGGAATCTTCGGCGAAATACCGGTTGCGGTTTATAGATTTCGTACATGCTTTTTTGTCGATACTGGTATTCGCGGCTGTGGCGTTGTTTGATCAGAACGTGGTGATTTGCTTTTATCCGGCACCGTCGAGACAGGCTCAGGAGATGCTCACGGCGTTGCCTGTTGGGATTGGGATTTTGGGTAGTATGTTATTTGTTGTCTTCCCTACTACACGCCATGGAATTGGCTTTCCTTTGTCGGCCAATTAACGTTTATGAGATTAATACCAATGTACTCATCATTTCATTCATCATATCTTGCAAATTGTTTAGGTTTAACCACTCAATTTCAAAAAATAATAAATTGGTCACTGAATTATTTAAAAATTTTCAATAATTGGGTTATTAAAATTATTGTTGTATGATATTCTCTGTTTGTAATGTTTGCACCAATTGGAAACTCTCATTCTCCTTCTTTTCTACAGTTTAGTTTTTTCAAAAAACAACTTTAAATGTCACTAATTAGCGAATCAAAATTCAAACAATTTTCTTTTTCGATTTTCAACACTAATTGTTAGATTGACTTAGATATAACGTATGTTATTCAACTCGTCAATGGTACCATACATCAAATAGTATTTGTTCATTTTTTCTTTCTTAATCCTTTGACAAGACATACACACACCTTGCACATACAGGTGCTTGAACTCGGGATTCCTAAAATGAACAACATCCTCATTTTCACTAAAGCCACTCGTTCAGTTTTGATCCATGTGTTTTCTACATATTCTTTTTCATATCCAAGTTAATGCTCAAGTTGATCGCTTAACTGGAATAAAATACTTGATTAATGCGATATCGATGATACTTTAATTAAGAAGGTTTTGAAGTATTGAGAGTAAATTATACTCTAAACCATGGTTGATCATGTTTAGGGAAATTAACTCTAAGAAACACATATATAATTAGGGCTCCTTTGGATAGACATTTACCTCCGTGTGATGCGTTTAGCTATTTTTCGTCTCACGTTATAATATTACTATAATATTTAATCTCATCACCATTGTTGTTTTTACACTAATTACAGGTAAATGCACTGCTCATCTAAAAGGCCCTTAATAATTCAGGCATAAGGCCCAAACCTGAAACAATTCAACAGCCCAATCATTTAGAAGCTGAAAAAGATAAGCTTGACATTGTGTTATTTGTTGGGCCTAACGGCATCATCTGCGTATTCAACCCAATATGCCAAACCGTTTGTTGCAATTTCCCTACCAAATTTGTACCCAAACATGCCTAGTAACCTAAGAAAATGAGTTATCACTACTTGCCCCAATCCAGGGTTGGGTAAAAAATAAATTAGTTTTTTCTCTTAAAAAAATTATTTATTTTTATCGTTAAAAATTACATAATTGATGGATAATTAAATAATTACACGTGACATGTTATATATCAATTCTCAATAATAAAAATAGATGAAATTTTAATAAAATAATCAATTTATTTTTTAATTTAATGTACATAAATTAATTCACTTACTTTTTTTAATAGAAACAATAAAATGCAATATAATTGTTAATACAAAAACGTCTACCGTACCTTTATTGAAATATTAGTGCATATGTGTAAATTTACCCAATAAAACTTTGACTCGCTGACAAGTTATTTGATGTGAAAATATAAATTCTTTTACAAATTTATTTTTACTCGTATCAATTATTGAGCTTGGAGTTTAAAAGTATGATAAATTAAAAAGGAAAAAGAAAACCTCTTTAAGAATTTGAGACATGAAAATGAATTTGAAGAGGATTGAAACAGGTGTCCTGTTTATTAAATAAAATTACATGTGTCAGAACAGTAACCACAACTCAATGAAAATTACATGCAACAACAACCTTTCTTCCTACCAATTTTTTTATACATACATATTAAACTATCAGTTCTTTTTAGAATGATCCTAAAATGGACCAAAATAAATAATTTTTTAAAAATCTTCACCACACAAGAGAAAAGGATAAGGATTTGATGGAAAATCAAGGAATAGACCAGTAAGGATTGCACAAGAATCACTATATCCTCTTCTCTTCACGAGCCTTTCACCGAGGATAAGACCCGGCCCTACCTACTTTTCCCTTCTTTCTCCAAATATCTTCCCATCCCTATTTCTTCAGCCACAATTTATGTCTCCACCCTTTTTACTTTTCAACCAATAGTTTTTTGAATTTCAGTTCCAATTCAATCCGTTTTGAATTTGTTGGGTATAAATAACGAAAATAATAATAATAATAAAGAATATTGAAACACAAATTTTACGTGAAAACTTTTTTAATTACGTGGATAAAAACCGCAAGAAAGAGAGTTTTTCACTTTTCACTAAATAGATAAATAAACGAGAGTGCAATCTGAAAAAAATAAAATTAAATATACTAAAAGTACAAACTTAAACCTCGAAAATAAAACTCTAACTCGAGAACAAATTTTTTCCCATAATTATCACAAAACTCTCACCAAAACTCATTTATGACTACATCTTATCGCATTCAAAAGAGAAACTCTGTAATACTACATTTTCAATTGCCTTTTAATTGATTTGGATACAAGGTACCTTTAAATAAATTAGGGTTAAATATCTAATTATATTAAGATATCATAAAAAAAATAATAATAGAATTCAATTGAGAGAAAAAACCGATTTACGTGAAAAACACGTCGCAACGTCTTCATTCGTTTCATCTGTTATCGTACATCGAGAAACTTTTCATCATGACGTTGTCTGTTCAATCAAAAATTGGAGACACACTCTACATAATTTAATAAATTATTTAAAATATTTTGATTAAAATCCTTTGATTTTACACGTAATATTAGATTTGAGTCATTTTCAATCCTTTCGAATTTGAGTTATTTTCAATCCTTTCGAATTTGAGTTATTTTCAATTTAAATTGAATTCAACCGAATTTGGATTTGAGTTAATAAGATGAAATCTTGAGATTTAGAGGAGAATTGAGGTGTGTATACCGAACCATATTCCTTCTGTCTATGTAATTCTGTGATACTGCACCGTTGACTCTACTTGATGAAGTAAGAGGATTCATTATATTGTGCTGTGTTTGGTTGCAGAGGAACATTTGTGAAATTTGAGAACCACAAAAATAGAAAATATTAGCAGTTGAGAAAAATTTTATAAAAAAAGAAGAGACAGTTAATTTGCGTCTCTCCATTAAGAGCTCAGTCTTGCTAGCATACACACATTTTCGTTCGTTCCTTTTCTCTCTCTCTCTCTAGCAATGGAGTCGCGATTGTTATCACGCGCTTCTGTTATCACCGGCTTACCTCAGCTCAGGCCGAAGCTTTCGCCAGGGATTGTCAACGTTTCGTTTGCTTCGGCTAAGCCGATCGGAGCCGTCGGTGAAGGCGGGAACGTCATATGGGGGAGGCAACTAAGGCCCTCCTTGCTACTCGAATGCTCTTCGGTTAGCAAGCGAGAGGTTCTGAAACCGGTTTCGGCTGCCGCGTCGTCACCGGCCGAGGGAGGAAGCGATTCCGCCGGGTGAGGTCCGTTTCCTCCGTTCTGACTCGGTCAATTCGTCCACGCTTCAGTCACTGACTCACTGACTCGTGTGTTATTGCAGGGACGCGAAGATCGCTCCGGTTGGATTCTTCGAGAAGTATCCCGCTCTTGTTACTGGATTTTTCTTCTTCATGTGGTGAGTTAACCACAAAAATAAAAAAAAAAGAACCGTTCAACGATACACTTTCAAATGAGTCAAAACGGCTGTTAAGATTCCGTCAAGTTTACTTCAATTTTTTTGAATTACACGATCATCCATTTAATTTAA